>PVIJ01000304.1:0-317992 GCA_004024925.1 Scalopus aquaticus
GTGGGAGGGGGGGGGGGGGGGGGGGGGGGGGGGGGGGGGGGGGGGGGGGGGGGGGGGGGGGGGGGGAGGGTAAGGGCACAAAATGGAAGAGAGGAGAATACAGGGGACCATGGAGATGGATCACGGGTGAATTGGTGGTGGGCTGCCCAAGGGGAATACAAAATGTAAAAGACATAAATAACAATAAAAAAATAATAAAAATAAAAAAAAAACAAATAGTCCACTATACCCCTCCTGCATTATCATTCTTCTTTATGAGGGAGAAAACTTTGAATATAAATAAAATGAGCCTCTGCTTGCCTTTGCCTTTTAACTTTATGTCTAAGAAAAAGAACAGATACAGGGCCTTCCTGGTGGCGCAACAGGTTTGAGTGGCTAGGAGGCTGTCCGTAGCCACTGCAGCAGGAGTTTAATCCCCCGCCAGGGAGAGTCCCACATGGTGCAGCAGACCTCTCCTGCTTTGCCCACTGCTCCCCTCAGCAGTGTACTTCAGTTGATCTGCCTGTTCTGCTCCCCACTCTGTCTCTGGTGAATCCTCTCACCACCCACACCCCAGTTCTTGCATGCATAAATAAGTCCTTTTAAAAAAAAGAAAAAGAACAGACATAATTCCATTATATTAAGTAGTATTTGTTATGCAGATACATATTTTTAGATATCTTCAACCTAGAACTATCAAAGTAAAGGCATGTTGGATATTTTTTAATTAAAAACAGGTAAAAATCTCTTTTATAAGAATATTTATCCAACCAAGAAGCTCAACAAAATAACTGAAATTCAACTTAGGAAATGAAAGACAAAAATCAAATTATCAACAGAAAAACTACAGAAGCATTTAATCTTCATATTTCTATAAAGAACTCAAGACATTCAAGTTACTAATAACAACAAATAGCAAGTCTCAAGGTTGGCTCATGAGTCCAAAAATATATATATTCCCAAAGTGAACAGAGCCTCCTATGTTTTAGATAATGCCTAAGTGAACTGCCATGCTTGTCACTGCAGAGAAATTGTACAATGCTTCTGAGGAAAGAGATGGTCTGAAAATAGACGGCTGAAGATTTCCGCTATTACTACTCCGTCACTCTTCTCATGGGACTCAAAGGGGCAGCTGCGCTGACTGATATCCATGTGTCATTTTTAAATGCCAGTGTGACCCATTGCATCTGATATCTTTCCCAGAGAAAGAATTCTGAGTCCTAGCCCAACAAGCAATAGGCAGTTATGAGATTTGCGTGAAAAGCTAATGCCTTATGGATACGCACTTGGCAAGAAGATTAAAATCCAGGAGCTTTAATGAACTCTTGTCTTGTACAGCAACATGGATGAAACTGGAAAGGATTATGCTAAACCAAATTACGAGAAAGGCAAATACTGCATGGTGTCACTTACATGTGGAATGTGGAGAAACTAAACAAAGAGTCAGATAAAGCCAAAGGAAAAAACTAACCCTTGAAAGCAAACGATAGAAAGGAGGCTATCAGAGTGGGAAGAAGAGGGGCAGAATAAAGTGGGAAGAGAGCACAGTGGATCATGGAGGTAGACAGTGGGTGCTTTAGTGGGGGAGGAGCTGTGGCAAAAACACCTGAATGGGGGAATCCTACATTTTTTTCATGTTGGTTATTCATATGTCTTTTTTGGAGTTGTGCCTACTTAGATCATCTGCCATTTCTTTTTGTTGAGCTGTAGTCATTCTTTGTAGATACTGGATATTAATTAGTCCCTTGTCAGATATATGGTGTGCAAATATCTTCTCCCATTGAGTAGAGTGTATTTTTGTTTTAATTAAAGCTTCTTTCACTCTTCAGAAGCTTTTTAGTTTAATGGAACTATGCCATTTCCATTTAGATGACAAAATCCAGAAGCCTTTCAGGACCTATTTGGTGATACCAACACCTCATCCTCTCTCACAAGGCATTTGTTTTTTGTTTTTTTTTTTTAATATATATTTTTATTGTTATTTATGTCTTTTACATTTTGTATTCCCCTAGGGTAGCCCACCACCAATTCACCCGTGATCCATCTCCATGGTCCCTTGTGTTCTTTTCTATTCCATTTTCACAAGGCATTTGTAAGTCTTGGACCTATTTAACTCCCTAAACTTAAAGTTACATGGATGTGTTAGCGTTTGTCCTTTTAATTAAAATTATATTTTATATTTTCCCTTTGAAGTGTCAAGAAAATACCATGCTATTAAAAATTCAGTATCACTGTAATTTAACAGGAAACATGAAAGAAACTAAAATAGTTCTTCAATTCATAGAACACAAGAGTAGTCTATAAAGATTCAGGGGAAATTTTAAAAATCCATCCTTCTATTGTGTATATTTTAAATTATTTAACTCCAAAAATCCAATCCATTTCTAGACTACATTCATTAGATAACATGCTTTCATCTTATTTTTATACAGTGTTTGAAAATTCACATAGTTTTTAAATGATTATGACATATATAGAAAGATGTAGTCACTTTAAATCTACCCTGTGTTTGAATACTGACTACCTGGAAATGAATCAAAGATTGGACTACTGACACTCAATTTTCATCATGACTGATCATCTTGGTTGGTATGCTCATTTTCACCTGAAGCAAGCAAAATGACATCAGAGAACCATATTAAGGAATAAATGCTTTGAATTCCTTAATGGGAAGATTCTAAAAATTCCTAATAACAAATATGAATCCTTCCTTTTAAGAGCTAAATCATCCACATATGCTATTTCTTGGAAAATTTTTTAATTTTCTCTCTGTATACATATCTTTGGACTAAACAAAACTTCAGGTCCTCTTTGAAAAAAGGTCCTCAAAAAGGTCTGTGTTCAGTTTTAGACTATAAAGGCCTATATAAGTCTCAAATGATTTTTAAGATATTATAATTGTATACATTAATTTGGTAACATTTAAATTTTAAATTTTGAGGAATCTACCCTTCAAACATTTTTCTGTTCTTTTTTCTCATGAAAATATTTATTAGCATTAAGAAGTAGCCAAGCTATACTTTAAAGAAAACAAACACATAGATACTATTCTCAGGTACATGCTTTAGACAAAAAAAAAAAAAATACTTTTTTAAACCAAGTTTCAAACTTTCAATAGTCACAAAACTTTATCGTGTGCTTTATTTTTATGATATCTCCAACCTGAAAAGTGAAGATATGTCTACTCACTTCATGAAAAACAATTAATACTGGTTTGGGATTTTTCAATATATTTTTTTTAGCATTGACAGTTGTTAAATATTATGTGCAATGACTCTCTCAAATGGTTTGTGATCTTTGGTCTCATGTATTAAAAAGTCCAATTGTTACCATTTCCCTTTAGCATACTAGGATTGCATAAAGTGTTCCATTTGATTTACAGTACAGCAATGTTTCAAAGTTATGTTTTCTGTACCACTATCCTATAGTACATATACAGAATACTAACTTAAATAAATACCATGTTCTTCTCCTTAGAGGTGAATATTATTTGGTCTCTAAAAGAAAGTTCAAGATAAGCTAACATAAAATCAACCTTAATTTCCTCAGAAAAATTTAGAAATCAATATTAGAAGTTTTTTATCTTTCAGCCCTAAAAATAATGGCAACAAGAAAGGTTTTGTATAGTGTTGGTTTATTTTCATATTTAGGTACAAAAAAGTATAATTTGGAAGTAAAATACTGAAAAGTAACATCTAGGAATGTTCCAGCTTTGTTTTTTATCTTGCTTAGAACAAGAGATTTATAAGTATGGAAAGATCGTGTAAATAGCACCATAAGATAGAAGAAAAGTTAACCACTGGGCAGTAATTGATAAATCTACCATACAGTAACACCAATATTTAATACGGTAGTTCTTAATTCCCAATCTGTACTTACTTCTGCTCTACTCTCACTAGACTTTCCGGCAAGACAGTAAAAAGAACTTACCTATGCCTCCAGGACGAGAAGAGATCTACAATTGTCCCAGCTAGTGATGCTGTGTAAATTGTCAGGTCCCAAAGGGGCTCAGAAAATATATTGGATTTGATTTGTAAAACAGGAAAAAAATGTGACATAAAGGACAAGCAAGACTCCCGGAGCAGTTCAGTTATAGAAATCTCTGCGTTCCCCTAAATCAATGGGATGCAGCAAAAGGGTCCCTCTATAGTATGTAATTGGCTGACAGTGCAGATTGGAGAATATATTAGAACCTGACCCAAAAAATTTCCCAATAGTTTCTCCATACTGACATGTACTTGCTGGAGTTTTACATGAATTAATTCCTTAATGAGCAAGAAGATGAAAGTACCCCCACCTTCTATTAAAACATACTACAAAACAACTGTAATTTAAGGAGCTTGGTATTGATATAAGAACAGAAATGATCACTAAAACAGAAGAGTTGGGCCTCCCCGGTGGCGCAGCGGTTAAGCGCTGCACTGTGGAGCTGTTGGCAGCGGTGATGCGAGTTCGACGCCCGGCCATGGAGAATCCCACATGGCGCAGCAGACCTCTCCTGCCTTGCCCGCTGCTCCCCTCAGCAGTGTATTTCTGATCTGCCTGTTCTGCTTCCCGCTCTGTCTCTGGTGAACCCTCTCGCCGCCCCACGCCTCTGGCCTGTACCCCAACTTGTATGTATAAATAAAAAAATAAATCAATAAATCTTTAAAAAAAAACAGAAGAGTTACTACAACTACTTAATACTAATTTTAATAATATAATGCATAATATTAAGAGGTCAAATCAGCAAAGAAAAGAAATTTCAATACATAGTAATAATTAACTATTTGGGGTAAATTATTATAGACTATGTTCTCATATTACATACCAAAATAAATTTAAAGTCATAAAAATTCTGCAAAAATAAAATACTAGAAGAAAATAGTGACCATTTATTAACCCCTGAACAGGAAGGACACTCTGGGTATAAGAGCCTTGGAAAAAATTACATGGGAGCAAAAGGTTTGATTTTGTGTAAAAAAAATTGGTAAAATTTCACTTTATAAGAAATAACCAAAAACAAAAGCAAGGTGAATTAATAATTTTCAAAAGATTGAAATACTGTTTTCAAACATAAAACATATTAAGCTTTCATTCAAAAACTGACAGCTTAAGCTTTTTCATGTCACCAAGTTTATTCTCTGGTTGTTGGCAGAAAAAATTCCATTTCCTTATATAATACTACCAACTTTTTGTGCTGACAGAGAATGTAAAATAAAAACAATAATTTAAAGATATGACTCAATTAAGTAGTAACATAAAAATCTCTCTTTTCAGGGAAAAAAAAAAGGTGTGCATAACTCTTAATCACTCGATGCTGTCCACTGAAATACACAACCCATGTCAGGAGTCCTGGAATTCCCTGTAGGAATCATTTTAGTTTTAATTCTCTTCCTTCAGGATGCTAGCATGCTTTTTCACAGTTACCACGCTTTACAGTTAGAATTCTTATTTTTGGATGGTCAACTGTTTCATGTTGATACTTGCCAGTGAGCTATAGATTCATCCCAGCTGCAATAAACTTTTAAACTCTAAGCAAAGCCTCCATAGGCAAAGGCAGGATATGACCTCTTAAACACAAACATGCAAATCTGTTGGAGCCTACTCAGGAATTTGAGAAGAAACTTTGTAAGAGAGGTACGTTTGTAGCGTTTACGGCTAGTAGCAAACCTCACCCAAAAAGATGAAAATCAACATGTAAATCGCTGTATTTAACTCTTACATAAGACTTCTGATATACTAAATTTATTTAATTTACCAAAATTTCTCACAGATTAACTATATATTGTTAGCTATACTAAGAAAAAATACATCAGAAACTTGGAAAAAGTTAGTTCAGGGAACAATTTATGTTAGTTTCAAAATTTGATAGGCAACTCTAGTATTCTAATCCAAAGTCAATAATACTGGAAGTATCCCTACAGGAAAATATTGATAACACACAGATTTCCTCCAATATATCGGATTTATCCCTCATCTTCTTTCCAAAAAGGATTGAAATTGAATGTGTAAAAACCTGAACAGATTGAAAAATATAAGAAACTACTGACATACACTTTAATAATTACCATCTACTCAGAGAAGTCTGATAAAAATTAAACCAAATTTATCTCTGTTGGTCTTGTTGGATTTTTACATATTCTTAACCAGCTGCTCCTTAAGCTACCAGAAAACTCAAGCTGAAGTGCATTCTGGATCTTGAACATGACTCAAAAGGTCTCTTCAATATGATTTCAACATCAAAACTCCATTGCTATTTCTAACAAACATATTACAAAGTAAGAAAGCAATTCCACCTCCTCACAAATGTCTCTCATTTTTTCCTCAGCCAAAGATACCTCATTTATTCCATTAATCTACCAGAAAAGCATATCCTGTATTGCAAAATGAAACTTCTTTATGCAAAGGTTTACAAGCAGTGGCAGAGACTTTTATTTATTCCCTAGTTTACTTTCTTCCTTTCTTTCAAAAATATTATTTTCTTCCTCAAGATGTGGGTCATTCAACTAGAGACATTCCTTGCATTCATTGGTTTCTTCTAATGATATTTAAACAAAAGTAATGTGTGCAACTTTAGCCTTCACTTTTAGAAGAGAAAATCATTTGCTCCCCCACTTCTTTTCCCTATATCTCAAGATCTAGAAAGCAAATTTGGTGGTGAAGCCAGTGCCAACTAGGTCATTAAGGACAATAAGGGAATAGCAAGGCAACAACATAGAAAAGACCTGAGTTCCTGAATGACTCAGTAGCCCACCTCTGGTTAGTTTACATTAAGTATCTATTTTCTTTCAGCTACTGAATTTTGAATCTCTGTCACAATTTCTTGCCACTATCTTAAAAATGCAAACCATTATTCAAATTAGAACTCCTGAAATGTCATTCCTACTAATTCTAAACATGTTGATAGATTTGCCCACATATGTAGTAAAAAAAAAAAAAAACTATTATAGGGTTAGGGTTTTTCCTCTTTCTGGACAAACAAAAGTGATTTTGTGGTATGGCACCTGAACCGCTGGGCATGAACAACCTTGGAGGCATCCAGACTGCTACTCTTTAGCTCCATGACAATTGTTTTTTGACATTTCATTATCTCATCAACATTATTTGAAATTTTTCTTCACTATTGTTCCTCACTGTTATACTGAATCTTATTTCTGCCTTTTTATTATCATCATAGAATACATATTTGTATTTCTGTTTATTACCCATATTCTGCATGTGGCTAACCAAGGGCAATCAGGCAACAGTATTATTTCTCTGATAATCATCAAATTTTGTGACATTTCATAGACGCTCCCAAGTTCTCTCATTAAATTAATACTGGATAAACAAGTCATACAGAGGCAATGTTACTGCAGGTGTCAGCTATAAGTTTCTAGAGCTCTTAAAGTTACTACACATATATTTCTATCACTGATGTAATTCTTTTTACTCCAGACAGTAAGATACGCCTATCGGAGAGAGCTGGTTGGTGGTGAAGTTAAGATGTGTTCCTAGTTTTCTGACATCTGATCTAGAAATTTTATACCCAAGTTAAAGGGATTATTTTATGAAACATGGGCAGGGCCCCCAACAACATTCAATTCAAATGACACAGTCACTCTGAGGGTCTTATTACAATAGGATTCTCAGCATCAACTTTAAATCTTGTTATAATTTCCATTTGGCTTGTATCTCAGAATAGTTCTAAGAGTGTTAATACCCTATTTCTGTGTTCAGAATTTCAGATATTAGTATTACTATTTTCTATTTAAGAAAAAACACTTTTTAATTTAAAAAGTATGATGCTCTAAAAATTAGTAAGTCTTTAAAGAAAGGAAATTATGGTAATGGCAGAATGCACAGGACTGCATGTTAGGAAAGTTGATTTCAGACACTGCTCCATCATTTAATACCCTGTGCCCTTTCTTTGTCAGTCATGTCATCTTGACAGGCCTTAAATTTCTTAGTTTTCAATGTGGTTAGTTGATATGAGTTAACTCATATCACTTTTGTGATTTTTTGTGATTTTTTGCTTCTTTTAAAAAAAGCTTTCTTCCAAATCTATTATTCTTTCTTCCAGGTGGATACTGTTTATCTCAAGATCGAAGTATAAAATGCATATCTATTTGGCATATATCTCTGTGAACAATTTATGTATGCATGCATTAGCATATACCTATAAATCAAAGGCGTCTTCAGGCTTCGTATTTTATGGTTCTACTTCATGTTTTTTTTCCCCATTTAAAAAAAATAAACTCCTATTTACAAACCAGGAGTCACTCTTTTAAGTGTACAATTTTTTTAAGTTTTGAAGAACATTTAGACTTAAATTATCACCACAAAATTAAGGTATATAACAATTCCATTGATTTATAGTCAACTCTACATATCACTAGTCCAAGGTAACTACTGCTCTACTCTCTGTCACTGTAGGTTCACCTTTGCTTCATTATGTATTATTTTTAAGTCTTGAGCCCATAATTTCACCTTTCAATTTTATGTACCTTTTTAAATCTTGAATCTACTTACTATTTTATATTTTTCTATAGCTCCAAAAGATAAATGTAATACACTATGCCCATGCTGATGGTCGCCTTATATCTTGTTTAATTTTAACACCTCTGCAATGCAGACACCATTATACATGTTTTAAATATAAGAAAACTGAGACTCATAACAAGAAGTAATTTTCCAGCATGTAAGCAAGGTAGCCTAGCTCCTTACTGACCACAGCACCATAATGTTGGCCCTGAATTGGTCGATCTTTATCTAAGAGCAAAATCAACTTCAATTGTTTGAGCCTCTGTTATTTTGAATTTTTTGCTGTATGAAGCCTTTTTGGAGCACCCACTTCTCAGGACACATGCCGCTTATCAGTTTAATCCATGGTATTACATTTTTGCAATTTTGATTATGATCAAAAATCAAGATGCATTTTCAAATTTGTATTTGTTAAACATTCATGTTTAATTAGCTCCAGAGTAGGACAAAGATGATATTTGTTGGTACTCCTAAACCCCAACATTTATCTTTATTTCTAATTTGCCAGATAATTACCCATTTTCCAATTTAACTTAGATTACATGTAATTTTAAAAAACTACTTAGTCTTGATTTTAGCATGTGCTTTAACAGTACTTTCACGCCATACTGACATTCACAAGTTAAGTTTGCCTTAGCAAAGGCAACCATGATATTGACATAGGACAAATCTACTTTAACTCAGCAGACCAAGAGTCCCTCCCTTTTAGTCCCACTGGACCATCATGTTTGGTGGAATACAACTTCCTGAATTTTAATTTTAAGACTATTAACAAAAGAAAAATCTTATCTACCATAGAAAAAAGACTAGAAAGCATATAAATTTTTTAAAAGTATTTATATGGAAAAGAAATAAAGCCTATATTTTGTACCTAATATTGCACCTTCACATGTACATTTATGTTAAATGAACAATCTGATAAAAGTTCATAATATTTACTTCACATATATATTTTGCAATCTGCATATATTTTTTAAAATTTCTATTACCCTTTATTGCATGCCACTTTAGCTCAATGCTTGAGTTCAACAAAACATTTTGAATTAGATTTTTTTTTAATTTTTTGTTGAATTATTGTTGGTTTGCATCATTGTTTGTAGTTTAGAAATACAAGATCCCTTCTTCTGGTGATGGCACCATTATACTCCCACCACCAGCACCCAAAGCACAACAGCATAGCCCATTTGTACAAGTATTTCATACACAGCATATAGAAAAAATATATTTAAAACATCAAAACATTACATGTACAGTGCACAAGCAAGCTATTTGAATGAATGTGTTAAAAAATAAGGCAAATTGCTGGGCTTTTTTAGTATTGGAATCACTAACTTAAGAAAGGGAAAAGAATGTCATCTGCCATTATGACTTATTTTATAAAAATGAAAAGAAAGTCATATTATGTACAATTTTTCAGGAAAGAAATTTATCCTTACTGTCAGTTTAGGAAGAATTGTGCTTTTGTGATTTTTTGCTTCTTTTAAATTATTTTAAATCTTTCATCTTTTTAAAAGTTGATATTCCCGTACTATTTCTTAAATCATTTGTGAAACAGCACAAATTCTAAATTAATGAGTGAATATGCTAACATTAGAAATTTCAGTTACTTAAGACTAGAGGAAACTCAGGTGTCAGAACTGAACTTGAAGAATAACTATACTATCATGTTAATTCTATGAGATCAATAGTCAAAGGGTGTTTATAGAGTACATGACTTTATGTGGTAAAAATTCTACTTAATTTATAGGGAAATAAAGACATGAGAAAGCAAATAAATCTAATGTTTAAAAGTCAGAAACCTGATACTAATGCACTATTATTGACTTCAACATGTCAGTTACTCATCAATAGAATCAGTCAGTCAACTTGATAGAAGTATAAATATATTTAAATATAACCATACCAGTGTGTTTTAGTTGGTTCAACTCTTATTACAGATGAAGTCAAATTAAGACAAAGTACATCTGCTATAACATTAGGGTGGATATATGAATCACTGTAATAATATTTTACATAGAATAAAATAACAAATCAAAACTGCTTAATGCTGACGTACTTTTCACTGACAGTACAGCAAGAAAGAGGAAGAAAAATATTTATTTTCTTAGAATCCTTTGCCTTTGTTGGGTTCCCAAGCAATTTTGTCCTAAAGCTTTCTATCTTGTGTGCAAATCTTCAATATTATTAGACTTAGTGGGCCTCCCTGGTGGCGCAGTGGTTAAGCGCTGCGCTGTGGAGCTGTCGGCAGCAGAGATGCGAGTTCGAGTTCGACACCGGCCAGGGAGATTCCCACATGGTGCAGCAGACCTCTCCTGCTGCACCCGCTGCTCCCCTCAGCAGTGTGTTTCCGTCGATCTGCCTATTCTGCTCCCTACTCTGTCCTGGTGAACTCTCTCGCCGCCCCACGCCTCTGGCCTGTACCCCAGCTTGTATGCATAAATAAATAAATCTTTAAAAAAATATATTATTAGACTTAAATCATTTAAGTAGAGATGTTCCAATTTATACCTCTTCTAGATCAATTATTACATGTTAATTGTTTTACGTATCTCTTCTCCCTTTCAAAAGTGTCCTGACTTGAATGGCTAATTATCTAGTTACCTAAAAATGGTGGATTTCAGTAGTTCTCAAGACAAGTTTGTAGTGTAAGGCCCTAACTCCCAGTATGTCATGATTCTGTTACAGTGAGACAAAATAATCATGCTAAAAAGGAGGGGGTTCACTTTCTGAATACTGAGTAAACATTTTCATAACTAACATAAATTGTCTAGACTTAGAGCATATTTAGGAATTTCTGTAGAAAGTGCATGAAAATAATTCTCGTAAGAGTTAATGTGTATTACATGCTATATCTAATTATTCCAGGAACTAAACATTTTAATTGGATTCTCTCATTAGCTCCCCCATCCAGTGCTCACCACACCCAACATTTAACTTCTGAGATCACACAATATTACGAGCATTCGGGGTAATATGGCCATAGATGTCTTAAGACTTCAAAACAGGTTCATAAATGTTGTTACTACTACCTCCACTTTACAGATGGGAAAATTAAAGTAAACAGACAATAAGCAATTTATCCATGATTACATAGCTAGTAAATTGCTGAATCAAAATTCAAATCTTAAATTGACGCCTGCTTCTGAAGTCTTTACAATTAGCTATACCTGTATCTCAGAAATATGTAAGGTATCCTCTTGAGTGTTTTAACAGGATAGCTCTGCCTCACCTATTCTTTAAAACTCCCCACAACATCTATCATAATCCCAGAAATTCTACCCTAAAAGTCATGCCTCTGGATTTGTTTAGCTAATGTGTGGTGGTCATCTGGGAGTTGTCATTCATTATTTAATCTTCTTCAGCTATTAGAACAATTTCTGATTCAAATTTGCAGATTCACATGGTCCTGGTGAAAGTGACTCCACCTTTTGGGCCAAGAATGAAGTATGTGATCTAATAACATCAACTTCTTTTGTGTTTTCTTTCCTTTGGCTATAAATATTGACAAAATCTGAATCTCAATATTTGCAGTTAAAATACTGGAATTTAGAATCATTTTCATTCTGAGTATAAGCATGAACATGTATAGTTTGGGGAGCTACTGATGACCATTTAAGGATCTTCAGAATAGAGAAACACCACAGAATGCAAAACAGGGAGAGGGAAAGGAATTATATCCTAGGTGGCACTTGATAGTCCACTAGAACAACTTTCACTTGTATTTGAATATTTTGTTATATAAGTCGATTCCATGTATTGCTGAAACCAGCTTTAATCAGGTTTTCTATTACTTAAATGCATAGCAGACAACCTTATCAAATTGGGCCTGTATGCAGACAGGTATCTTATCAATAGATACAGTAATGTTTGGAGAAATAAAAAGCTGCATTCCAATTTTACCAAGAACTGGCAAAACTATAATATTATATAGGTCATGATAATATCCCTTAGGTATAGCAATACCTATAGGTATAGTCAGCTTCCTGCAAAATTATTTCCATAAAATTATCTGTAAAAGCTAAATTTCTATATTTCCTTTCATTATTGAAAGGCCAATTCCATAATTATGTAACTCTATCCTCATAGCAATTCTTTAAGATAGGTATTATTATCCCTGTTTTATAGATTTGGAAAAAATCACAATAAATCTATCAAGTGACAACAATTCAAAGTCAAGTCTTCTGAATCAAATCCTTTTTTAAAATTTCTACTACCATAAGCAGACCTGGATTTCAGACACATAAAATGAGAGACCTTACTTTCTCTAAGTTAGCTAAAACCATTGTAAGTGCTATCAATGTTTAGTATTTTGCAATATTCCTTGAATATAAGAAATAAATTATGTTTGTGAAAAAAAATACATTGGCAATTATCTGTATGCTAACTTTAACAACTAGTAACTGCCTTTGATTCTACCCTTGAGTCGCTTAAGTAGACTGATTCCCCCATGCTAATCCACATCAGTAAATTTTTCAATTCCAGAAACACCTCATAAATAATCTATTGAACAGAAACAGTCCAAACTTTCAAATAACAGTAATGTTTATAACACAATACAATAAAATTTAGTGACTCTCAATGATAGTGTGATAAATATGAGATTATGATTATTATATAGATAATGAGATTAAGGCATACAGAGATTAAATGACTATCCCAAGGCCATACATTTATTAAGTGACAATGCTAGGATGCTGTCCCATATTTGTTGGAGTCAAGAGAAAGTGTCTTTAAGCAGCAATGCTACAGAAACAGCCCTGCTTTGGTCAACCAGTTTTGACCAGCTCATATTTTGTTAAAATTCCACTGCAAGTGTTGGCATGCTGCTCTCCCGCTGCCAAGATGAACACATCCCATAACCCCTCACCTTGAGATCATACCAACTCGTTTCTAATATTTCTATTCATCTGTCCCAAATCAAAATTAACTTCTTTTTCTCATGATCCTCTCTGACATTTGTGACAATGGGGATAATAGATAATCATATAAAATAATCATTACTACTGGATTGATATTTAATGTATAATTCAGGGAAAATATTTTCTAACCATTTAAAATCAATGTTACAACTGGACAGTCACAAGCAAAAGAATGAAAACAGACTATTATCTCACCACAAGCTCAAAAATTAACTCAAAATAGGTTAAGGAACTAGATTTAAGACCTGAAACCATAAATTACATGGGAGAAAACATAGGCAATATACTCTACAACACTGGCCTTAGAGATATCTTTGGGAATTCAATTACAATGGCAAGAAAAAAACAAAACAAACTAATGGAACATTATCAAGCTGAAAAGTTTCTGTAGACTGAAAGAAACTTATTCAAATGAAAAGATATCCTACTGAATGGAAGAAAATCTATTACATCATATATCCAAAAAGGGTTATATTCAAAATATACAATGAATTCATATAACTTAGCGAGAACAAAACAAACCCAATCAAAAAACGATGAGAAGTGTTAAACAGATACTTCCCCAGAGGAGAAACACAGATAGTCAACAGCCATATGAAAATATCTATCACTGCTTATCATCAGGGGAATGCAAATCAAAACCACAATGAGACGCCAACTCACACCTGTGAGAATGGGATGTGTGTGTGTGTGTGTGTGTGTGTGTGTGTGTGTGTGTATTATATATCTATAAATATAAAACAGAAATAAGTATTGGCAAGGGTATGGAGAAAAACGAATCCTCATATACTGTTAATGGGAGTGTCCAGACTGTATGGAAAACATACGGAACTTTCTCAAAACATTAACAGTAGATCTACATTAAAAATAGATTATCTAACAATCCCACAACATGCAAGTTGGAGGGATTATGCTAAGCAAAACAGGTCACAAAGAGAAAGAAAAATACTAGATGATTTCACCCATATGTGAAATATAAAGAAACAAAGCAAAGAAACAGATAACTAAACCAAAGCAAACCTAAAAATCTGATTGCAGAATTGAGGTCACCAGAAATAGAGAGTGGGAGGTGGAAAGTGAAGGGGACAGGGGGCCCAATGAATGATGATGGAGGATTATTGGTGTTTTGGTGGTGGGTGCAGTATGGTAACATACATTTGAAAAGGAATGAACTTATACCCTCAATCATATACCAACGTTGGTATAAACCAGTATTACCGCAATAAAAAAAAAATACAAAGTAAACACACACACACACACACACACAGCCACTTGTTTACCATCACACTGTTAAACAGACACAAATGCAAGGACAGATTTAAAAACCTGTCTGTTCTGTAAGGACAAGCCCTAATTAAAATTAACTGGTTTTGATAATATACCTTTGAGAAATAGTATAAGAGACAAACTAAACCACTCTGAGACACTTTGGATTCCAACCAAGGGTCTCTAGAGCCTCCTGCAGATCTCAGTGAAAACCTTCAAAGGATTTTCCCTGAGAAAGCAGCACTCCCCGTCCCCAGGAGCTGAGGCTCTCAGGAAGCTCTGGACCTGAAGGCACTAACACCCACTGCTTTACCACACTGGTTTCCTGAATCTGACCAATACAATTGAATTGTATGCTTATTATAATGCGGATTCCCCCACTAATAAAATCATATTGTGTTTACATAAAATAAAGGACAATTAAGGCACATTATAAACATGTATCAGTAGGGCTGGAAGCAAGGAAGTTATTAGAAGAGTAACATTATGGGTCAACTTCAATCTGACATCTGTAAAAAGTACTGCATCAGTCTCTCAATCTGCTGCGACCTAAGTCAGATCTAGCTAATCTCTATCCATCATTAGCTATCTGTATGAGGATTGCTCAAGTAGAATGACAGGGACAAAAACCTTCACTGTCTTCCCCCGCTCCCCACCCAATATGAAAAATAACATTATATTTGCTTTGGCCTAAGTAAGGAGCTCACAATTCTGAGCTCACATAATTGAACCATGTACCTGCAGAAGATAAACTATAATGCTTTATAGGTTTGCTGACTTTGTAAGAAAGTAAGCAGGACTAAGCAAAGCAAGTCTGTAAGATTAAACATTTGATATGACTAGTCAGTAAAATCTCAAGTTCTATGCTATAGAATAGTATTGCAAATCATTTTTGGATTTTATCTGCTTTGCAAAAAGTTTATGCAGGCCATAATATTTTCAGTGTCCTGTCCTCATACCTCA
Source organism: Scalopus aquaticus (assembly GCA_004024925.1). NCBI lineage: Eukaryota > Metazoa > Chordata > Mammalia > Eulipotyphla > Talpidae > Scalopus > Scalopus aquaticus. The sequence goes on from PVIJ01000304.1 coordinate 15,633, forward strand.
AAAACATTTTTATCCCTCAGAGGCAATCTCTGCATTTCTGTCACTGCTTCTCAAATCACTAATCCAATAGACCATACCTGGTAGCTACAAGAACACAGATCCCCAGGCAAATGGAAGAAAAACAAAAATTATTCCATGTATTTTAGTGCCATGACTAAGTCATTTTTGGCCAATAGCCTTATTTTCATGGGCTCTTTAATGAGATTTGCATTTCTGCCTGTTTCTACTAGAGCTTATTTTATGAAAACACTATTTTCCTTACCACTTGTCTGCAAGTCATTCTTGCAGAGACAGGTGCAGCACTACCCAGAAGGGAAGTTGTCAAATCCCTTTAGAAGAGTAAATAGTTGCTGTCAACCAGAGGACTGATGTCCGTGTCAAATTTTTTTGGCAAAAAGTGATGCCAAAAAAATGCCAAAAAGTCTAACTTTACACATCACAAAGGCATGATACTTCTATGAATAAACTAACTTTTTCTGAATAGTCTGACACTTTCAACGATGTCCTCCAAAAGCCCACGACCATGTACATACATTCTCACACTATGATGGGCTGAGACTTAGGAAGTAGCTGAGGTTTTTACCTAGTCAGTAATACTTATTTAATTCCTATGATATCCAAGTGACTCAGACTTTATCTCTCAAAACTCAGGAAAGCATACACTCTTGAACAGATATCAAAAGATTTATCAGCACTTTGCCTTATTCAATGAGAAGCTCCGCTTTTAAAGATTTCCACAGATGACACTTCCATGCCCTTCAGTTATTTTAATTTGTTTTGCTTCTGTCATAATTTCTCAGCAAATGCATGTAACAGCTACCTTTCCATTGTACCCCAAATTCCTTGTTTTCTGAATAAAAACTTTAATGTGAGCTTACAATGAATTTGAATTTTTTAGGCTACACAAAAGCATTTCCAAAAGAAATACAAATAGAGACATGGCCAATCGTTTCTGGTTAAGTTCAACTAAAGAAGGTAATCCAGATGGGTACAGGGAATGGATTTTTCACTTGCATATTTGTGTATAATTCAGTTCTTTGTTCAGCTCAGCCAGGAAAATAATTTTACAGTGTCTTAAAGGAATTTATGGATTTTTCCATGACCATGACTTTTAATAATATTTTCTAAGTGTCTTTAAAAATTAGAAACTGGATACCTAAAGATTAACTCTCTCTCAGACAAAATTCAAGAAACACTCTTCGATTTTATTTTACACTCTACCTTAACTATAAAATACTTTTTGATGCTGATTTTCAACACAAAAACAAAATTAGAAGTATGTGTGCCAGCTGAGGAAAATAAGATTGCTTCCTGCAGCACTTTCAACCAATCGCTTAATGTAATGAATTCTTATCCACCTGGAGAATTCTGGCAATATAATAATATCGGGGATTTATTAGGATCTGGGGATAGCATAACCACCAAATTACTTTTATATATTGTATCCAAATGAAACAACTATTAATCTTAATTATTACAGAAAAAAATCTTAATGAAATTATTAAAATAACTATCAAGAATCCACACTTTCTAAATTTTTGCTCTAGTGATAATTTTTTAAATTGTATTTCATATACATTTCATTACAGTGGAAAAGTCACACACTTTGAGATGGACCTAAGTTAATTAATATCCATATCCAACTTATACTAGTATGGTCAAATCACTTGACCTCTTTAAACCTTAATTTCCTTGTAAATAAAGTAAGGATATTAATGTCTACTTTACAAAAAATTATTATTATAAAATAATAACTATATTATTACTATATCAGTCAGGTAAAGTGTGAAAATACCCAAAAATCTTCTGACATTTAATAGATGTTTAATAACTAATAATGGGGTGGGACATGGGATTAGTCATTGAATCCAGGTCACAGGTTGTATCCTTTGAGGAAACATTTACTACTTCTAGCATTCATACAAACTTACCATAAAATGTGCTACAAGTCTATATGATAATGGCCATATTTGGTTATTTTCTGGCACATATTTGAGTTACTATTGATAACTTCAGGACGACTTGGATGAAGTCACTATACCATGTCAGCATGAAACGAAGCTAAATCAGTTCTCCAGATATCTAAATCTCCCTGAACACTTGAAACTTCCATTCACCCCCACTGATGGACGTGAAAATCAAAATTTATTTTCTTAATGTCATACTCCAATACAGAACAGTAACTCAATCAAGGCATGAGATCCACAGTATTATTTAAGTTATTCACACCTTTTTTCTAAAAACGTCGATGCATTCTTCCTAATGCCTTTGTGCTTAAAATTCCCACGAAGGCCTCCCTGGTGGCGCAGCGGTTAAGAGTTGCGCTGTGGAGCTGTCGGTGGCCACTGCGCGAGTTTGACGCCCAGCCGGGGAGATTCCCCCATGGCGCGGGAGACCTCTCCTGCCTCGCCCACTGCTCCCCTCAGCAGTATATTTCCGTCCATCTGCTTGTTCTGCTCCCCACTCTGTCTGGTGACGCCTCTCACTGCCCCATGCCTCTGGCCTGTACCCCAGCTTGTATGCATAAATAAATAAATCTTTTAAAAAAAAATCCCCATGAAATAAGACGGACTTAATGATTTGCTTTCAAGCAATAGAATATGAAAAAGAGGATAGTAACTTTACTATGGAGAAACCTAGGAAACACCTTTTCCAGATGATCATTGTCAACATTGATAAAAATATCAAACAAAACCCAACTGAGGGATATTCTATACAATCTCTGACCAGATCCTATTCCAAGATTAAAACTGGAATAGGAAAAAAAAAAAAAAGTTGTGCTTAAATATGAAAAAAATCTGAAGTTTAGTTAGCAGCAATATATCAGTGTTGGTTTCCTGATTAAGAAAAATGTAACATGGTTATATAAAATAGTGCAATAGTAGAAACTAGATAATGAAGATATATTACCTCTCTGTACTATCTGTGCAAGTTTTCTATAAATTAAAGTTATTCCAAAATAAAAATTTTAACATTAATTTGAAAAATAAAAATTAAACCATAAAATAGGATTACAGATGAAATAAAATGCAACTTACTAGTGTTTAGTTTACCATTATTTTAATCAAATTACGCAATGTAAATATATGAAGTTAATTTTTTTTACTATATCATCAACAATATGAATCAATTAGACTAATTTGAATGACTTTTGTCCAGTTGCCAAAAATATGTAGGCATATGTTCATTTTTGTTTTCCTTAACTTTTCAAAGAATTCCCTTAATATCCAGAACTCAAAGAAACCTTGGGTAGAGAAAAAAGAGCAGAAACAAGAGGAGAAAGAATAGAAAGGATATAAATGGACTGCAGCCTCTGGAATCGGTTTGTGTTAATCATCTGAACTATTTTAGGAAAACTCACAATTACCTAAGTAAAGTATATTTATCATCCTCATTTTCACAGTCAAACAAAAAGGAGGTAATGATCTTGTCCAAATTCACTCTGCTATTAGGAGTATCTAACTATAGAGTTCAAATACATGCCTACTATGTAACACTGCCTTCTTATAAACCAACAAAATTCAAAGGCCACTTGCCCAAATAAATGGGAATGATAGAGTTCTAGAAGCAATTTTTTTAAAGAAAAAAAATTAAATAAAGCCAAGAAGACAGAGCCAAAGCTTAGTAAATTATCCACTCATTTTTCAAAGAAGCTGACTTTCCATTCTGTGAATTGCCTAAACATGAAAATATTTGGCTTCATATATGCCACTATGCTGTTTTTGATTGCTGTTCTTCTAAAAAAAAAAAAATAATAAAGATAAAAAAAAACCAAAGCCACAAAGAAAATATGTTTCATTGTTGAGGGCTATATCAGTTTAATCTTGGTGACTCAAATGGCAAGCCTGGGTTAGAACTCACAGTTTGAATTCCTTGTTCACTACTCCTATACATGGGAACTGTTGAATTCCGAATGTTACTGAGTCTTAGACGAGAACTCATGGAAACAGCAATGGTACTGTAAACATCACTAAAGAAAATGAGTAAATTGGGAAGCCTTATCAAAAGGAAAAACTCCTTTCACCAATTTGGGATTCTAGCGAAATACTGACATGCTTTCAACATAATTATTTCTCTCAGTTGGACTTACTGAATTTCCTATAAGTGAAACCTCTGGGCATGCTTACAAGGTCATGAAATCAAGACTGTTGTTAGAGTTTACATCAAAAGAACACAAAGGACAAATATAAAATAAGCTTCATCACACAGAACTGGCAAATTCAAGGAAGTCCCAAGACTTGCCATTATGAGAATCTAGTGAAGGGTCTGTTTCAGAAAAAGATGACAGGGCAATCAGGCAGATATTGAGAACTGGGTGACAAAGGTGAATTATTCATCACATACTCTAAGCCTTGGAGTGATCATATTATCATCAGAGGCACTTGGAGAACCGGAAATAACAAGTTCCTGATAGAGCTCTGTAAAATGGATAATCAGGTTCTCAGTGTCATATTAACATATCTAAGACAGCCTAAGTCACCTCCCACACCTTTCTTTCTCAAAATAAGGAAATTATTGTTGTAGAAGCAGTAACATTCTAAATCTTATAGTATGTTTAACAAATATGTGGATCTGCTGCCAGGAATGAGTTATTTGGTATAGGGTAGCCATCAATATAAAAACTATTTTGTGTAACAGTAGGCTGAACTACTGATTATCATATTCAAATGAGAAAGGGTTTAAAAGCTCTTCCAACTCAGCTTACTAGATCATCATCACAATAAATCTTTCCTATTATTTGATTATTGTTAGTTTTTCATGCTCCTTTCTCTGACATTAAATCTTGAAATAAACACATTTGTGAAGACATTGGTCAGATAACTAAATCTTGATAAGTCTATTAGCTTAAGGCCAAACTAGCATAATAATAAGGAAGAAGAAAGACTCTAGACTATTTCACAACCTCTCTTTTTGATTCATTTCAGTGTTTAACAACCCTGTCAGGAAATTCCTCAATTATTCTAACCTAACTACCTCATACTGTGATTTAAGTTTATTTCCTCATGTTCTGGCTTCAAAAGAGATAGGGAACAGATGGTCACTATCCTTTGCATAATAACAATAAAAAAATGTTTTATGGTTTCAAAGGCTTAGTAAATTTTTCCTTGATTATTTTCTTCACCACAAAAAATACATCTAGTTCATTAAGCACCATCAGTAGCACTGTTTGAATATAGCAAACAAATGTTAACTATCAAGGAAAACATATCCTTCATTAATATGCACAAAATATTCTCAAACATGACTATTTTAAGCAGACATCTGTGTACACCACACATCGGCAAAATAGCAAGTGATTTCTTTGAAGAGATTTCTAGGAATCAAACACAAAAGAAAATTCCTAAATAACCAAAAGTAGAATAATTTCTAAATATAGAAACTATTAAAGTCATCTTTACCACACTTTAAAGTTCATGTTCAATTTAAAAGTGATATGAATAGTTTTAAATTAGTGCACCTAGGCAAATATAAAGTTCACAATAAATTTAGAGATCTCTATTTTATCAAAACAAGAAAATTTTGGATGAGAAGATAATACATACCATAAAAAACCTTTAAAAGACTGATGAGAACAGACAGCTTTTAACTGACAAGATTTGAGAGTATGTCAAGGATCACATAAATTAAAACAGGAAATTTTTATGCAAAAGTAGTTTATCTAAAACATGCATAATTAGAGAATTCTTGCATATATTTTAAAAGTGGATGATTTCTGGCATCAATTGGACTACTCAATTGTTTACCCTCATCTTCAAAGACTGAACTTTGCCATGTTAGTTGCTTGCCATTTTATTGTTTCTCTTTTCTGTGTTTCCCCCCCACAAAATTAGGTTTTTTTTTTAAGATTTATTTATTTATGCATACAAGCTGGGGTGCAGGCCAGACGTGTGGGGTGGTGAGAGGGTTCACCGGAGACAGAGTGGGGAGCAAAACAGGCAGACTGACCAAAATACACTGCTGAGGGGAGCAGGTGGAGAGGCAGGAGAGGTCTACAGCGACATGCAGGAATCTCCCTGACCAGGCATCCAACTCAACTAGCCCAGCAGCTACAGACAGCTCTTCAGTGCTGCGCTTAACCTGTTGTGCCACCAGGGAGGCCTTCCCACCAAATTTGTTAAATCACTCTTTCCCTTTCTCTTCGCTTTTCTCCCTTTCCAATAACTTTTGAGCCTTAAAAAACTATTCCATTATTAAAATCAAATTCTATCACTGGTAATCAATAGCTTATATTTTGGAAATTATGAGAATTCAATCTAAAAAAAAATAGATCTTTGTCTCTCTCAGTTCGAGAATAAAATGTTTATTCTTTGTGTCTAATCTCATTTGCATAAGAATTTGACAAATCTATACACAGAACAGAACATCACATATTTTCCTGACTTGGTTTCCTAATTTACACACTCCCAAATCCAACATACTTTTTAGTAGGAAATACCCCCATGTTTTTAATTATTTCCAATAAAATTTAATCTATTTGTATGATTTATTGTGGCTTACGAAGCAACTTAAAAATCCAATTTATTGAAATGGAAATTAATTTATAAAAAAGCAAACAAATCTTCTCCAACTTAAAAAAGATATGCCCAACTCACATGTGTAAAAGACTTGTTATTAAGAACCCACAGCACCAATATATCCATGTCTGTTAACAGAACATGCTAACTTCTTCTACCAAACTTCTTCGATTTGTCCTATATCCATACCATGTAAAAGTAGCAATTCTAGTAATCAGTGAAAACAGTTATGTATATATAAAAATATTATTTTATTTTAGATAAAAATTAAAAATAAGGGGCCTCCCTGGTGGCGCAGCGGTTAAGCTCTGTGCTGCGAAGCTGTCAGCAGCAGCGACGCGAGTTTGACGCGCGGCCGGGAAGATTCCCACATGGTGTGACAGACTTCTCCTGCCTCGCCAGCTGCTCCCCTCAGCAGTATATTTCTGTCGATCTGCCTGTTCTGCTCCCCACTCTGTCTCTGGTGAACCCTCTCGCCACCCCACGCCTCTGGCCTGTACCCCAGCTTGTATGCATAAATAAATAAATCTTTTAAAAAAAATTAAAAATAAGCTCTAAGGACATCTTTGAAATCTCTGAATATGTTAGACACTTCTAAATATTTTCATGATACACTATACTTTGTCACATAAAAATCATAGTTACAATTTTTTAAATTACTTTGTGAAATTGGTTATTTAATCTCCCTCTGCCCTGGAAATATCAAAATTCCATAAGGGTGGGAACTATGCTGCACTTATTCCCTAGTATGTTACTGCCTAAAATAGATACTCAAATATTTATTGAATAAAAGAGTGAGTTCATAAATTTCAACTTTATGGTATATGTGCTATGGTATTTGAATTAAGAATAATCTCCCATGGCTCTAAGAAATGGCCTTTAGAAAATTGGATTTGTGGCAATAAAATCAAGTTCCTTTGGACTACTGATATTCATGGATACTTACTAGGCTATTGAACATGATGCCAGCAAAGAAGCCAATCTAAGTATTCTTTTCTCTGGTTCACTGAACACTTGTACAAATGACAGAAACCGATGATCCTGATAGTCTCTTTTATTTTAAACAGTTAAAAAATGGTTGAGTGACAGTTCTGTCATACAACAAAGTTATTTAATTAAACATCTTACTATAAAATTCTAATAATATCCCTAGAGATGTTTATATAAGGAAATTTGTTCACTAAATCAGCAGAAATCAGATTTTTCTCTTGCCCTTAGATGTTCAGAATTGTAAAGTGATTCTGCTTTATAAATTGTGTTTCACTTTATGTTCATTATAACAAATAACTGTGTAAAACTAATTATGGGACAAATCCCTAGAGCTCATTAGCTTTCATCTTCCCTTTAGGACCAATTACATAAAGAAAATAAGCTCCCATAAATAAATGTTTTGGCTCATCTCATCTCATTTGGTTTTAGTAAACATGAATATTGGTCTTATCAACTTCTGAACAAGGTGTGCTGCTTCCAAAAATATTTATTTGGATTTTGGCCCACTGACTAAAGAAACAGGTATCAGAAATTAGCCTGAGAAGTATGGTTATGCCAAATCTTTTTTTTTTTTTAAAGATTTATTTATTTATACATACAAGCTGGGGCACAGGCCAGAGGCGTGGGGTGGCGAGAGGGTTCACCAGAGACAGAGTGGGGAGCAGAACAGGCAGATCAGAAATAACACTGCTGAGGGGAGCAGCAGGCGAGGCAGGAGAGGTCTGCTTCACCATGTGGGAATCTCCCCAGCTGGGTGTCGAACTCGCATCATGCGCCGCTGACAGCTCCACAGCGCAGCACTCAACCACTGCGCCACCAGGGAGGCCCCTGGTCATGCCAAATCTTACCTGTCAGTCAAAGGGCAACGCACGGAGGGTCAGATCCACAAAACATTTCTCTTTGTTGCTGTAAACTCAAACAATACTGGGAAAGTTCCAAAAGTTTGGGAGATCTGAGAGCTAATGTTCTAATTGTATTAAAACATATTAACGAACAAACCTGCCTCTTCAATGCCTGCTAATTAATCCAGACTGACACATTCAATCAAAAGATTTCTCGCAATATATAAAAGTCTTAATATTTCTATATAATTTAACATAAAATAAGGGCAACAGGCATATGCATGACTTTTTCCTTGACCACTCTAATAAAACCTTCAGAAACAATGCAACCCAAACCTTTAGTGACTGCAATTTATTTAATACACAGTAAAAGACTTCTCTAGTGAGTGATGTGACAAAATAAAACTCTCGATTTGAACCATATTACATGGTATATTAGGCAGAAAATGCCAAGAGCAGAGGCAATCATCAGATGCGGGATCCGTGAAGCAAATTTACTGGAACTGTTAGTAAATTTACTGGATCATTGCTTTTGGAATTCCACATAAATCATGCAGGTTGCTGTATTTCAAAAAAGTGTATAAATGCCTAAATGCAATGCCAAAGAATAACAACAGAATGCTCCCTGATATTGCTTTTGTTGAAAATGCCTTGCCGTTGGTTCAGCTCTTCCTTTCATATCCAGACAAATGTGGTTCAATCTTTACTTAAATAAAGCACATGGGATAGCTTTTCAAGACCATAACAGAAAACTGCTTTTGGAAAGCCATATAGAAAATGCACCTCCACCCCTCAGCACAGAGCCACCAAAGATTGCAGTCTGCTCTCGAGTCAAAAGCCTTTCTGAAGAGCAAATATCCAATAACAGAAAGTTGCTGCCATCTACAGGCTTCAGGAAATTTTACCTTAAATATTTAATCTTTTTCCTGAAATCAAAGAACATAGAAACCCTCTGGGTAAGAGATTTGATGTATCAACCTACAGTCCCAAAAATAAAATAGATGAGAAAATTCCCTGCTAGTTAGAACCTTCCAGATAATCTCTGAGGATTTTTCATATTAATTGAACTTTTTCTTTTAAGCCAGGATACAGTTAATTTTTTAAAAGTTTTTAAAACCTAGAATTATTTTAGTAAGTTAGCTTTCTTGTATCAAGTAACAAACAGCAATACATAACTCATATGATTTTATATATATTTTCACAGTAACTTTAAACATTATCTAATTTTTCCTCTGAAAACCATGTAATCAGTAATTTATTAATTACTATCAGATGCAGTGTGGCAAAATGATGAATAGAATCTGAACTCAAGGGACTTACCGTCAAATTCTGGCTTGTGTGACTTATCAATGGTGTCACATTGGACAAGTAACTTGGCATCTCTTGTGCCTCAGTTTTTTTTAATCATTAAAGTTCAGAGACTACAAACTCCATAATGTTACTGTGAGGTTTAAATAAAACACCTATTAAGGGAATTAGTAACTGCCACTGACATTCAGCTCATTAAATGTTAGTCTTATATTACATGCTGCTATTATCATAGTTAAGGTCACATATGAAAAAGGGATGAAATTTTTATTATTTCATTTTTCTGTGTGTATTTAAATGTGAATGTCTATATTCAAGTAGTAAGTACATTCCCATATTCAACACTGATTTTAGATACTGAAGTTTTATCTCAGAGGTTCTCAAATCTGGATGGGCAATGGATTATCCTTGGGAACTGTTAAAAATAATAGTTATCACAACTCACATGCAGAGACTCTAATGTTAAGAGTGCAAACCACCCCAAGTGATTTTAATGTGGCCAAAGATAAGAACCAGTACTACATATTCAATTGTATATTTTTATCATATAATTTAATGAAAACTAAAATGTAAATGAACTCTTTTAACCATGTTTATGAGTTGAAAATTTTTATGTTAGTGCCTTTACCATGCCTTGTATATTCCTTTTCAATTATGTCAACGTTGAAAATACATAGTTATAAAACCATTTCCCTAGTTTTCTACAAACTTTGCCGGCAGTACCACCAGTGAGGATCCCATAATAAATGTATACCTGACCATTTCATTGAGGCATTTTATCTTATTAGTTTGTGGTTTAAAAACTTGGGAAAGTTGTGTAAACCTTGATAAGTAAGCTATCCTTGATCCAACTGGAGTAAAGACTGAAGTATAATTCCATATTTTTAATCTGAAAATAAACAATACACTAAAAGTGAAAGGAGTAAGTCGTTATAGTCCAAAAGATTGTCATTTTAGATCTCTATAAGTACACTTTGAATTTTTAATAACAAGATAATATTTAGAGACACTGTGTCATATCTTAAAGACTAAGTAACAAGCAATCCATGAAAATGTTTAATTTTTAAAAAATATATGCACATTATTTGCGTTTGTTACAGACAAGTTTTTTTATTCACTGCCTCATACCATAGTAATTATTCCAATTATTAAGGTTTTATGTACTCTAACTACATAGTTGAGTTAGTTCCAACAATGTAAACATGACTAAAATGTTCTAAATTACTGCATGAATATGCAACCATAGTATCAAATCAGTACCTTTCAGTAGCAACCTTTTCCTCATATTGGAAATTTTGAGCAAGTGATTTACTCTTTGCAAAGCAATGCTCACCCAACAAATATGAGTGTATTTTTAGAGTGTATATGGATGCTTTTCTACTTCTTCCAGAGTATCTATCCTCATATGTTCTAGTTGACATCTAACTTGGACATAAAAATTACAAAAATGAAACTATTTCACTCAAAGCAGCAAATTAAACAGCATAGGAAAGAAAAATGGTTTCACAAATATCAGGTTTCACAAACCACAGAATAAAGCATGGCATAATTGCATATATTCTGTGTGAATTTGGTATACCAAGTAGTACACACACACACACACACACACACACACACACACACACACACACACAAATCAGATGTACTATAGGATACGCTGATAATCTAAACTGGAAGAAGGGGAAATAGAGGAGGAATTTTCAATAATAACAATAACTTGCCTCAGAGTTAACGCCACAAAGCTTAATGCCACAAAGTATAAAAAACTAAAATCAATAAGTAGTGATTCAAAATGAATGACTCAAAAGTGTCATAATGCCTTGTAAACCCATATAAAGATGAAATAGCTATCACCTTAACTGTATCTTTGTATATAAATCTATGTGATAATATAGATAAGAGTTATGCTACTGTGTTACAATGATAAAATTTCAGGGATCCAGTTAAAAATCATCTAGTCAAATACTTCTCAATTTTTAAAAGCTATGTTTATCTTTGAGTAATAACTGGGTAAATGTATTAAAGACTGACTATATATCAGATATTATAATATGTGCATTATGAGGTAGCTATCAATGTCTTTTAGTATTTTAAAGAGGGAATATGAGAAAGAGGTCAAGTAACTTGCCAATTATTGCCTGGACTGATCAGGATTCAAACCCAAGAAACTGGCTGCAAAGTCTAAACTGGCATTAGCTAAAAATCTGGCAACAATAACCAAAATTATGCAATAAGTATTTCTATTTAAAAACAGATTTATGATTTTTTTCAAGAATATTTCCAATGTGAGAAAAAAATATATGTATATGGCAACTATATACACACACAATACTAATACTTCTTCCTTACTCCCAGGTCGAAGATGATTGATATTGTCCAACTTTACCATTTTGCAGATTCATGCCTTTAGAATATTTCTTAAACACTTATATTGGATGATGTATCACATATAATCTTTTCCCCATGACATCTTAAAAAATTACATAAATGTGATTTTGTTTCTTCTAATTGTCCCTTTCTCTTTAGTAATGGAATTTCTGTATTTTTCTTCTGGCACAGGGACACACAAAAAACAACTTTTTACATTTTATTGTCATGTGGTCAGTGAGATGTGCATAGGATTGACATATGCCACTTCCAGGTCAATCCTCCATAAGAAAGATGCTTGATTTCTAATTTCTTTTTCCCCTGTCCTAAAGGCTAAAACATGGGCAAAGTGCTAAAGAAGCAGTTTCAGTCATGTCAAAGAAGACATCATCCTAGGAGGTACTGGTCAACAAAATGAAAGGAAATCAAATTCCTACATGACCTGATTGAATAAAACTGACCACTGCTGTGGACCATCCATCTAATCTAAACTACTAAGGGAGAATCAACTTCTATTTTGTTTAAGCCATTTGATCCACCTTCTATGTATTTATATTTTCCTATAAATAAATTAACAATACATAAAAAGGGAATATAAAGCAAAATCATAGGAACATTAAGACATTACACTGGTAAATCTAATCATTATTCTAAGAAAAGTTTGGAAATGTTTTCTATCAAGAGTAATAAAAATATTTATAATAACTTTAATTACAAGCATAAAACATTCCAGACTAAGCTGTTTCTCATATACATCGTCTCATTTAAGCTCCACAATATTTCTATAAGGATGGTCCTAATATATCCCCAATGACAGATATAAACATGAGTCTTAATTATATTAACTAAATTGCATAAGGTCACATAAAGAGAAAGTAATGGATTTGGGATTTTAACCAAAGTTGGCCTTATTTTATAACCCCAGATCTTAATCACTATAAAGTTTGTCTCCCACGAAGGAATTATAAACAGCAATTTCACAATTTTGAGGGAGTAGCTAAGTACTAAGATTTTCCAAAATATATACTTTTATATTATATCCTAGCAGTAATGATTTTTTTTTTATTTCTACCAGGAAACATATTTAACATAATGATCCCCTTCCTTTAGCTAAATTTGGTGGATGTCTGGATACTTTTTAATTGGAAATTTAATTTTGAACTGCACATCTTATTATGTACACACACACATACACACACCAAAATTTTCAAGAATTGACAGTAGGGTTGGCTAACTCCAATTGTAAACAGAATGTGAGGGAACAGATGTTTACAATTTAGAATTTAAGCTGGTAATCTGCTGTTTGCTCAAAGGAGCCAATATTAAGAAAATTTTAATTTTAATTTTTTAATTATTACATATTCTTCAAATAGACATTCTTTAATCAGTTACTAAAGATTATTTTTGAAAATTGAAGCCTATTTACTAATTACATGTTTTTTGATCTTTGAATGAGACTTCTCAAAAAATAAATTGTAGTTTTGTTTAAAGGGTACCCAAATGTCAGTCTTTTTTAGAAAGCTTATTATTTCCTTCAAGTTTAATATATCTATAGTTGGGCATGAGTAAATACCACTAATTTGAGATTTGATTTCTGGGTCAACAGTCAGTTCAGGAAAGGACAGCAAAATCTAACTTTGACTATGCTATCGAGAGTGAGCCCACCACTTAAGATACAAATTAAAACAAAATATACAATTAAAATGTACCATTAAAGCCATGTAATATTCCAAATGAGCTACAAACTTAAAGAGGAATAGTAGAATTTAATAGGACCCAAGGGCTTTCAAATACAGAAAACTTCAGATTTATTAAAAAAAAAAAAAAAACTTTGTTAGTGCCATAGATTGAATGTTTGTGCCCCCACCCCCAAGCACCAATTCATATGATAAAACTATATCATCAGTGTGATGGTAATTGGAGGTGGGCTCTTGGGAAAGTGATTAGGTCATGAGGGAAGAGCCCTCATGAATGGGATTAATGCACTCATTAAGTGAGATCCCAAAAAGCTGCCATGTCCCTTTCACCATTTGGGACATAGGACATAGGAGAAGGTGGCCATCTATGAACCAGAGCAGTTCACCACATATTAAATCTGCACCTTGACCTTGGACTTTCTAGTCTCCAGACCTGTGAAAAGTAAATTTGTGTTGTTTATAAACCAGTATACAGTATTTTATTTTATTAACCAAAATAAACTAAGACAGTTATGCATATAAATGATCAGCTAACAATCAAGTACTTCTTGCACTGATTACTTGGTATTTGCAAAACAAGAGTTCTTTGTCAGAGACTTTGCCTTCGAAACACTTTAAACATACTGGGAAACCAAGACATATTAATGGCAAACATTATAGGCCTCACAATGTTCTGTAAGCTTTATTTTATTAACTTAGTCCTCACAAACACTCTATGAAATTGGAACTGTTTTTATTTTCATTTCACATATGAAGAGACTTGACTCACAGGAAGAAAAGGCACTTCCCTGATTAGGTGACTTGTGAATGGCAGAGGGTAGTTTGACTGTAAAGGACACTACATTAGCTCCACACTGTGTTGCTTTAAGAATTCTCTGGCTTTTTATAATTGATATTGTTGAAAAACAAAAAGAAAATGTATTTTTATTAAAAAATGACATGCTACTCTTTTAGGACCTTTTTTTCTTAATGAGATAATGTTGGTTTACATCTTTGTTTGCGTATTTTGGGAGTAAAAGATCCACCCCTTCAGGTGTTATTACCTTAGTGTACCCAGTGTAAGAGGGTGGTCCTCAGGAAAGGGGAGTGTCCCAGGTTCCCTGCCTCGCCCAAGGGAGGGTGTAGCTGAGCAGGAGAGATAAGACGTTGGGGAAGGAGAAAGGGAAGAAGGAAGAAAGCAGGCTGGAGAGCCAGAAACAAAAGGAACAGAAAAACATGTGAAGAAGGTGCACTGGCCTGGGCTGATTGAGACAGATGTGGGTGAGAGAGCCGTGGGGAGCTTAACAATGGCAACATTGATCTGGATTTTGATTTTGCTCTTTTCCTCACAGACTTGTCTGTTTCTGACCCTTTTCTATGGGTCCCTGCAAAAGGTGTTTTAGACTCACGGCAGGCTCTCGGGCCCTGCTTTGGGCCAGTCTCATTTGGGTGGACTTTTGCCCATGAGGTGATGGGTAACTTTGGGTGCTTAGTTTAGAAACTATATTCTTTGTCTTTTCTGTATTATTTCACTAATTGTATTAAAGTTTCTTTTCCACTTAAGGTCTTATATGCTTTGTCCTGATGCAGCGCATGGCAGAACCTACTTAAAACAGGCAGGTTTGGGGGTTCTCTGCCTGACCTGTAACACCAGCACCAAAGCACTAGTAGTCCACCACTTTAGTCTATTGTGCTTCCTCCCCAACCTGCTCTCACTCTTCCCCTTCTGCTCGCCCTGTAGATTCCTCAATTCTGTAATCAATTTTCCATAGTTAGTTTTTAAGTTTGGCTTTATCTATTTCTTTGTTTATTTCTCTATATTCCACTTATAAATCATACCATCCATTATTTGTCTTTCTCCTTCTGATTTATTTCACTTAGCATAATCTCTTGCAAAGAATACAAAACAAGCAGAACAATATTGATAATAGCTAAGCATCTTTAACACTTACTATATAACCAGGTTCAAGTTAAGAAACTGGTGTGCAGGTCCTCGTTTAATTTTCACGAACCATAGGAAATCAAAGCTTTTATCCTTAGTTTAAAAATTATGAAACTATACTTCCAGAGGCTAGCAACTTTCCTATGCTTACATAATCAGAACATGACAAAACCAGAACTGACCTGAAGTAGTATTCCTCCGAATAATGCATTAAACAAAATTGTGTATTTGGAAAAAAAAAGGAGCATGGGAAAGGATGGAGGGGAGACAGAGAACAGGAGGAATTAAATTCTTATTCAGAAAAAATATTAACTTTTTAAATTGAATTATTATCACTTATAAATTGCTTAAAGGAACTACCAGTCTTCTACATCATAAAACATCAAGGTCTCCTAACACATCTTTCAGGTTTGGGGCAATAACTATACCAAAATAACAATAAAATATGAGGCTTTCTTGTAAGACTTCCCTACAGTAGATGTTGAACTTCAGTGAGATAATAGAGAACATTTAAATCAATTTTTAATGGTGAGAAACTGTCTCTATCTGAACGACCTCCAGCTCTTGAGAAAACCTCATTTCATAAAGTAGACATGCCACAAAAACGTTGTTCATAAATCTTTTATTTTTTCTAATGGAATCATATTTCTCCACTAACATTATGTCTAACATGTTTTATCTTTATCCCAAGTCATTCATCAATTGGCAGAAATGCCTAACAATTTGCCTTTTAGTTTCTCTGTCAAGAACCTGTCTTACAGTATATGATTTATAATTTTAAAATAAAAGAACCGATACCACATTTTTTTAAAGAAAAGGGACTTTGCAGTGAATATTTTTATGACACAATAACTCATGTAGTATAATGGCAGTTCAAAAGAATACTCATCTTAACATCCAAACTTAATTAGTTAGAATAGGGCAGCCTATATACAATAGCAAATACATCTCCAAGTATCAATGGCTTAGCATATCAATGTTTATCACCTTCTGATACTAGTTCCTGAGCACTTAAAAGTGTCATTCCTTCAGGGAGTAAGACTCTCCATCTCCACTAGTGGCTTCCAGGATTTTGTGGTTGTAGAAAACGTCATTAGAAGTCCTATAACACTACTCATGATTAGACTATAATTTTCATACATCATTTCTGTCCATGATCTAGAACTAGACACTTTATACCCACCTACTTTCAAAGGGAGCACACAGATAACTGGTGAGATCTTACACTTTCAGTCATCATTTTTCATTTTATTATTTTATTTTTTTAATTTTATTATTTGAAGACACACTTCAGAGTATCAATAACATATGTAATTCCTGCTCTAATAAGTTGTATTAAGTATATATGCATGAATGTTTGAATAGACATGAAATCACTGAGCCACACCCTGCATGACTGAACACCAGCACTCTCATCCTATAGGTTTCTCATCTTCTCTTACCATTCCATTAATTGGAAACTTTCTCTTTCCTTCCATCTCTTATTCTTTCCTTCTATCAGCTGTCAGAAGCAACATCCCACCTCCAACTGTCCATTCTTATTTAACCAGAAGGCTGACTTAAGGTGTGATTTACCAAAGTAAAATTAGTTTCAATGTAGGTAACTCATTAGAAGAGAAGATGGAAATTCATTAGCTAGCACTCAACTATTAATTACCCATCACTCAGTCTTCCAACCCATTGCCGACTTTGGAGACAAAACACTCAACCTCCTTCCACCCTTCATTGTCTTATACACCAGTCAAGAAAGGAAATAAAAGGCAAGAAGTTTGGGGATCCTGAGAGGAGAAAGAGAATGTTTTCTGCTTTATACCAGCACCAGGGGGAAATCAAGACTCAAAAAATAAATGGCTTTATTTTACATTTGGGCAGAAATGCATGCTTCAAATTTTCCTCAGGTCCCAAGGAAGCAGTAAAGTAGCAGAAGCTACCAGAACAGAAAGGATCATGCATCTGGGAACATTAAACATCATTGATAAAACAATGATAAGATAGTACCTCAGCCATAAACAATTGCACACCTGGATAAGACTTTGGAACTCTGTCATAAATCAGAAAGAATTGAAAGAAACACCAGGAGGGAACAAGATCACCACTGCAATAGCAGAGATTAATGAAAATTCAAAATGTAAGTTAAGTCATTTCATAGAAAATAAATTGTTACAATCTGGGTTCATCATCAGATCCATATCTATTATAGCTGTATAAACTTTTTAAAAAATATTTGCATACATGCAAATTATAACAAGAAAAGGAAATCAGAAATAAAACATGCCAACTTCTAGAAATTATGTATAAATTTTAAATGCAGTTCTAATATACTAGCAGTGATGTTCAAATTGTAGATGGTAATACAGATGTAAAACTTTCAAGATAATAAGACAATTGAGGGAAATTTAATGAAATATAGAAAAGTGTTGGCCAACACTAAGCTAAACATAGATTAATATTTGATAATAAATAGAAATTTCTCTTATGGATCTGACTGTGTCTATTCTCTTTAGAAAAATTTCCAATCAGGATGAATATATAACCAGATCCTTTTGAAAACTGACCATTATTAAATTTTAAGCTGACTCCCTCACTTCAAATTCATGTTGATCTTCCTTTATCCTTAATATATACTGACCTTTGGTCAAAACTGATCCATAACTAAGACAGAAAACAAAACTTAAACATTTGTTTACTGCCTAAAGTTATTGATTTTATTCTTAAGCATGTTATATTTTGATCAACTTTAAAGCATTTTGACTATTGAGTAAATATTACCCAATGGTACAATGAAGCAATAGATATTTTAGTGAACCAACAATATGAAGAGGATAGAGGGCATAAACAAAAGTAGCACTGAATTGAGAATTGGTCTTTGGTAATTACTTCATCAAATAGGAGAACTATGTTATCTTTATGTTATAAATAGGTGAAAAAATTGTAGCTAGTTGCAGCAATAATTTATGTTCATGACACAACAATTTGAGAAACATGACTATTTCAAGTTTCTTCTCTTGCAAGGGTCCCTTGAGTTTATTAATAAATAGTGCTTCTGGAAGACATATTGAAATCTCAAAGTGCTTTCCTCCACTAAAAATAAAGGGTGATGCTGCCTGTTGTAAATAATTTTGCTGCAACATATCATTTACTAAGGCATATAAAACGCCTCTCCTTATCATGACTTAGTAAGATAATGGTAGCTATTAAAAGATAAAGACACCTTACAATTTGAATTGCTTCCAGCAGCTATGTTCTGGACATATACTACAAAAAATTATATTCCTCTTCATGAACTAGTCATTATTTAATGTTACTAGCTTTATCTCTAACTTTTGACACTGAAAAAAAAATTATGCTATTAAACCACAGATAAGGTGAGGTATTGATGTCGTTTGAGAGTCGACGGATTTGAGAGCGGAGCAGGGTCCTTGGGTTCACTCTGGGAAAGGTTTCACCAGAGCTCCCTTCGGCGGCACGTGACAAGTTTCTCCAGGAGACAGAGACTCAAAGGGAGCTCTGGTGAAACCTTTCCCAGAGTGAACCCAAGGACCCCGCTCTGCTCTCAAATCCGTCAACTCTAAAACGACATCAGTATTATGCCTAACTCAATAAAATACAACAACTGTTATGGTTAAAATTAATTTTCTATTATTTTATAAATTTCAAGGCAAATATAATCTCTAAGTAGGAAAAAACATCTTTGTACAACAAGAATTGAGGAATATTCAATTTATCAAACATATTGAATGGCTACGGGTATGGATTTTAGAGTCATAAGGACCTGGATTGACACCCTGATTCAAACAGATTTTTTATGTCCCTGAACAATGTACTGGATTTCATTAGGCCTCAATTCCTCTTAGGAAAAAAATGAGAAAAATAGTACCTAATTCATGAGATAGCTTAAAGGAAATAACAGACTTAAATACTCATCATAATGCCAAGAGCAGAGTAAGCACCAAAAAGCGATTAGCTCTGAATATGAAAATGAATTCTATGCATGATGTCAAAAATCAAGAATAGGAAAAACATTGTGCACTTTTAAAGTTCAGATTTGTCAAAACCTATCCATAGAAGCTTTGAGAGAAAAGGCACAAGAAACTGGTTTGATAGCATAGACAAAAACTTTGGGTTGTGTCCTTGTCTTACATATCAGGGAATAAACTGCTGTGTTTTACAATTACATGGAGACTATTTGTTTAAAATTTGCTTTTAAATGTCAACTCTACAAAAGTAAGCAGAAACTGGAGACATAATGGCCCTTTAAAGATAAAGAGCAGAATAAAAAAGTTTCACATTGACTGGATTTTTCTTAAAGACAACTCTCAGTTTGTACTAAATGGTTGCCTAGAGCTAAAGCAGAAAATAACAGTCTTATTTCACTGAGAAATAATAGGTCAATGTTGAAGGCTGACTGAACAGATAGAAATTGTAAAGAAAAATCCTAGATATGAGGAAATTACAAAGACGTCAATCGTTAATTCTCCATATATTATCGATATAAATATATAAATTAAATCTATGATGAGTTCTAAATTTTAGAGTGCAGGTTGAGATTTTAAGGAACCAAGCTGGAGAACTAGGATTGCTTAGTAGAGATTTCATCAGTGGGTTCTTTTTGAGAAGACTGAATTTGGAGTTCTAAGTCCAACCACTGCAACAATGACTATTCCTGAGTCTTCAGCCTGAAGACCCTCAGACTGGAACTGCAGCTTCAGTTCTTCCCTGGTCTTTTACCTGCAGCCCACCCTACAGATTTTGGGCACTCCATAATCATATAAACTATTCCTTAGGACAAATCTGTTTCTGTAAATACATATACAAACTCTTGTTAGTTCCCTTGATAGCATGACAACTGTAATGTAAGTTATTAAGTATGTGTTTACATCATCTTGTTTCAGCTGTAGCTTGAGTTAAAAAGGCTTAATCTTCTGAAAACTATCGCAATCTTAAGTCTTTCAAATGCCATTCCCACAATAGGTTAATTGTAATTCTGATGGTCAAGCATCAAGTTGATTGAAAACAGTATTTTCTTCTATAATATTTATATTATATGGTTGAGTATGTTGTGAAGTACTCTATACATTTCCCAAAATAATTCAACTCAATAATAATACTTATTATGAAACTTAGTATATGCCGATTAATGTGGTAGATACTATTAAGAATAAAGAATTTTAAAAGATAGACATTTGTTCTAGAAGAATATATATAAGATATGGGAAGAGAGATTCATAAAACCACAAATATAACACAATATACATAAGAGCTATTTCACTATGCTTGATTTAAATCAAGGCATATCAGTTTAAAAATAGTCTAATATTTTATCCTACTTTGCTCTCTACCCTGTTTATGACACAAAGATTCCCTCATCCATATAAAGCCACTATATTTTGCAAATAATCCATGCAAAACACTTCCAGCAAATCCTAAATTCTTCTACCTAAATTTATCTTCATCTTGTTTACAATTTGCATATACAATATCCTGAATAGTAATTGGAATGAAATAAAATTAATGCTGACCTTACTAACCTGAATCACAAATGAAGCACTCTCAAAAGAGTAGTAGAGAGTTGACATGTTTCTCTATTGCTCCGGCATGTTTTGAATACTCTTCCTATGTTTGAGGAATTTTCTACTGTTTACACTGTGCATTGCTAAAGGAGGAAATATTCCTGCGGTTGGTTAGGTGCAATCCTGAAATTCAATCAGCAGAAGACCTTTGTGAGCATTGCAAGGACACATACAGAATTCCTTTTCTAGTGAGGGCAGAGTTAAAAGTATGTCCAAATCTAGTCATAAAGTAACTGCTATGCTGTGTTTCTGGTACACAATGGCAGATGGTAACATTCGAACATCTAGCAGCAGCTTTCCTTCACATTTCTACAGTGTGGTTTAAGCATTTTTCCTTCACATTTAGCCTCGGGGTTGGTTCTTCAGCTTTCCGATGGTCCCGTGAACTCCCCCACTATCCTTTAAGTTTCTTCTCTTTTTGAATTCATTGACTCCTTTTCAGTTGCTTGCATTTAGAAAGTTAACCGGTACAGTTTCAGCAAAAGAAAGAAGTTCTAAGGCTCAAGTATACATTAAAAATTAAGAATGTTTTCCTTTATATGTGGGAAATAGGGACAATGCTGGCTCTCAGAAGGATGATGCTGGAAAGATATTAACTTTGCAAGGAACGGGGCCTCCCTGGTGGTGCAGCGGTTGAGCGCTGCACTGTGGAGCTGTCAGCAGCGCACGATGCAAGTTCAACGCCCAGCCGGGGAGAATCCCACATGGTGCGGCAGACCTCTCCTGCCTCACCCGCTGCTCCCCTCAGCAGTGTATTTCTGATCTGCCTGTTCTGCTCCCCACTCTGTCTCTGGTGAACCCTCTTGCCACCCCACGCCTCTGGCCTGTACCCCAGCTTGTATGTTTAAATAAATAAATCTTTAATAAAAAAAAAAAACTTTGCAGGGAATGGACCAGGGTACGTTAGAACTAACACTCAAGGTTTCCCTGAAACCTGCCGTCCCTGGGAAGATTAGGCAACTTGATGTGAAAAAATTAACCTTCCAATCACTCCAGACTCATGCAGGGAGAAACTTAATGGCTTATTTTTCTTATTTCAACCACTATTCCCAAGATGTACTTACACACAGGAACTCAATAGCAAAATTATGCAAGGACAGAAACAATAACATTTCTAAGGATCTATGAAGCCAAACATATCCTATGTGTGTTGGGTTTTTATTTAAATAATGTGGTGCACGTTTTGTTTTCTCAGCTGCAGTCTATTGTAATGGAGTAATTGACTTAACAGTTTATGAGTTATTCTAAAGCACCATTGGAGTGAATCCATCAGCTCTTGCCAATGATGGACAATAATCTTCTGATCAGTGGTTTCTCAAGCTTAGCTGAACTTTGGTATATCCTGGGGGAGGTTTTAAAAACATTGAACTCTGTGCCTCAGCACCAAAGATTCTAACTTTATTGTTTAGCAGTATGATCTAAACATTAGGATTTTTCTATTTCCCAGGTGTTTCTAACAAGAGCCTATGTTCAGAACCATAGTTCTAGACCCTGGCTATTAGACAGCCCAGCAGTTTGTGGAAGTTTGTTAGCAATACATCATCTTAGACCCCACCTCTATACTACTGAATCAAAACATGCATCTCCAAAGGTCCCAGAGAAACCATACAGACACTAAATTTTGAGAAATACTAGTTAAATCATTTATACATCATTTGGGACATTTAACAGAACTCTATCATCAGTAATGTTGAATAAAGATTGTTCCTGTACCTCACAATCTTTCCTTTCCTTCTTCCTCTATCCTCTCCCATTCCTTACAGTGTTACTTGAAACATCCTGAGAAAACATTTCTCTTTAGGTTAATAATTTATATGTCCAAGATTTTGCATAAAATCTCCACTTTTTTCCTCTGGAAATTAACTATTTCACAATTAACTTGGCTTTGACTTAAGAGACTGAATGTCCCGTGAAGTATAAGCTACTGCAAATCATGAAAATAGCAAGTGAGGAAAACATTATTGATAAAGGACATTTTGCATAAGAAGAAGATTTGATTTTGAAATAGAAAAAACATATTATATACAACATTCTACTTTTTAAACTGACATTAATATTGTCAATTGAGATTTTTACAGAATGAAGTTACAAACCCTTCTGAAATTTAAATGTAGTAATAACTACAGTGTTTCACACCAAGGGAAAACAACAAATTTTTTATAAAAAAAGCAAATTGTTCTGATTATGCTTTTCTTCTTTTGTGTGTTGCCTTGCTTTGTTTTCATAAAAGGAATGACTTAAGAAAGGGAGCACAGAAGTATGTGCTTTTTCATTAATTTACTTCTCAAACACACACACCCCTTCCCATTACTATACAAATTCATGTCCCAAGTTAATACTCTCTCTCCTTTAACAATGAGTCTCCAATAATTTATTTTCGCTTGTTCTATATTATATATATAAAATAAGAAAGATTCATATACTATATATATATATATATATATATATAGAGAGAGAGAGAGAGAGAGAGAGAGAGAGAGAGAGAGAGCGCCAATCTTGAGAGATAATATTCAAATACCCATTACCTGCATATCAAAAACTTCAGGGTATAAGTTTTATATCAAGAAAAAGAAAGTATGTATTCTTAGCATTCCTATACGCATTATAATAGTTTTAAGTAGACCCAGGACAGAGTAGAATACAAACAAGTTATCTTCATAGGATAAAGACTGTCCCCACAAAAGTGTTTTACTAAATGAAGTACGACTTTGGTTATTTAGACAAGACTGTTTTAGACTTCGAAAAGTTTTACTTTATTCAGTAATTTTTTCTTGGGTTTAGAAAAAGAAAAATGAGGACAATAAAATAACTCCATACCAATGAATTTTAAACTGTAGGCAAAAAAATTATAAAACTTAAGAAGACATAAATATTAAGGAAGATGAATCTACCCATTGTGGGCAGTTATTTACTATTTTAAATATTTGAATATTCTCTGTATGATGCCCTACCCTTCAGGGAGAATAGTATATTCTCGACCTGTTTAAATCAGGCATAACCATTAGACTTCCTTTGGTCAAAGAAATGTAAGCAGAAGAGATGTGTCCCCACCTCCAAGCAGAAAATAGAAGACAAGACCCTCTTCACCCTGAATTATTTCCCTCAGCCATGTAACTGGTAATGTTACAGACAGAGCTAGCTCCATCACCCTTCTTTTTCCAAAATAAGATTTTAAGAGCAGATCCATGGCTGACCCTAAGAAGGAAAGAGTATGAGCCAGACATAAATCTTTCTTTGGAAGTCACTGAAATATTAAAGTCATTTATTATGATGTAGACCAAAATAGGATGAAATTCCTTGTTTGCCTAAAGTACAATATTTAATTAAACATTAGAATTATGGTCTCTGAGGTAAGGTTAAGGATTTCCATTTCCAACAATGCTGTAACACACAATATTGGATCAGAGGTCCTAGATAGCTCTAAAAGACAAGAAATAAGATAATAAGTGATCATTTGGGCCTCCCTGGTGGGGCAACGGGTTGAGTCTCAGCCTATGAGGCTGTCTGCAGCCACTGCAGCACAAGTTCAATCCCCAGCCAGGGAGATTCCCACAAGGCGCAGCAGACCTCTCCTGCCTCACCCGCTGCTCCCCTCAGCAGTGTACTTCAATCAATCTGCCTGTTCTGCTACCCGCTCTGTCTCTGGTGAATCCTCTCACCACCCCACACCTCTGGCCTACACTCTAGTTCTTGTATTCATAAATAAATAAATCTTTTTTAAAAAGTGATTATTTGATACATACATAATTATATATGTCATTCATCTGTAATTTATCTATCTGTGTGTGTACATATAGATAACTAGATAGATAGAGGGGTGTGTGTGTGTGTGTGTGTGTGTGTGTGTGTGTGTGTGTGAAGGAATAAAATAAAATTTGCCATTTTCTTAGTAGAACTAACAGTCAAATTACTACAAATACACAATGACATCAGTAATGTTGCTGGATGTGTTACAGGGCAGCCCCAATATAAATGGGGCACGTGTCTGTGGGTTCTCACCCATGCACTTTAAGGGACTTATAAGACTCAACTGCAGACACACACAATAAAATTAATAAAAGGGTTTATTTACAAAAAGGGAAGGGAA
Source organism: Scalopus aquaticus (assembly GCA_004024925.1). Lineage (NCBI taxonomy): Eukaryota > Metazoa > Chordata > Mammalia > Eulipotyphla > Talpidae > Scalopus > Scalopus aquaticus. The sequence goes on from PVIJ01000304.1 coordinate 40,930, forward strand.
AAAGATAAAGAATAAATTGGTGCATGCGTACTACCAGTTCCGCTGAGCTGAAATCTTAATGGCACACTCAAAAAAAAAAAACTGGCAAACCACAATCACGAGCAATCCCCCCACCCCCACGCCAAGCTCACAAGTCTGGTTTTTAAATCCCAAAACCATTACTTAAGTCCACCCTCAATCCTCAGCATCCTTCCTCTGGTGATGATGACATTCTGGGATTCGTAGTCTCAGGTGTCTTGGATCTCTCTGGCTTGAGGTGGGGGTGGGGTCCTGGTACACTCCCCTTTCCTGAGGACCACCCTCTTACAGATGTAAGGTCAATTTAGTAATCAATTGCATTCCCATACATCAATAACACAACTAGAATCTGATATGTTTAACTTTCAATTATAAAAGCAGTAAGATATCAATGATAAATCTAACAAAAGATGTCATGAAGAAATGATAAAATATTATTGGAAAACATTAACAAAGACCTGAGAAAATGGAACTCTATAATTCAAATTATCTATTAAATCACTCAGTTACAGTTAAACTCACACACAGATCGGTGAATTGAAGTTAGAAAAGCTGGTTATTAAATCTGTAAGAATGAGCAGAGCCCTAGAACACTAAATTTAATGTTGAAGAAAATGGTATAGTCAAAATAATTCAGTATAATATTCAAGAAAAATAATAAAGTATGAAGACTCTCCTAGTGATATCTTGGTTAACTATAATGTGAAAGCAATGGAGGCAGTGTGGTATTTGCACAGAGATTTGAAAAAAGGGGAGAAAGAGAAATATATATATATATAATATGTACATGTTATATTAATGTATACATTAATGTATATATTAATGTATTATAATAATGTATATGATATATATATATATATATCATATATGGAGAGCAAAAGGAAAAGGAAGAAATACAGATGAGAAAGAGAGCCCAGAAACAAAGCCACACACATATGAGAACTTGGAACTTGAATGTGAGATTGTCAAATACAGAAAAATACCCTAGGTCTTTAGGACACGAAAAATAAACCATTAAAAAAAAAAAGGTTGACGGGTCTCCCTGGTGGCACAGCGGTTGAGCGCTGCGCTGTGGAGCTGTCGGCAGCGGCCAGTTCGACACCCAGGCGGGGAGAATCCCACATGGGGCGGCAGACCTCTCCTGCCTCACCCGCTGCTCCCCTCAGCAGTGTACTTCTGATCTGCCTGTTCTGCTCCCCACTCTCTCTCTGGTGAACCCTCTCACCGCCCCACGCTTCTGGCCTGTACCCCAGCTTGTATGTAAAAAAAAAAAAAAAAGGTTGACAACTACATTAAAATTTAGATACTATGAAAGGAAGAGAAGGAAGTGAAGGAGGAAGAGGAAGTGTTGAAAAGGATGTTGCATTGCATACAGCTAGCAAAAAAATTAGCTGCCAAAGTTCATACTCACATATAATCAATGAAAAGTATAACAATAAAAATGAGAACAGAAAAAGTAAATTTCTAAGAAAGAAATGACCAATAAATATAAAAATATGATAAAGCATTAGTAGTTAAAAAAACACAAAGGTAAATAAAATACATTTCCCCACCCCTCAGGTCAGCAGAAGTTCAAAAGCCTAACAACATCGAGTAAGGGAGATTTAATGCATTGCTGGGAGGGTAAAATGGTGCAATCACACTATTGAAAATTTTGGTTCTCTCAAGGGAAGTGTATACATGCATTCTCTGATCCAGTAATTTCACTGCCAAGTATGTACCTTTGATTAAAACCCTCACAAGACCACCATGAGAAATAAGTACATTCCCAGGGTTGCCCTTATATTATTCTGATTTCAAGCACCTACTACACTATGCTTAAAACTTGAATTTCTTTCCTTTGTAATCTTTCTTCTCTTCACAACTGCTGACCTCATTTAATGAGCTGGTTGTTCTCTAAGTCCCAGACAAGTCAGCTTCCCACGTAAAAAACAACAGCCAGGCCTGCTGTGATCTGGGTGGGACTTGCTCATCCTCTCAGGTCATGTTTATATTAAACCTTTTCTCCAGAGGTGACCTGGGCAACTATCCCATCTTACATTCTCTGCAGTGAGGTCTGCCAAAGTTCTTAAAACTATTTTGATCTATGAGATCAACGAAAGTTAAATCATGCCAACAGGCATTTCAATTTTATCCTTAATAGGATTCTTAATTGAGAGATTCTATTCCAAATAAATGTAAAAGGAAAGAGAAAAACAATGGGGGGTGGAGGGAAATAGTGAGAGGAAAGATTCCAAATATTTTTCAAAGGAGGAAAAACTGCATATAATTAACAACATAGTGTTGTTAGCAATACTATCCAAAATTTTGACATGAGTAAGTTTTGCAATTTATTCTCACCTACATTTTTTCCTACTGAGTAGTTACTCCCTTTCCCTCAGAATTGCATCCTTTGAAACTATTAATTCTATAAATAAATCAATATTAAGAATTAATGGATGTCAACATAATGTGTCAGACTTCCCTGTTAATATACAGCTATTTCTAAAGGTTCCCTAAAATAGATACAATCCATTTAAACATGGTTCTCAAAAAGTCAAATCTTCCAGTCACCAAGGTCATTGAGTATGGGAGAAACTCTGGGAGTGCAGACTTTTAGGAGTCTACCAAACCTCATTAACTGCCTGGCTCATTTACAGATAAGTTTGGCTCTGCAAGTACTCTCCCTCCTACCCCCCAACTTTTTCATATTACAATCATGGAGAGAACAACTAATTTAAGCAAAAAGGATACATGTATACATATATTATTATCAACCAGTTTATTTATTTAAAAATATTTATAAAGCATTATACCAGAGTTACAAATCATTTGATTTCAATTTTTCTCTGTATTTAACTATACCCTTTCTACTCTCTCTAACAAGACTTGCTGCTGTCTTTTCTCTTAATCTCTCACCTCGCCCTGGAAAACAGAAATACAATAAACGGTATGAAAATAAAATCTACGACCCAGGGCAAGCGTCAGGCAAAAGATAGGCTAATAGCAATGAACTGAGAAACCAGGATTCAGTGATGTTATGACACATTATCTAGAATGAACATAACCTCCCAACATCAAAGATGCTTTCACTGGAAGTACTCTTTGCTAAAATACTGAAGGTTTGCATCTTCTTTTCACAAAAGAATCTGCCTACTGAAAGAAGCTATATGTGCACGTTTTGTGAAGTGTTTACACACACACACACACACACACACACACACACACACATGTTCAGAGCTCTGTGATCTCAAGTGATACACTAACAGTATGGCCATGAGTAAGTAAAGGTTAAAAATGAACCCTTACTGAAATTGTCAAAGAGATGACAACACATATAGAATTAATCAAATGCCATTTATTCAAAGCTTACTCCAGTTAAAATGCCAGCCATTGCCATTTATTTATGGTAGACTGGAAGAGTGAATTTTGCAGAGTTAAAGGAAGAAATCTTAAAGTGTTAGTTGGTCAGTGTTCTGTTAATGTGGGATTATCTGTTAGACTGGGATTTGGGGAAATTGGATGGTGATACTTTCTGGCAGCCTGAGATTAGTTCCCTACCTATCTACACATAAAGTTTTCTATGCTATTTAGTGTCACATGAATTTTCTTGTTATAATGAAGAAAGCTATCTGGTTCTTTCCTTTAGGGTACAGGATTTGAATAAGCAATTCATAATGATAACATATTTTGCACTAAGCTTACTTGTAATGCTTTTTAATTTACCCTTTTTTCTTTATATATCCCATATTACGTAAGCATTTAGAAAAACAATGATTCTTCTCATTGTTCAAACATCCTTATTCAAGTCTTGATAGAAATTTTGTGTATAAAGTGCCATTAAGTGCAGTCCAGTAGGATAATAACTGTTGATTTAATTAGATTATAAATTAATAAGACCACTGAAATGTTATGAAAAACAGATTATAGTTCATCATCTTCAATCCAAATGCAAGGCCTCTGAAAAATAACTATCCATCCAAATGCATGGCATTTGGAAAATAACAATACCAAGATCTGAACCTCTAATCTGATGATCTCTGTTCTTTATGAAGTTCTTAACATTTTTTCTTTGCTCTTTGGAAACAAAGTTCCTCGGTGTTTTGTTTTTTCTATTTTATTTATCAACAAAGGACTGGAGAGTAGCTTTTTTTGCTCTTCTTGAATATTTTATATTTGTAATTTTTTTTTAATTAGCATCCTTTCCAACATGTCAGGATGACCAGTAATCCTCCCTGCCATTTACTTGGAAGACTGTCACAATTGCCTTATCCTTTCTCTAGTTGCATAAAATACCCTAATCATCTTATTCTGCATTTTGCTCAGCAACATCTTCTTTATGCCCTTCAGCTATGTCTCTTCCCAAGACCATTCTAAACCTTTTAACTTTACACAATTGTAAATGTAGAATTATTCTTGCCTTTCATCATAAGTCAATTCCTCCTAGACTCCTCAATTATCCCCAGATTCCTACTTTGAACATTCCCCAATTGGTTTGAACAAAAGCAATAAAGTTGGTCCAGATTTGCTTATTACACTAACAAAGACACTACTTAGTGAGTTTGTATCCCAGCTGAGGTCCTTTGCTAAGTATTTTTCATACATCTTATCCTCCAATCTTCCTAATAATTTTATGAGGTAGGAATTTTAGTAATAAGGAAACTAAATCATAGTTTAGGAACTAGAAACTTACCTGTGATCACACAGTGAGTAACTGGGAAACCAATTTGATCCCAAAGTCTATACTATCAATCTAATCCCAAAGTCTGTGCTTTGCCTGACATAGTCATCAAGTGGTGCTTAAGAACTGTCTGCAGCAGAATTACCTTGAATACCTGATAAAATAGACTCCTGTACCCAGTCAAGGTCCTTTAAATTAGTTTTTCTGAGGAATAAACTAGAAATGGATACAAATAAATATTTTTATGATACCACCAAAATGATTCATTACTCTAAACTTTGAGAATCATTGAACTATAAGGTTTCAGGTGTCTCTATGACCAAGCACAGTATCTATCTAACCAATAGTAAGTGCTTCAGAAACTGAAATCAACTAAAACCTACTATAAGAAGAGAATGATGCCACTGGTACAGTGCCTCAGACAATTTACAAGAAGGTTCTATAAAAACACTAGTAGAGATTAGTATTTTTACATCAAAGTTGGCTACTCCTAACACTGATGTTGGCCAACTTGGTGAGAGTCACCTCATTTGGCACACACCTTAGTGAGGTCTTGCTTGCACCACAGTGGTCTCTGTTACTGGGAAAGTTATTGTAAGGCTGATAGAATATCCTGAGACTATGGTTGAAAATGACATCTCTTAATTTTTTTTTAAATCTCTTGTTCAGTACATTGCTAAAAACTAACTTCCAGCATCCTGTGGTAGCAGTAATAATAGTTTAATAATATGAATGTGAACGCAGTTTATTATGAACCAACAAATGAAACAACCACCTGCTAGAGACATAATTTGTGCAAAATAAAATCACAGTTTGTAAGAGCCTTAGGTTTAAAGTAGTAGGAGAACTGATGGCTATAAATGGTAAAATTTTAAAATATGTCTTGCTTATGGGGCGGAAAGATAGAGGGTATCAACTTAATGGCATCAGGGTCCTTTCCTCTGTCTTCTGCCTTTAGGAAAATAGGAAATACTAAGTCTTTTGTCAAGATAATGGCAAAATACTGTCTAGGCAATTAGGAATGCTAGAAAGTCAAACCAAGTGAACTTCACAAGCACAGATCTAATCACAAAATTGCTTGTAACACAAAATCTTAACTCTGTTTTTAAAGAACCCTATTAAAAATTAAAAGGAAATAAACCAGTATGTTAACTCTCTAGGTAGTTAAATGTATCTTTTTTTTCTGATTTTTTTATCCTGATTAGTACTTATACATTTTTCTTGAAAAGAAAAAGAACAACTTTAAAAAAAAATCCAAAACACAGCCAGAAACCAAGTAAGAATACATTTTGTTTTTAGAATATCAAGGATAATATAATTCAGAAAAAAATGAGTAATCTGCTTTAATAGTTAAAGTTGCATAAACTATTCCCAACAAACACGTTTTTTACACACAAAATATAAAAGATATCTATCAAACACATTAGAATAATTGACTGTGGGGATGGGAACAGAGAACTGAGATAAACGGGAGTGATAAAACATAAAAATAAACCTAATTTAAGATAAAAAATTTCCATCAAACATTAGCAAATATGTCCCAGGCTTGACTGAGGCAAACTAAACTTTACCTAAAAGATTTATGTAAGGTTAAGTTTCAGTGTTTAGTTTTGAAAGATATATAACTATTTTTTAAGTTAAGTTTGTAAACTTTATATAATGAAGCAAAAGACAATGTCATATCCATTTGTAGTATGAATTTCCAGGATGATTTCTGCCACAAATTTTTCTTCTCCCCTTATCTCCATTGTCAACTTTGAATCACAGTGAAACTACCTTTAGAACATGGTATGATGTAGCGGCACCACAAAAGAATAATCAAAATTGTTCTAAAATGTTATTATATTTTATATAGATTTGTCAAAATAATTAGGTTAGCTAATTCTACCAACTATAAATGTGCATATAATTTCCATTCCTGCTAAACTTGAAGGACATATCTGTTTTGACATATCTGGGAATTGTTTCACAATCTCTAGTTAATTTGATCTGTGCAGAGTAGAAAGAAAAAGCTTCATTTCATATTAAGAAAAACAACTGTCTCTTTTATTCCTTTTTAGAAATAAACCTCTCACAAATGAACTCTACTTACAGAAGAATTAATAATATTCACCTTGTAAGTAACAGAAGATTCTAATGGTTTCATTTGGCAATCATAAATTTTAAAAGTTACCCATTTGCTAGTAGAATAAAATATGTGATCACTAAAACAAATTTGGAAATAGTTTAAGATTCATCAGACCTAAAATTATTATTATGTGTCACAGAATTTATGATTCTCTTTTATCTTGATTAACAACACCTTTTCCTTCCTACGCCATCAAAACTTAGAAAAGATTCTCATGAGAAAACAATCTCATAAAAACCATACTACAAAGAAGAACAAAGAGAAGCAAGACATTTTGAATGCTATTCAGCCTGTAGCCTGATTCTCACTCATTTTAGTTTGGTTTTTCATGCTAATTCCCATAATCCTTCTAAAACATTTTTAACTATGTAATCTAAGAGTCCAAATCAGTGAATACTGAACTACAAAGTTGGTAGGAATTTGCGTTATATACAAATTAGGAAAGTAACTAATCATGTTTGACTTTGAAACAATACAAAGCAATAGCTTAAAAATAAAGCAATAAACTATTTAGAAACAGAATACTGTTTTTATGGTAGGCATTAAATTTATCCAAAGTAATTTATGCCAGCTAAGAATTTTAAAATGTGAGATTAATCTTTTTCACCAAAATAAAGTGGTCTGATTCATTTATTATATTTACTGAAAAATACTGTATATGTTCCTGGAACTTATGTGTCTTTTTCTTTCCCCCTTGTACAATTAGCTTCAGCAAATACTTTTTAAATGTAATCCTCTCTTAGTAAATAGAAACAAAGAAAAAAATTAACCCTTTATCTGTTCCTTGTTGCCTTTATAAAGTCAAACATTTTTCATTGTACCCTCTACGACCTGGCACTCGACTTTCTTCTACCTTCCTACACATCTTTTCACTCATGTTTAAAGGAGTCACTTGTTAATTTTTCCATTCTTCTCACATTTATATCTGGGTCATCCTTCAACAGGAGTGTGGCAGCAGTTCAAGTATAAATTTGTGGAATGAATGGCAGGAATAAAACAGAATAGACACTAAAAGATGAAAGTGGAGGGTGGTAACCACGTAAGTTTCTTTTTTGTGTAGTCCTAAATTACAATGAAATTGAAGAGAGAAGAGGAAGAAAATTTAAAAATAATTCAGCTTTGTACTATTATTTGAATGTTTCATTTTTTTGTATATTGTAATCTCCTTAGAGTGGGAGCATTTTTAATATATTTTTCTTCACATACTCACATGTTTTTCATGGTAGTCGACACCAACTGGCATTCAACAATGCCTACTGTTGGGGTTGAGTGAATAATAGTTTTTCCTTGGTGACCATTTTATTACTGTATCTTTTATCTAAAAATTGTCAATGGATGTTCATATTCATAAGAAAATATTTTATTTATGACTTGAATTGCAAAAATTGAGACATCTGACAATATCTGAAATGATGGCAAGAATAAGTGTCAACTGTAAAACTTATATGAGGAAAAAGGTCAATTAGAACAGCCACTTTGGAAAACGGTTTGGCATTATTTTGTAAAGCCATGTGCCTATTCTAGAATATCAACTCCTAGAACAATTCGTATATAGAGTCTACAGTGCCTATAGTGTGTAGTGAACAAATGTATATATACACACACCACACACACACACACTACAGACTCGCATATGTGTTCAAAAAGGCTCACAGTAATTTATAAAAAAAAAGAGTATTTTTTTTAAAAAGATGATCATCTAAAAGAAAACATAAAATTACACTGTGTTGTGTTCACATAGAGAATAACATAACACTACAGATAAGCAATAAGGAAACTACAACTTGCAACAACAAAAATGCTTCTTATACATATGAACAAAGGCAAGCATCAGAAGGCTACATATAGTATGACACAAAATTTACAGTGGAAAATAAGCAAACATCGTACTAAATTATTACACATGCATACTATGTTTTTAAATTAAAGGCAAAGTAATAACATCTCTTTTAATTTGCATGGTGGGGGGTGTAAAGAAGATAAAGGAAGAAGTGAGCACCCAGCTTGTATGTAAAGCATTGGTAACTTTCTTAATTCAATAACAGATACCAAGGTATTCAATGTATTTTAGAAATTACATATATAGTATAGAGTATACATATATATGGTATACATCTATTCTTAGTATATAGCAAGTAACACTTTTAACTTATAATAAAGAAAAATGTTCAAAAATTGGCATCCTGAAAAAATATTTTTAGAAAAACAAACTGTGTATGAACATGACATTTATCTCAGTGCTATACTAGATAAATGGTACTGAAATAACAATAGCAACATATGAGAGTGGGAGCTTCAGGATAATGAACTTACTGGATTCATTACTTGTTTTTACTCCATTAACTTTTTTGCCCCATCAAAGTACTCTGAACAATAAACTTAGTTTGTCTAACATATGGAAAAAATTAGACAGAAAATCTTCTATTTCACATTGTCATGCCCAGAACAATTTCTTTGTTTAACTAGAAGACTGGCTTTGTCCTCAAATTTACCAGGGACAAGTAGGAGGGGAACAGTTATGACAAACATCATTTCAAATGTCTTTGTTTAGTTTTTCTACGTATTTTTGCATCAATCTTGTCAGAGAGTACTTTGCCAGATTTTATGTTGTCTGATGGCGGTACGAAATCTTTAATCTTTGACTTAATGGGAAGGTCATTAAAGACTTCAACGTACCTAGAAATCTTGGAGCCTGTTATTTCCCAACTACTTTCATGAGATTTTGTCATCAATTCCCTCTTGGTTCTTGGATATCTTAACTTACTACTATCAGAAAAGCTCCGTTTCTGAATCCACTTGTATCCCTTAGAAAATAATTTTATTCCAGAGGTAATGTTTATACTATCACGTCACATCAAAACTAAAGCACGTCTTTGAATAACAACACATTTCTAATGGCATTGATCCTTTTATCTATGAATTAAAAATATCCACTCTCCTACTAGAAAAATAAGTTATATTTGGGGGAAATGTCTTAAATTTTTTTTCTTCTGAAAAGGAAGGAATATGAGTGACTGATTGAACAAGATGTTTTCCAGCAATACAAACTGATTGTAATTGGTAGGAATTAAAGGAAACCAAGAGAAAATTCCACTTTCTTACAATCTCTAAACTATGCAATCAATTAAGAAGATTGCATAGAAATTTAGCAACTGGGGGTTAACCAGAAATTTAAGTGTCTTCTAAATGACTTGAAGGGTCCTGTTCCTTCTAATTCCTTATGCCCTCATCACCTCATCTTCTCTCACTTTGATTCAACCAAATTTGGTAGCATCTGAAGAGGGAGAGTTAATACTTTCAAAATACTAACAATAATGTAAACCAACATAATCTCAATAAAAATAAATTAATTAAAAAAATTTATAGAAGCAAGTTGAAGAGATATTAGCTCCATAAAGGTAAATGAATGTCAAGTTAATACGTATATTCCCTGAATTGTGTAGCAGATTGAGAAACAAAGATCAGTCCATATACTAATGTGCTTGAGTAACAGAAGTCTCTTTAAGAAATCTTTCTGTGCATGAAGACTCCTTCCTTTTCCCAGCATCTCTGACCCACAATAACTCAACCTCCAGTGATCAGAACTACATCACTTTCAAGTAGGTCTATTCCATCAGTGGAAAAAATTCTTACGTTAACCTACAATTTAACTCTTTCTAGTTTTCCTACATTTGTTCTGTATCAATCTACTATAGACACAATCCTATCTTCATGTTTTCATAGGGACTTTGAAATAATGTTTAATTAAAATGTCCCATCTTTTTGTTCCATTATAAATATTTCTCATGAGACACAATTTTCAATTTTTCGTCAACCTAGGTCCTGGCTTGTTCCCCTGCATAGCATTTTGTCAATGTAACTACAAATATGGTGTCCAGAAATAGATGTAATATTTTGGATGTGACTCATACTATAGACTTCGATGACTGCAATCAATCATAATGCTTTTATACAATTCAATAATTACACATTCAGCAATTACCAGTGTTTACTAAATGCTAGGTTTTAGTCTAGGTCTTGGGGATTAAAAATCAAGTAAGATTTAGTCCTTGCCCTCATACAATTTCATTACACTATTAGCTCATGGGAAACATATGATTAATTAGAACCCACTTCCTCTTTCATTCGTGTTTCTACAGGCACACCACCACCTTTGTCAACTGATATATAGAGACATTTACCTCCAATATTGATATGGTTCACTGTGACTAATCATTTCCTTGAACAATGATAATTTTTTAAATTCTAGTTATTAATGGAACATACCTCAACATAATAAAGACCATGCATGATGATTTACAACTAATATTATTCTCAATGGGAAAAACTGAAAGCTTTTCTGTAACTATGTAATCCCCATGGAAAGCAGAAGTTACAGGTTCTCTGTTCCACCCAAAGAAGAGTAAAGTTGACCAGCAAGAAGCAGCTACAAAAGACTGGGGAAAAGAAGACTTGAAGGAGACACATGGAGCAGAAAGCCAATGTGAAGAAGTCACACTTGCTTCTCCACCTTAGGCTTGTTCCAGGGACTTGGGGAACATGTAAGAATACATTTGAAAGTATGGGTGAAAGACCAGTGGAGAGGCTGACAATGGAAGCCTTTATCTTTATCTTGACCTATATTTTGATTTTGTTCTTTTCCTTCCAGACTTCCCTGGCCCTTTCCTCCCCTTTCTATGGGTTCCCATCATAAAGTGCCTTAGACTTGTGGAAAGCTTTTGGGTTTCAGTCGCCCTGCTTCAGGTCAATCCTGTTTGGCTGGGTATTTACCCATAAGGAGATGGGTAACTTTGGTGTTTCATGTGAAACTAGTTTAACTATATTCCTTCTCTTTATTGTATACTAATTATATTAAAGTATTTTCTATTAAAGGTTTTATGCACTAAGAATATGTCTTTAGAGGGCAGCTAGCAAAACCCATTTAGAATGTGGAAGTTTGCGGTCTTGAGGTGCTCCTCAGCTTGCCTGCTAATAAATTTGATGCCCAATATAGAAGGGACATAAGACATCCATGGTCGGTCAGCTCTGTGAGAAGAGTTGGTTCCCCCATGGCAGTGACTACCAAGAGCACAAAAGCAGTTTTTGTTTCTCTAATGTGTTGGTGTTTCAGATATGCACAGCTTTGCTTTTGAACCTCAGTTAGAAAAACTGGCTTGGACCATCCGGGAACTTTGTGTGTCTGTATGTAATTTGTTTCTAGTCATTAGTTCATGGTTTGATTTTGTGGACCTGCTTCTGTGTGGTAGCAAGCAGCTTTACTCAAAGATGCCTAGTGTAGAAACAACACGGCTAGGTTAAAGATGTAACCTACTCCAAAATGGCATTCTGAGTACCACGGTAGGCTCCTCTGGAATTAAGTAAGCAGTCTTACTCAAAAGATATGGCAAGGGGCCTCCCTGGTGGCGCAGCGGTTAGACGCTGCTGCACCGTGGAGCTGTCAGTAGTGGTGACACAAAGTTTGACACCGGGCCGGGGAGATTCCCACATGGTGCAGCAGACCTCTCCTGCCTCGCCTGCCACTCCCCTCAGCAGTGTTTCCCTTGATCTGCCTGTTCTACTCCCCACTCTGTCTCTGGTAAACCCTCTCACCGCCCTACATTTCCGGCCTGTACCCCAGCTTGTATGCATAAATAAATAACTCTTTAATAAATAAATAAATAAAGATATGGTAAGTTGAAACCATGTGGCCAGATCAAATATGGAGTCTGCTCTTTCTTTTAAGGTGTACATTTCCATTATGGTGTTTGAAGCCACATGGCAGGCTGCTCTGGAACTCAGGTTTTGATGATGATTTTTTTCTCTCTTTTTGGTCTCCTACTCAGTTTGTGTCATCCTTTGTTATCGTAAGTTCAGTGCTGTGACTTTGGGCTTTAGTTTGTGACTTCTGCTGGCTTATAGGTCTTATTAGCAATTTTAAAGGCAATAATAGTTGTTTAGCAATGAGCCGCAGCGACTTTGGGTTTTCATTTGTGGCTACTCCTTGATCTCTACTCAATGGATTTTGCAAGCCAACAAAGATTCAGTGACAGTTTGAATTAGCAAATTTATAATAGGGTGCTAAAGGGGAAGAAGCCATTGGTAATTATGGGTAGTTTTAGTTGAATTCTGGAGATACTTGGGTTTTGCAAGGTCTGGATCAGGAAAATTAGAGAATTTTAATCTGTATTAAGTTTGGATGGGTTCGCTACTGGAAATTTTTGTCTACATCTTTTGTCTTTTGATTTCTTGGATTTGTTTGATTGCTTGTGGAAGACAAAATTCTAAGATGCTGTTTCCTACCCAGGTAGCTCTGTTTTGGAAAGCACTCTACTTAATGATTAAAGTCCTTTGGGGGCACCAGAAATGCAGTCCAGAACCTCCAAGTTGGTGGGCAGCTTGGTTTTTGCATGGGGTAGTTGTACCAGGTTTTGATACTTGTTTTGTCATCCTTCCCTAGTTTGGGGAACTTGCTTTGTATTGATTTTGCTCTTTCAGTTTCTGTTTCAGACATGCTTGATTGCTAACAGAAGTAAGGATATTACTTCTTTTAATTGAAAGTTAACTGTTGATACTTTTGATTCTGTTCTTTCTACATCTGTTCCAGGAAACCCCAGGACTGCATGCTTGTGGGCTAACAGAAGTAAGGAGACTACTCCTTTTGATTGAAAGTTGATTCAGTTTTGCTCTTTTAGCTTCTGTACAGAATACCCTGGATTGACTTCTAATGGGAAAGCTTTGTTACAGTGTGATATCCATAGAAAGGGGAGGACACAGGTTCCCTGTCCCACCAAAGGAAGGGTGGAGCTGCGCAGGGATGAGAAGCAGGAGGAGAGGAAGAAGTGGAGAGAGACGGGAAAATAAGAGAGCTGAAGGAGGTAGGTGTGTGGGTGTTTAACTGAAAACTATGGAGCAGAGAGACATGTGAAGAAACAGCCACACTTGCTTCCTAGCTTTGAACTTGTAGCAAGGATTTAGGGGACATGGAAGAATATATTTGAAAAGAGACATGGGTGAGAGACCAGTGGGGAAGCAGACAATGGCAACCTTTATCTTCACCTTGACTGGGTTTTGATTTTTCTCTTTTCCTTCGACTTACATGGCCTCTTCTGCCCCTTTTCTATGGGTCCCCATCAGAAGGTGTTTTAGACTTGTGGCAGCTTTTGGCCCAACCCTATTTGGCTTGGCTTTTACCCACAAGGGGATGGGTAACTTCGGTTGTTTAAATTAAAACTATTTTACATGCTTTCTCTTATCTCTATCGCACACTAATTGTCTCTCTACACCACACTAATTGTACTAAAGTTATTTTCTATTGAAGATCTTACACACTAAGAGCATGTTTATCTTTACGGAGTGGATGGGAGAACCTATTTAGATTGGGCAGGTTTGGGAGTGTCTAGACTGCCCTGCTGTAGATTCCCCTCATTCTGCCCTCTAACAGCTTGAACTGAAAAATCCTCAAGCAGGAAACAAGGCTATGAGCCACCTTAGTAATTTCTCTAACTGAACATTTTCTTCCTGTTTCCAAAGTCTTAGGATGTTTTGTGGTAATTTGTTAAAGCAGCAATAGGAAACTAATATACCTTCCTCACCATGTTTTTCACTGGGTAATTAAAGAGCCAATTCTATTGCTCTTTTCTCAAAAAAGTAGAAAATATTTGAGTAAAGCTTTTTTTTTCCTGAGCTGGAACTTTATTTACAAGCTGAGGTATGTAAGGCGTGGCAAGGGGTCTCTTTATGTAGAAGTCAGTGATCCCTGGACAGGACCATATAGTGTACATTACTGTGTGAGTAGGAAGGAAGATTTTCAAAAATGTTTGTTTGTTTTAATAGTTTTACAACAAGATTTATTAGTCAAATGAATTGTCTAGAGTCTGACTTTAAATGTGACATTTTGTTGTTTTTAATGTTCAAAAATATGTCATATTATTACTGGTTTAAAAAATAATCAAAAACCCATAAAGTTATTTTGTTAGTATTTTCCTTTCTCATGGTATTTAAAGAGAATTTTGCCACAAGTACCACCAAGTAAGTTTAAATGTCAGCATAATAACTTTTCCATAATTCTAAATTAGTTAGAATTTTGGTTGGAAGGAACCAATAAATGAACTAAATTGAAAGCATCAGGAGCTAGGTCTCTTATATGAGCAATATTTTACTTCCCAGAGGTTTGGAGAGATGAAGAAACGTCAAGAAAATAAAACATTTTGATATCACATGTCTCTAAACAGTTGAAGGTGCACCATAAACAGTTCAACTAAGAAAATTACCTAAAAATAGATGGGCACCATTGACATGGCAGAGTCTCCCCATAGCAAGTAATAAAACTGCTACGAAATGCAAGTGAAACATCACAAAACCTGTGGATGAGCTTTATCCGTTCAGATACAGTGGCTTTGTTAGTGGGCAGGATGAGAGGCACCCTGGGGCCTCCAAATCTGCCTGCTCTAAATGGATTCTACCATCCACTGCATAAAGACAAACATACTCATAGTGTGTAATACCTTCAACAGAAAAGAATTTTAATATAACTAGTGTAAAATGGGGAGGGGGAGGGAGGGGAAGGGGAAGGGAGGGGAGGGGAGGGGAGGGGAGGGAAAGGAAAGGGAGAGAAGAATTAAAATAGATTCTGCATGAAACACGAAAATTACCTATCCCCTCATGGGTAAATTTCCAGTCCAACAGTTAACCTGAAGCATGGCCACTGAGGCCCAAGAGCTTGCCACAAATCTAAGGCACCTTCAGGTGCCCCATAGGAAAGGGGCAGAAGAGGCCAGGCAAGTCTACAAGGATAAGAGCAAAATCAAAACACAAGTCAAGATAAAGATAAAGGCTGCTACTGTCAGCCTTCCCAAGTGTCTTTCACCCACTTCCCTTGCAAGTGTCTCCTTCCTTTCTCCCAAATCCCTGGTACAAGTCCAAGGCCAAGAAGCAAACATAGCTTCTTCTTCACATATAGTTTCATATAGCAAACATAGCTTCTTCTCTCTCTGCAACACATGCCTCCTCCAGGTCTTCTTCCAGTCTTCTTTCTTTTTTCAGTCTTTTTCCCAAGTTCTTTTCCCTGTATTTTCTAGCTTTTCTGTGCTGCTCAGTTCCACCCTTTCTTGGTGAGGGCAGGGAATCTGAAGCCTCCCCTTTCTATGGATATCACACTGTTCCAACTTCTGCTTTATGGATCATTCAATGACCTACATGCAAATAAAGGTCACTTCCAGGTGGTAGCAGGGCTAGTTCTCCATGTAAATGCGTGGCAATGATGCCGTTCCCATCTTCCACAAGGAGGGTAGATCACAGGAGAAGAGAAAAAGACACATGAGATAAGGTCATCAAGGGAGGACAGATAGGAAAGAAATCAAGGAAAGGTAAAACAGAGTAGACAGAGGAATAGAGACACTCATCAATTGCGGTTCATAATTTCAAATAACACAAATTAACTTATTTTAGGAAAAATGGAAATCACTGAAAAATTAAACAGCTGCTCACAATTCTCTGAATTCAATAATTGTAAATGAGTACAACCTGACCAAGTCCTTCCTGTAAACCAATCCAGAGAAATCACCTCTGCTTTCACCACTAACAACTGGATGCCACAGAATGTTCTTCCACTGCTTCATTCAAAGTAAATGCTGGCCCTGGAACTTAGCATTAAGAGACACTGCTGCTGCCACCACTTATCACCAAAGTGGATTTTCTCCCATGTTTTCTCTTTTGCATCTGTAACTCCTTATTCATAGTTGGAGGAGGACACGTTTGTCTGATTGGTGGAACATAGGTCATGGATTCACATACTAGATGAAAGGAACCCTGGGAATGCATACTCAACCTCTATATTTTGAAAAACAGGCTCTGCCTCTCTCCAAAACTAATTACTTGGAGGAATTCCAAGACTATAAGAAGGAACTTCAGGTGGTGGTCAAATCCCCTTGGGAAAAAAAGTGGGGATGGGGGGTTGGGGTGAGAGACAGCAATCCATTACAAGTAACCTGATTTTAATGAAAGAGAAAGTAGAATTTAGTTAGTATTGATTTTATTCAAATAAATCTCAAATCTCTTGAAATGGCAGAAGGCAGAAACACTCCACTTTCCCGTCAACTATCTCTGAGCCACTACCTGTAGATGAAGAATATCAGTTGATACCTTAGAAAAATAGACCAATGAATATACCCCAGGGATGAGTCTGTGTAAAATAGCAAATAAAATATAATATCAATTGTACACATAGTAAAGATTAGTACCAACTCTATTTTTTTACACACAAAAGTAACTTTAAATATCTAGCTTTCTGGTAAGAAATAAAAAGTAGATTGATTATCATAACACTATATAGAGCATTCAATCTTGTTAAATTAGCCTTCTATTAATAATAAGATACTAAAATATCTAACCAGAATTGATCTCTTACTATGTGCCAAACACTACATTAATTCTTAAAAATAATTCTGGTTCATCTTTATGTCCAAACCTACAAAAGGAGATGCTGCCATCATTTCATTTTAGAGATGAATTAACTGCAACTTGTTGTAGCAAGATACATGCCAAGAATCACACAAAAATAACAGAACTAAGACTCAACTCCAGTTATGTATTCATTTCAAGTTCTTACTCTTAATTCCAAAGCCCAACTCTCATTAAAACGCTATGTAGATGAAATTCATCAAAGTCACTTTTTACATTTTTGTTTTATTCATCACCTTCTCTTCAGTGTCAAAGTGAACTATATAAACATCTCAGCAATAAAATCTACAATTTCTACTGAAAGTACTTATGTAACAAGGGGCTACTTTAGAGTGTGCAAAGCCTTATACAAATATTTTTAACAGAATCACTACGTATAGAATCAATTTGATTTTAAAGTACATTACAAAATTAATGGGACCTTGTGAAGATGAGCTTACTGATGAAGATTTAGAAGAACGGATAGAAAGGAAGTTCTTACTTGTTTATTTTCTAATCAGTTCTTATGAAGATTCTTCATAATGCGCACACACTGTCTCTTCCTGTTCAGGTCTAGGAAACATCTCTTTGTTTTCTTTATCATTAAATGTATCTATAAGTAAGTGTGTGTGTGTGTGTGTGTGTGTGTGTGTGTGTGTGTGTATCTTCCACTGTGATATTGTTATTATCAAAATGCCAGAGTTCTTTAGAGCCTATTTGTATTGAAACAACTGATACCGCCTTGCCTCTGCAGTTCCCTTATATTTTTCACAGTTGCATTATTACTCATGATATTTATCCCTCACGAAGCCTGTGGATACTAGCTTCCAAAGAGTCTCTAAAGGATTGCTCATCTCTGAAATGATGATGATCATAAATAAAATCTTATCCAGAGCATACAGAAAATGTGAACAACAATTCATTTATTGGTCGTGTTAAAAATTTCTATTCAGAATTTTATAGCATAAACATAGAATAACACATCTTACAGTGAAGGCCAAACTCTTGTCTTTCAAATACGACCTCATCAAGAAAGCAAGGCAAGAGACACGTAGGCTACGGAAAAACAATGATCTGATTTGTTATGTATCTCTCTTTATTTTATTTAAAGATACATATTTCATAGGGCTGTAAGCAAAAAGGAGCACCCACTCAATGTACATAAGCTATCAAGCAAACCTTAAATTTATCTTTCCTTTCTCTCTACATAATTCCAGGGAGGGCTAGGGACATTAGATGATCACATGTTTATTCATCCTATTTTATGTCTATTCTCTTCCTCTGGGACTTGCTATGGAAAATAGAAAATGGAGAGGGAAAGATTACATTGACCCGAATTCTGAATCATCACTCATTTGCGTAAAATATTTTTTCACCATCTCTTGATTTATTTCCTTGTCCAGCATTCAATAAGCACTTTACACAAAACCAAGCTATCTTTGAAGCACTTAAATTAGTGTTTTGGTTTTCAGTGGGAAGGATAAAATTCATGTGGGTTGTTGCTGGAACAAGATGTGCAGTTGAGACTCTAGGGTTGCCCTGTGTTTTTTAAATTTTTTTCTTGAGCATTTTTGTAGCAACTATCAGGGCTGGGATAGAACATCGGTGTTATTTTGTTGTTGTCTGATTTATCTTTAAAAGGAATTGAAGTCTGTACATAATGTGAGTTTTCAGCTTAGTAGAGCATCAATGTTGGGGATTTAGGATGTAGAATTATTCTTTTGAAATAGTACTGAATCAATACTTTGCCATCTACTTAGCTCTGTGCTCCTGGGAAATCTTAAACTTCTAACTTCTTATAAAATCCCCATGAAATTTCTCTTTGATGATAATAGTTCTTCAAGAACATTAATAAGGTGATATAATACTAATATATTGGAGCTGTATCTACTTTTTCACTTGATGGCATCATTTAGATTTCCCATGCCCTTTCAAATTGGTAATATATTATTTCTCTCTTGCTTGAATTTGTTTTTAGTGAATTGTGTCAGTGGCTATTATATTTCACCCTAGTAGTATATCAAATTTATAAGTGAAAATGAAGTACCTGTATCTTATATATGTAGCTTAATAAGAAGATAGGAAAATTAGTAAGAAGATATGAATGACTAAATGATCTATATGCTAAAGATCAAAATACAATTATTGTCAAATTTGGCCTCAGCACTGAGACCATACCTAGGAAATAAAGAAGCTATAGTGGCAAACAAAGCCTTGAATTGGGAGAGAACACTTGACTTCTAGTCTCACATCTGCCACAAATTTGCAATATGATTTTGATTAATAACCTACCTGGGGTTCAGCTTCCTCATCTACAAAATTACAAGAGGTTTTCTCTAACATTCTAACTTGGATTGGATACAAATATCATCAAACTACCTGGTGGTAAAGAGCCCAGAAGCACTGCTGAGTACAAGAGATATCATGTGAAATGATATTAGAAACCAGGATGGAAAACAAAAGTCAGCATATGCTTGAATATGGAAGAGAGAAACTCTGGAAGAATCTAGGAAGGAATATCTACAAGGACAGGGCAGGTCAGAAGTTTTGAAGTCTTAACAGTCTGGACTTAGGGAACTGAGTCCATAAGTGCAGGGCAAGTAAACAGAAGGATAGATTTAAGACACTAGCCTTATAAAAAAAAATTTATAGATATGTTAACACTTGCCTCACTCAATCCAGTGTCCATTTTCTGTCCAGACAACAAAACCCAACTATATCTGACTTCGGAATTCAAATAAGGATCAGTTAAACAGGAATATATCACGGATGTAAACTAAATCTAAGTAAAGAAGGCAGACTAATTATGTAAATCAAACCATTTTTCTCTTTCATTTACACATAAGAAATTGCTTTTTTTGTGTCACTGAATGAGTCGTAGCTTAATATCTCAGGTCCATAATGTGAACCATCACTTAAAGTGATAATTTTCCTTGTGATCATGACCTAATTTTTTTATTTGGTATAATACTTAATTCCAAACTTGATAAGGCAATCACAAGAAAAGAAAATTAGTCAGCCCAATAACTCACATATAGATCTTAACGGTCTCAAAAAAAATCAACAAAAACAAATTCAGCAATATGTAGCAAACACAGGACATAATGAGATGATCACCTAATTCTTAAAAAAAAAAAACAAAAACCTGCAAGCTAATCACATAATATTTTGAACCTCTGTGACTCAAATGGGAATGTAAGAAATTTGATCTTTTCCATAAAATGGAAGGATTCATTTTCATTGAGTTTTCTATTCCCTGGATCTAAAGATATGTCAAAGATACCAGAGAATGTACACATAACTTTCATAAATGAAAACTGAAAAGGAAGAATCTTAGGCAAAAAAAAGCACCTACTGGATAAGGTGCCCTCAACTCACCTTCTGAACTTCCTTCTCTCTACAGTCCCTCTTGTCTTTCTTCATCCAGGCATCCACACTTAAAATTCCAATATCACCCTTTTCCTTTTCCTCTCTCTGCCTTTTGTTAAGCCGGCAATTTTGAAACCTACTGATTCCCCAACTCAGATGTATTAACACCTAATTTATTTTTTCATGCCTGTTCCCCTCCTAAACACTCTACCCAAGTTCTATTGCCTTTTTAACTGATTCTCCATGTATCTCACTCAGTAGTCACATCCATGTATCCTCTAATTAATTTTCTCACTCTGAAGTTTGCATTTTAAAAAAAAAGTCTGATGGTAAAATAAACTGCATCTATAATCTGACATGCTATGCTACTTCATTCATTTATCGAATGATGCAAGATATAATGTGTAACTACAATAAAAGTTTGATCCACACATTACTAACATAACCACACCAGACAAATACACTCACAGTTTAGCAGCCCACATCATCCTGCTTTTCTGAACCAGGCTTCATAGGACAACAGACTGCACACCATTGTTCTAATCCATTTGAATGAAATACCAATTCCATTATGTCTATATAGACTATGTAATTTATAGTTTAGATGAGACCACTTTTGACAGTGAAAGCTCGGCTATTAATGATTACTACAATCATACCAAGACAGTGGTGCAAACTAAATCTGTGCTAGACACAAAGGGAAGTAAGGCCCTCGTGGTCATGCCATTCATGCCCTCCTATCATTTCAATGCCTTTCACCACCTACATATAGAATTGAACATTTTTTTAGCTTGGGATTTTGGAAGTTCATATTGACTCTTTGTGTCTCTCTGATGGGTATATTCACTGATCTCACATTTCTTGTTTAAACTTTTAGGAATTTACCACTGCTAATGTTATTCCTTGCACCACTGCTGATGTTATTCTCTGTTCCAAAAAAGGTCTTACACAAGGAATATGCATCCCTTATGTCACATGGCTCCTTGAGAACTGCCTGACACATGACAAGAATTCTATGAAGAGGTTTGGGTGACCACTATGGGAACCAGAAGAAAGAATGGGAAGACACACAGAGAAAGGATACCCTCAACCCTGTAATAGTGTGATATCCATAGAAAGGGGAGGTTATAGGTTCCCTACCCAACCCTAAGGAAGTGTGGAGCTGGGCAGGGAGGTGAAGCTAGAAAATACTGGGGGAAGAAGCAGAGAGAGAGAGAAAAAAAAGAAGACCTGAAGGAGGCACATGGAGCAGAGAGAGGCACAGAAGAAGTTGTGCTTGCTTCTTGGCCTTGGAAAGACTTGGGGCACATGGAAGGAGACCCTTGAAAGAGACAGAGACATGGGTGAGAGACCAGTGAGGAGGCTGACAATGGCAGCCTTTATCTTGACTTGGATTTTGATTTTGCTCTTTTCCTTTCAGACTTGCCTGGCCCCTTCAGTCCCTTTCTTATGGGCCCCCACTAAAAGGTGCCTTACATGTGTAGCAAACTTCCAGGCCTCAGTGGCCCTAATTGATGCCAACTTTGTTTGGCTGGCATTTACCCACAAGAGGATGGATAACTTTGGGTGTTTGATTTGAAAATATTTTCACTATATTCTTTCTCTTCTATTGCACACTGATTGTCTTTCTACTGCACAATAATTGTATTAAAGCACTTTTCCACTGAAGGTCTTACGCACTAAGAGTATGTTTGTCTTTATGAGGTGGATGGCAGAACCCATTTAGAGCAAGCGGGTTTGGGTGTCCCAGGGTACCCTTCATTCTGCCCACTAACAACGCTACTCCATACATGTCAGGCTATATAGTATGCAACAACAAAATGTTTGGTTTTGTATGTTTTGATTTTTGTTGTCTGTTTCATTATCCCTGGCTTAAAATAAATCCTCTGAAGAGACCTGCAGATATAAGGAGTTCTTGAATTCAAAAGTTTTCTATAACTACATACTCCAGCCTCAGTGAATTGAGGCCATTGCATCTTCATTTTTACCAGTTCTTTAGATTCACACTTTAAATATCTGGCTCCTTTGTTAAACTACACTTAAAATGTAGCTACTGATTAGAGTCTTAAATTGGTCAATATTTTTACAAATGTCTGTATGTTGCCTCATGAGCAAGTTATTAGGTAAACAAATAACCTGATCAAATACAAAGATCAAGAACTACGATCTACTAAGTATTTGCTGAGTAATACTGCCTGTGGGTAGACAAATATATGTTCTAGCTAACATCTGTTTGAATCTATCCTCCTATTTATAAATTGATAGTTTTGACCCTGTATTTTTTGTCCTGCTATTAACACAAAACACAGTGATCAAAACATGATAGGACAAATTGTACAGGGATTATTGGAAAGAATAATTTTGTTGGAGACCAGTTAGATCAAATCATGGGAGGGAAAGATCTTTATTTTAAGTGTAAAGATAATAATGTTGAAAAGTTTTTGTGTTCCTGAGATTGTTGCATCTATGTTGGAAATATATTAAGTACAATATACTGGATTTTGCTAGTATCTATTGCTTAACATTAACAATCCAGTTAATGTTTTATCAGAAATTTATCATTAGTCTTTTTAATATGTAATTTTGTCTCATAAATAAGAAATTGTTAGCTAGTCAATTATCATCTATTATCTGTAATTCAATAATAAAAACAAGAAAAATTAAACAATTCTCATAACAAAAATTTGGATAATAATGTTTTATATTTAAAGGTAGGCATGTAACATTATATGTAACCAGAGATACCTTCTCTAATTAAGTAAATGTTTCATTATACAACATCTACAGAAAACTAAAGCATATGAAAAAAGACTCAGAAGTACTCCAATAAAAATTCCTTTAATTCTTGATTCAGGCAAAAATCTTCATCTTTGAGAAATGGTTTGTAGAGAGAACTGTCCTAAATTCTTCCAACAGTGCACTTCCTAGCTGCTCCAAGTAATACATCTTGTCCTTGCACATGAGAAAGTGTTTAGTAAAACCAGATGGTCAATTGTTTTCCTGTCCTGAAGCACTTAAAACTGGCAAAAAAATATTTGAGGTAAAAAAAAAAATCTTACAGACCCTAATGACAGGAACAGACACTTGAAAACTCTAGTTCATCCATAATTAGATTATTTTAGTTATTCTCCACCAAACTTTTATTAAGCCACAGTTTGTTATCTGAAAAATATTATTCTAACACACATAGAACTCAAATCTCCTCCATCCCCATCTTTGCACAAGCCTGTACAACACCTATGCTGCCATTTGAAACACTAAAACACTAATGGGGAAATAAAACTAGATTCCAACCCAGCATTTAAATAACCTATCCTTATTATAGGATAGTCTGAGTGTCATACCGGAATAGAGATCTACTCAAAAACCAGGTTTCAGCTCAGTTATAATGGCTGTATGAACAATGGAAATGGATGTTCTAGGTCAATGCTGTCCAAGAAGGGATCTTATTAATACAAAGATTCTGACTTAGCAGGTCTAGAAAGGGGCCTTAAAATATTCATCTCTAATAAGTACCCAAATAATGCCAATGCTGCTGGAATGTAGCCCATCTTGAATAACACATTTGCAATGTTGAGAATTCTACCACTACCATTCTCCCAACTTCTCTTCTAATTCGTTCCCAATCTACCTATTCTCTTCCCCATGTTCCATCTTTCATGATATCCCAAGATGTCCATGTAATGTATCTTGGAAGGACAAAGATGTATTACTGGAAGCATTGGGAAGTATACTCTTGGAAGAATGTAGGACACTTCCCTATACAAACTATTCCTCAAGGACAAAGAGGTTGGCCTGAACACAAACCTGCAACCACCCATGAAGTTTGTAGCTATAGCCATCTCTCCAAAACCAGGTTTTTCATGTCAGGTGAATATTCTCTTTCCTACTCTCTGGTCTTTATGAAGGAAAGTCTTCCTTCATTTTTATATCACCTCCAGAGCTCTAGATATGGTAACCAATGTCTAGATGGTATGAATGGGAAGACATACCCTCAAATACCAAAAGGAAGTATAAGATAGGAAATGTGTCTTTGGGGAATCTGAATCCATTTGAGAAATAATAGATAATTAAATGTAAAAATGTGTTATCCAGCTTAGGTTACACATGGTGGCCAAGTGATCAACCAATACTTAGCAGTTCAGAGAGAAGAGCAATTGACTACAGTAGATTAAAGTCGAGGAGATTTATGGGAAATAAGAAGGATAAACCCTACTATAAAAGTTGTGTAGAGATTGGCAAGAGAAATGTCATGGGAATGGGGATGACATTTATAAGACATAGAACAATGGATTTATAAGAATGATAAATTACTTAAGTACCAAACATATTGTAAATGCAATTTATTTTTGCCAACAGAACTCTTCAAAAAAATAAAGTTCAAGTGAGAAAATTAATAAAGAGATGTGTAGACATGACCACTGAAATAGAACACATTGAGACTAAGAAGACAGTAATAGCTTCGAGAGTGCAAGTAGAGAATTGATTAGTATGGCTGCAGACATTAAAAAAGTAGATGCTAAATGCATTCTAAATGAAGAATCAATAAGTTTACAAACTGCCTGGCTACAAAAGACCCAAGAGAAGAAAAGATAATGGATGATTTTCTGCTGATAGACTATCATGACTCAGACAGTGAACAAATGGAGTAATGAAAAATTTAACCTAAATTTCTTTGACTTCCAAGCCCATTGTCTTCGTAACACTCTGCTGCCTCTACTACTGCAGGTGATGAGCCAAATAGGTGAATTAGACCATGATTTATTGTATTTACTTAAAAGACCATATAAACTCATTTAATTGCATTTATTAATAGCTAAAAGGATGATATATCCCCATTTTAATAATAAGGCTATTCTGTGAAAGTGCTGTGATCATTTGTTTATTAAGTTATAACTGATGCACACATAATTAATAAATACTTCTAAGTAATTTAGAAAATCCCTAGACTTTTCAGTGCATCATATTCTGAATATGTGTTTAATTGCTCTTATTTTCCCTCACATTTCCCTACTAGAAGGGATAGTTAGTGATGATTTCACAGAGAAATCCCAAAGAACTATCACAAGATACAATTACAAGTTTATTTCTACAAAAGGCTGTTTACTCCAAGCCTTTAATTTTGAACAAGTGAGTTGCTAACCAGAGATTTGAGTAAAGCCTTTATACAGACTTGAATACAGGCCAAAAAATAGTATGTTTCCACATCACACTAAATAGCACACAGAGAGAGCTAAGTCATGTTATCCTCTTTGAAATCAATCTGTCATCACGTAAATTATCTGGTTTGAATAATCTATAAACTCTTGATGGCCCCTCCAAAACCCCAAGAGTTAGTTATATGTATTTGTTCCAACAGAGTCTTATATTCAGTTACCAAAACCCCAGTCAAACCTGAAAATGTTAGAAGAAGCCTTAAAGTCTACTTCCATTCCAGAATCACTTTGGGGTTTGTACTAAGAGAACAAAAGTACTGGTTGCTTCTTTATCATACTGAAATTGCAATAATTCAAGTAACATTCAAGGATCAGAAGTCTCTTAATGAGATACATACTCTTTTAGGAGTCTGATTTGCTTTACTTTACAAGGAGTGTTTCGCATAAGGCTCATCTCCCTCAAAGCCACAATACTGCTAAGTGAAATAACAAAGCTAGATGAGTTAAGGCTGGCAACCTGCTAGGCAGCACATTTCTGAGTAGACATCAGAGCCCATGCCTCAGGTGACTGCTGCAAGGCCTCCAGCCATGAGCAAAACAATTCACAAAAACTGCATAAATCAACTGGAAATTATTTTGTTTGGCTTTTGTACTGCTATCATGAAATAGACGAATAAGGAAAAATCACCTATGTACAAAAAATCATCCAGTACCTTCTCTTCGTATTCACAATCTTTGGCTTGAAATGTATTATTAAACAGAAACTATGTATGAATTTTCTGGTTTATAAAAGAAATTCTGTGGTCTGTACCTGGTGGTCTTGCCACTCTACCAGGTAAACTACCTATGAACACTAAGAACACTATCAACATCACCCATGGGCAAGTAAGGCAAAAAAGACTCTAGGTGCAGTGAGGCAAAGGAGCTGAATAATGTTTTCACGCATTCAGAAGAAAAATGTCAGTCTCAATACACTTGTAGAGAGGATGCATCACTAACTTTCAAGAGGTGGTTTTGCGTTAACTGCTTAGATAGCTCAAGAGAGCTACTAATAAGTAGTATAAAACTTGCTAATTACTCTCAGCCATTTATCCAACGCACCTTGAATTCAGTAAATTTCAAAAAACTGGAAAAGCTTAGATACACCAAAAATAGTAAATATATAAATTATGTTTATTATATATAAATATACAGTATATATATATATACCATAATTGATATATACTATTTCATGAGTGCACAATATATATCAGAAACTTAGCATTCATTCCTCACTAAATCACTATATCTTTATTTTAGGAAAGCTCCGTTTTTAGAGATTAGGAAATGTTACATCACAGACCAATGAATCTTTTATGTGACTATTATCTCCATGAGAACAGATTTAATATAATCTACTAAGATACCTATAGCTCCTAAAACAGTGTTAGGTATATAGTAGATGTTGGATAGATAATTACTGGTGGATGGTCTGAATAATTCCAAAGTTGAAGGCATGTCTCCCTGGGCCATACAACTTTTCCAGAGATATGGGAAGACAAGTAAAAAAAATATATATATATTATGCCTATGTTAGATGAACTGGATAAATTATTTGAAAAAGACAAATTCTAAAGTTATTCAAAAAAGAATATATAATGTGAATAGCCTTTATCTGCTAAAAAAAAAATCAAAATCAACATTCCCACAAGTAGAACTGGACTCTATTGTTACTATCTTTCATCCCTCATATCTAACCCACACTCATCATTTTTTTTTTTAATTCCTTCTTGTGCCAATCCCTGTCTTCTGTTACCTTGTCAAAGCCTTTTCTTAACTTTGGCCTGAGTTAGTATACTAGCTTCCAAGGTGTTTCTCTACTTTCCTATCTGATAAAAATCTCTATTATTTAAAACGCCTTTATTTTCCTACTTAAAACAATTTTTGGCTCCCTTATGTCTACATAAGCAGTCTCAACTCTGGAGAGTCAGTTTTCCACAGTCTATTACATTTTGCTAATTTTATAAAACAAGCATTGACTTGACTAGCCTTTGTTTCAGATTATCTTTCCAAAGATGTTTATGCAGTAGACACAGTGGCTCTCCTTACTGAGGAAAGGGTAAGGTATAGGTCCTGTACTTTTCAGAATAAAATATTTGGGTCCCCTAAATTAATCTTCTGTAATGAAATCTGTGTAAAATTGTTATTTGACCTTCTGTGCATCACCATATGGGAAACAGGATTCAGGTGACCAGAACAAAAATTACTGGTACTCTGGTTAATGATATTTCTATGAAAAACAAACTGTTCTTCCTCTCTAATGAATCTCGTGTTTTATAATATCATCTTGAAACTGAGGCAGACTGACTTTTGAGCTATCAAGTTGAGTACAATTTTAGGCCCTTCACAGTTCTTAAGAGTTAAAAAATGTGAATTAGAATCACATTTAAAAACAACAGAGTTACGTCACCACAGTGCGGGCCTGCGTCTGGCTCGAGCTCATCATCAGAGAAGCATGGGGCAGCCTAGGCCACTGAGGTCACAGTCTTCCTGGGGTCCCCTTCCAGAAGGGTGTGTCTCCCGAGAGCGCACTGCCTGAGAAGCCACATCTCTAGTGAACTCACCTCTGTGTGGGCCGCCGTTCTGCTTGACCTCGCTGCCTCGGGGTTGGGTGTCTGGTGTCTCACGTGACCTCATGGCCTGGAGGTGGGGGAGTCAGTGTCTCTGTACCTCACAGTCTGAGGGACGGTGTCTTGCGTGAGCTCACCACCCTCGGCAGTGAGTTTCACCTTAGCTCACCACCGGAGAGGCGGCTTCTGGCCTAGCTCGCTGCCTTTTCCCTTTTCCAAGGCGTCCAGCGTGACCTCACTGCCTGAGAGGCGGAGTTTCGCATGAACTCACTGCCTGAGAAGCGTGGTGCAGCGGGCGGCTGAGATCACGTGCCCTCGTTGGGCACCCCTCCCCCGCACCCCTTCCTTCTGTGTATAATGAACATGGGGCGAGAATTCGATGAGGAGTCTGTGAACAGTGAGGAGATTGCCTGTGTGTGAAATCGGTAACGGTGCTGGAATCCAATAGAGACTAGTTAATTCGACAGGTATAAAATGAGTAACTGCATTGGTACTATTTATAAAAAACTTTGTGAGAAGCATTCAATAGGCAAAGGGTTACTCAGCATGAAGATTAAATGTCTCAGAAAGCATTTCCTAACGGTAAGACATACAATGGATGGTAACAGAGATTTGGGCAAGAAAATTATTCAAGAAAGACCAATTAGAAATAAACTAAGCGTTAGCATCATTTTCACCAGGAGTGGCTTCCATCTGAAGAAACAACTTTTTTTGATGACCCGTAAGTGCAACTCCTCATGTGTTCAAGTTTTAC
Organism: Scalopus aquaticus; assembly: GCA_004024925.1. Taxonomy (NCBI): domain Eukaryota; kingdom Metazoa; phylum Chordata; class Mammalia; order Eulipotyphla; family Talpidae; genus Scalopus; species Scalopus aquaticus. The sequence continues at coordinate 70,040 of PVIJ01000304.1, forward strand.
ATCTTCAGGCTCCACCTTTAATCCTGGTTCTCTTGCTATTTTTCCCCACATTTGCAGCGATTTCCTCTGAGGTCTTGAGTCCCTCAAAGTCATCACTTCTTCCAAATTCCCATTACACTGACATTGTAACCTCCTCCCATACATCCTGCAGTTCTCCATGGCACCTAGATTGGTGAATCATTTCCAGGGGATTTCCACTAACTTTTTCAGGATCCATTAGAGCAATCACTATCTCTGGCAGCTGTAGTCTTAGTAAATGTATTTCTTAAATAATAAGACCTGATCCATGAGCTGCAGAAGGGCTATTGTGACAGCAGATATGAAAGCATTATTAATGTTCTTGTACATCTCCATCAGAACTCTGGGGTGATCCAGTACATTGTCAACCAACAATGGTATTTTGAAAGGAACCTCTTTCTGAGCAGTAGGTCTCAACAGTGAGCTTACAATATTCAGTAAAGCGTGTGGTAAGCAAAATAAATAAATTAATAAAGGAAGGAAGGAAGGAAATCCAGGATACTTTCATTCAGTCTTTTTCTTAATTTAAGGGACTTGACTTGTCAGTACTGGAAATGTGTTTAGTAGCTTAAAAACTAGTTTACATAGCACCCATTGAATTAAATGAGTTCAGTTTACTTTAAATACAGTTTTTATTTTTAAAATGGTATTGTTTTAGTTCCCTATAAATAATTTGTAAATGTTTTCAAATAATCTCTGGGAAATATATAGTTTTGTTTAGATTGTCTTTTTTACTGCATTACAATTTCTGAGCTAATATCTTGCATGTTTAGCTCACTTTTAACTTATATTTGCTTAGTTTTAGTTGCAGTTAAGTTCCTGCTCTGTGAGGATGATGTGTGGGACATTCAATATTAGAAACCAAAATAATGCAGGTATTAAGTTTATCACTTATTGAGTAAATAGGTTCTTTGAGTGTTATATCAGTATATGGCTTGTTTTTGAAATGCACAGTGGTCTATTAAAGAAGTTGTTTTTCTTGAAATATAATTTACATATAATAAGGTACAATTTTATGTATATAATTGAGAATTTCATTTGTTTTTAAAATTGCTCAATATATATACTTGAGAATTTCATTTGTTTTTAAAATTGCTCAATATATATACCATATCAAAATTAAAAAGTAAAATAAAAAGACCAACATCCAATCTCTATCATATCAATTAACTCAAAATCCCTGGAAGTGAACCCAGGGCATTGACTTTTTAAAGCTCCCCAGATAATTCTAATATACAACCACATTGGAGTCATTTATAGTTAAGTTTGCATTCAAGGCCCTCTAAAATCTGGCTCAAATTTGTCTTTTCAAACTAATAGTCCAGGTGAAAAATACAGAAGAAAAGGTCGTACAGTTGACGGTACTATTGAAAGGGCCAAAACAGAAACATGCAAAAAGTAAAAAAGAATTTATCCAGAATTTCTGGCAATTAAAAAAGACATCAGAAAAGGAAGAGACGTCAAATGCCTCCTAAAGTCCAACTTGATCTGAGAGGAAGATAAAGGTAAAATCTCATTAAACAGTAAGAGATGATTCCCACAAGGAGGCCAGGATCCTGGAAACTATTAAGATATGGCTTCTTAAGCTACAAATATAAAGTCTATTGCAAAAGCAGTTGGGAAACAACCCCTTAAGGTTAGAAAAGCAATTTTAAAAAGTATTAAAAAATAAAAAGTGAATTAGTTAGGAGAGGAAAAAGTCAGAATTATCATGGTAAAATACTCCAAGAATTATTAGATCAGTTTGAGTGATACAGTGCCCTACCAGAATATGCCACAAATGTAGGTAATTAAAACCCTAAGGGATGACAAGGCAAAGATGTGGCATATTGAAGTAGAGTCAGGAAGGACACAAACAAATGGAATCTGAGTTATAGGCCGTTCTGATGGGAAAATCTCTTCTGGGTGGAATGATCCAACTGAAAAATGTACAAGTTGGACAAGACCTATTTGACAATTATGTGGTTTGGCAATCCCCTCCTTATCCCACTATCAGCACCTACATATAATCTGGAGGAACAGCATAGAAGTGCAAAGAATAAGTTAAAAGGGAAACATGTGGTTACATCAAACAAGCCATGCTAAGAAAGAAACAAGAAGCTGGTAAAACTTCAACTGAACTCTGAAGTTGTAGCAAAGTAGAGAGAAGTGAAGCTAGATACAAATACCTATAGCTTCAGAAAATGATATGAGAGAAAATACTTAAAAACTAAGTACAATGTCTTAAAGGGAAGTTTTCAGAATTAGCAAAAGGAACTTCAATTCCGAAATCTATTAAGAATGAGTTTCTGGAAGATACTAGGACAAAACTCCCCTAGCAGGAGGTTTCTGGGATTAGGAATTCATTTTAAAAAGGAAAGGACAGGTACAGAACTGAAAAGGCCTGCTCACAAAATATTGGATGACTCTCTCTCTTCAGATAAAGTCCCCCAGACAGAGCTTTGGTGTTCCAGAAGCACAAAACTCAGAGATTAAAACAGAAAATAAAAGAGTTTAAATGTGCAGAAAGGAAAGAAAAAGCACAGCAAATGAGATCCATGAGCCAGAATTGCCACGATCATGATGTGAGAAAAATACAGAATATATGAGTAAATTCTCTCCACGATTCTAGTCATGGCATAGTGCCATAATTAACTCTTGCTAAGAGAGATCTCAGGCTTTCCATTTCACTGGTCATGGATTTGAAAGAATGGTAATCATAGTCAGAAAATTGAATAAAGACAAATATCTCCATCTATTAATAGCTTCCTTCTCTCTAATACTACAGGGACTTTGGCAATTTCAATGCAAGTTACTGGGAACATACTTTTGGTTGGGATCACTATTCTAGAAGAAGTTATTGTCCCATTTTCTGCATTGGGTGAGTGTAGGGTTGTTGCTTGGATGATATTTTGTTCTGTTAACTCTTTGGACACATTTTTTAAAGCAATGATATGAAACTTTTTACTGATACAACTGAATGAACTACATGCATTTGTTGGGGGGAAATGATGTTCTGAACAAACTCCACAAACACAGGTTTTATGGACTCCCCCCCCACCCCAGACCAAAGAGACTCAAGACACCAAGGACTACAAATCCCATGTCATCACCACTGAAAGGATTACTGGGAACTGAGGGTGGAGTTTAGCAACTAGGATTGGTATATAACCAGACATGTGGTCCTTGGGGGATGCGGAGGGGTTCCCTTGGATTTTCCACCAGCATATTATTAGGGTCCCAGCTCAGCAGAACTGGTAAGACCTATTCACCAATTTATCGCTCCCTCTTTCTCCCTGAGTTATCTCTTTCTTCATTTTCCCCTTTTTGTAAATAAACCCTTTATTAACCTTTTTGTATGTGCCTGAAGTTGAGTCTCATTGTAAGTCCCTTTTAAGTGTGCAGGTGAGGATCCACAGTCAGGCCAGCCCATTTCACATTGGGGTTGCCCTGGAACACATTCAGCACATTCAGTAAATACTCTGGGGAAACCTAACCACCCAAAAAGCCGGGGGTGGGGGGGGAGGTTGGAGGTGGGGGTGGAGGAGAGAGATTGAGAATTAGAGGACTTAACATCTTTTGATTTTAATTTAACTTAAGTAATGTGATTTGATTGAAGAGTTTAAATCTTTGGAATCCCCCCAGAAATTTTATAATTAGGAGGCATTATATTTAAATCTGGAACATCACTGTGTTAATGGCAGCTTATTGCCAGATTTTCTTGATGCCTTCATTCAATCTCATTGCAAAACTGTGAGAAACAATTTTAGACATTATTGTGAGCCTCGGTTACAAAATACTAATTAATACACAGTCCTGCTTTCCGGGTGCTAAATCTACATTGACAATTAGTGGTTGTAGAAGCTTCAATCATTGGAGGGAAAGGAGTGGCTTCAAGGAAAAGAAAATTATCTCAGGAAGTTCCATCCCCAAAAGGGAATGCCACACTCCTGATTAACCACAGGCTTAATGGTTATATCCAATATGTTAAAAGCAATAAAAACAGCAATTCATGGAATGTGCCACAGCATATTCAATTGACAAATTTGGCAACTGAAACCAGACAGACAGAGCTCCTTCCCCTCCCCTCTCCTTTTGGGAACGATTTCTCTGCAAAGAGTATTCATTACTTCTTTTTTTTTTTAAAGATTTATTTATTTATACATACAAGCTGGGGTACAGGCCAGAGGCATGGGGCGGCGAGAGGGTTCACCAGAGACAGAGTGGGGAGCAGAACAGGCAGATCAGAAATACACTGCTGAGGGGAGCAGCGGGTGAGGCAGGAGTGGTCTGCCGCACCATGTGGGATTCTCCCTGGCTGGGCGTCGAACTCACATCTCGCGCTGCAGACAGCTCCACAGCGTAGCACTCAACCACTGCCCCAACGGGAAGGCCCCCAAGAGTATTCATTACTTCTATCCTAAACACAACTGAAATGTCACAACTCTGCCCTGGAGGAGATGGCCTGCCAGAGCCCAGACAAAAATGTGAGTGAGAAAGTGACCTTTTTATAAGGTCAGTATCTTTGCCACATGCCCAAGATGAGTGCCCTATAACTCCAACAAGAACAGAAGCAACTCTTAGATCCTCCTCAGCTACACTTCTTTGTCTATCTTAAATGAATCAGAATTAAAAGGTAAGATTCAGATGGAGGGCCTCCCTGGTGGCGCAGCGGTTAAGCGCTGCGCTGTGGAGCTGTCGGCAGCAGCGATGCGAGTTCGACGCCCGGCCAGGGAGAATCCCACATGGTGCGGCAGACCTCTCCTGCCTCGCCCACTGCTCCGCTCAGCAGTGTATTTCTGATCTGCCTGTTCTGCTACCTGCTCTGTCTCTGGTGAACCCTCTCGCCGCCCCACACCTCTGGCCTGTACCCCAGCTGTATGTATAAATAAATAAATCTTTAAAAAAAAAAAGATTCAGATGGATGTTTTGTATTGCTCCTCTTCAAACCCCAAATCTGTCTGATTCAAAAAACCCAGCCACACCCTATTGCCTCACACCAGAGTGCTATTACCAGCCTGACACAATAAATATTTGAGTGTGACCCCTGGAATGAGTAATCAGAGTAGGAGTCAAGAAATGTTTATTGAATAAGCATGGATAGGATTGGGTGACATTGGTAACAGATTAGCAAAAGGAGTAAAATTTCATAGATGATACCAAACGGTTTGTTTTGGGGTATGGGGTTGGGGTGAGAATGATGGTGCTATTGCTAAAAGAAATGAGAAAGCAGAGCATAGCCTGATATCACTTTTCTTTTTTTAACAAACATTTACTTAGTACAGACTACATACCAGACTGTTTCGAGTTAGTGCTACACAGATAAAAGGACATGGAAGAAACTCTTTGCCAGTTCTGCTATAGTCTCCTGCCTGCAGCAGCAGCAGCAGCAGCATTAGTAGCACACAACGTACCGCTTTCTGACCCAAATCCTTAACTGACATTTATCAAAGAACATGAAAAGGAGGTCCAAATGTATGATTTACTACAACATGGTAGAATCCATTCTCCTTAATTCCTGTCACCTCCCAATTTCCAGAAACTCTCAATCCCAAACCCCCAATTTAACCCAGAGATTTTTTTAACTGCCTTGTCTTCTCCTGGTTCTTCTGTCTACATTTCCCTTTGCAACGGGTGCTTCTGAATCTTCCACACAAACCATATCTTCAACGTTCTTGACTGTTCTCTTTAAAAATCAGCTCACTGACTTTATCCTTTCCGTATCTGAACCTGTTTGTCCTCAGATGGCACTACAAACAGCCTAAAATCTTTTCTGGAATGTCAGAATCCCTTTGGAAGACAGTGGAGGGGAAAAGTCTATGTTGTATATTTGCATGCGATTTATGTGTAATAACATGGAAGGATATTAATGATTTAATGTTAAGTGCAAAGAAGAAGTAATAGCTTCAATGAATCTCAAAGGAATTAAGCTTTATGGCTTCTACCAGTATCCAGGCTTTCATACTGTACTATAGACATTGACATTGGGGAATGGTAAGTGACTATATACTTTAAAATATATAGGCACTCTCCCTGAGTTCACAGAAAATAAAATATAATAGTGAGTATAAAGACTGTTTAATTTTTAATAGAAGACTGACTTTTGCTAGTACATTAATAGGGGTATACATGTTACATAAAGAATGGTAGAATTGGGGCCTCTCTGGTGGCTCAAGAGGTTAAGTCTTAGCACTATGAAGCTATTGGCAGCACTGCAGCACGAGTTCAAATCTCAACAGAACGCTGAAATTCAGAGGTATTTTACTATTATTCACACTACATATTTGGGGATTAACAAACCCTTCCTTGAATAACTAAACTTTGGAATACCAACAGTCTTAAATATTTATCATTAAATATTTTTAAGAGATTTATTTATTTATGCATACAAGCTAGGGCACAGGCCAGAGGCATGGGGCAGCAAGAGGGCTCACCAGAGACAGTGTGGGGAGCAGAACAGGCAGATGGACAGAAATACACTGCTGAGGGAGCAGCAGGCGAGGCAGGAGAGGTCTGCCGTGCCATGTGGGAATTTCCTCGGCCAGGTGTCCAACCCCATGTGGCCGCTGCCAACAGCTCCACAGAGCAGCGCTTAACGGCTGCGCCACCAGGGAGGCCCTACCATGATAATTATTAATACATTATTTTTGCTAAAAATGGATTAACAAAATAACTGTACCACATTATCTACTATTACAAGAGAAGAACGAACATGTGCTAATTTGATAAACAAAAACCTTAGTACCATAGTCTTAAACTTCTGGATCAATTGGTCATTCAGATGAAAAAAAAAAATAACCCACAACCTTAATGAATTATTCAGATTTAATAAAGACTTTGCAGTTCTTTGAAAATCGCTACTGCTTTCATAAAAGCTGGTAAAGTTTTATAAATAAGTGAAACTCTCATACTAACACCTCAAAGTGATCGTATCCAGTCATACTAACAGCAGCACTCATCAAGCCACTGCCATACCATTTCCTGCAAAAAGCCTGCCCTGCTCTCTTGTGGTGGCTTCTGTCTTGTGCAATGAACATAAAGACAAGCCAAAGGGCATATGCCATTGCATTCAGATTCCCTGGACCTTTCACTGATGTTAGGGAAGAGATTGGAGTTTTTTAATGAATATGAAAGCACAATAGCAGCACATACCTTCAAGAGTTTATCTGAAGTACATGAATGTAGACCTATTTTCATTCCATAGTGATTTTTGTATTGTTGGTGGTAGACTTGGTAGTTGGATATTTATCATTCACTTGAACTAAATGAAAGAAATGAATATGATCAAATTTTTCTTCACTGGGGTCTAAAAGTTAATTTTGTAACAACACCAAGAAAACAATAAATATACCTGTATTGTACTACATCCAAGCAACAGCATACAAGTCAAAATATGACATACTATATCTCCAAAATAGATATAATGTCATCTCAATTATGAAATTATGGTAGATAAAAGAGGTTTGATTTCATTTGGATTCAAAATAATATACAGAAAGACTTTAGGGATTTTTCTATTGATTTTCAAGTATTACTGTGCCTTGTGCACCACCTAGAGGAAATATGTAAAGTTAATATTGAATATAAACGGTGGTTAGAGACTGACTGAACAATCTCATCATGAGTTATAAAATAAAAACATTTTTCATCTGTCTGAGCAAATTTTCATATAGACCTGCTGGAATATGACTTCCAATCATATCGAGATGAACTAAACTGTCAGTTGGAATTTAGCATGAATATTTATAATTGCAACTACTTAACATATTTTCTTTAACGTAATTTAAACTCTAATACCTTAGTAAATTGGAGAGCCAACAGCCAGATTTTCTATTTGTTTTATGTTAATGTAAAGTTTGTGTAATCAGCAAATAGGAAAAAACAGAAAGGAGAGAGAAAGGAAGAAAGGGGAGAACAATAGGAAGAAAGGAAAGAAGAGAAGTAGAAAGTAAAGTAGGAAAGGGTAAAAGCTGTCATTCTCTATAAAACTTGAATATCCTGCTTAGGAATAAGTAGGACAGTGGTTTATGTGGGAGTTAGGACTCTGATATTTAGGAGTCCTAAGTGATAACGTTCAGTTCAACACCCACATAACTTAAAGCTAAAGTTATCAGTACAGTACAGTAACTGCCCTTGATGGAAACTCTGTTTTTCTATTACCTCTTTCTAAAATATAAGTGGATAAGCATAGGCCATCAATAGATTCCAAGAAGGAAAAACCTGTAATATCAATGAGAAAAATCAAAATAAATAAAAGCGATTCCAGGAAAAACATAGGTAATTTATCACAAAAGGATTAAAAAAAAATACTTCTGATTGTATCCTCAGAGATATTCAAGAAAATACTAAATCTATTGCATGTTTAAAACAAATAAAACAAAAGAACAGAATGATATTAAAAAATAAGTGTCTTAGAATGTGTCAAATCAAAACATAAGTACTAAAATTTTTCCAAAATAACAGAGCTGAAAGAAAAAAATATGTAAGAGGAAGCACAGATGATTATTCCAAGATGGCTAACATTAGAGAGAATATAGTTGAAAGAAGGGAGGTTCTTGCCACCAGTCATTGTCATTGAAGAAATTTGCAGCTGAAATACTTAGTAAAAATCTGCAGCCTGAAATGCCCTATAGTAGTAGTCTGATTAAGGAATAAAAGAAAGACATACTATTGAGCCAAATCATTGCAAAACCTCAAAACAATAAGTAAAGAGAATATACTTAAATTTTCTAAGGTAGAAATAAAAATAAATTCCTTAAAAAGGAACAAAACAGACTATCATTAGCATCACAGTACAAAACAATAGGAAATAGTGGGAGAATGTTTTCAAAATTCTGAAGGAAAATAATTTTCCACCTAGATATCTATATACCCACAAAACCATCCATAAAATGTGAGGGCAGAAGAAAGAAATATTTGCAGACATGTAAATAATCAGAAAGTTTAAATACTGTACTTTCCAAAGAAATTCCATTAGGATATATTTCAACCAAAAGAAGGAATGAGCCAAGAAAGAAGTAAATGTCAGGAAATTATGGATCTTACTCAAAAAAATAGTGAAGGTGAGTCACATGATGACAACTGGGTACCAGAACAAGTCATATAAGGTAGACCAGGAGGATGAACTGTTCCAAGGGTAAAAGTCCACAGTATCATACTGTAGGATAGGAAGTTTGGACAAAATTTAAAGTTTTATAAAGGCAAAGGATGCAGAGAAGAAAAGAAACTATAACACCACAAGAAAGAAAAACTATGAAAGGGAAATATAAAGATAATGTACTGCTTGACTCTTCAGAGAACAATATTTACACAATCATAGTATTACCAGCGTCTCTCGAACTTCATATTTTAAAATCAACTTATGGACAAAGTATGAAAGTTGTAGTTATAGAGTAGAATGTAACTGTTGTGAAACTTGATAAAAGTAAAACTGCAATGACAAAAATGTGATAGATGAAATGAAAAGTATGAGAACTAAAGGAATGAACTGAACAAGCTACTGCAATGTTTCATTGCAAAGAGTTGAAAGATACTCTCTAAAGTTGGAGAAACAAAGTAGTAAAAAAGTTATAGTACTATATTGTAGGCTACTAAACTAAAGTTATAGTACAGAAGATAAAATTTTCAATATATTGGGAGATGGGAATGTTGGAAAGCTTGGTAAAAATATGTAAAGTCCTCCACCAGTGCAAAAAGGTCAACCATATTTTAAACCAATAAATCTAGATACAGACATATAGATACATTTTTAAGATATCTTAGAGATTTGCAAGCTATGTAGTGGCGCAGCTGTTAAGCGCTACGCTGTGGAGCTGTCAGCAGCGGCGACGCGAGTTCGACGCCCAGCCGGGGAGATTCCCACATGGCGTGGCAGACCTCTCCTGCCTCGCCCGCTGCTCTCCTCAGCAGTGTATTTATGATTTGCCTGTTCTGCTACCTGCTCTGTCTCTGGTGAACCCTCTCGCCGCCCTACACCTCTGGCCTGTACCCCAGCTTGTATGTATATAAAAAAAAATCTTTAAAAACCTTACTGTGCCTGATTTATCATCTGTAAAATGAGAACTGTATGTATTTCATGGTGTTTGTCCAGAGGATTAAATGAGTTATTATATGTAATTTTGAGTGCCTCTACAAAAATAAATAAATAAATGCCTCTTGGTGAAAAATACCGGTGTAGATGGGAAAGGGAGTCATAGAGCCTTTAGTTTTCATTATTTATCTCTCTCATTTTTTTTAAATTTATTTTATGTATCTAAGCTGGGTACAGGCCAGATGTGCGGGGCAGTGAAAGGGTTCGTCAGAGACAGAGTGGGGAGCAGAACAGGCAAATCAATTGAAATACACTGCTGAGGGGAGCAGCGGGCAAGGCAAGAGAGGTCTGCCACACCATGTAGGAAGTTCCCCAGCCAGGCATCAAACTCGTGCTGCAGCTGCAGCCAGCTCCACAGCACTGCGCTTAACCCATTGCGCCACCAGGGAGGCCCCCCCATTTTATTTTTTAATAAGGATAAGTGTTTCTGTGATAACAAAAGCTATTTCCTGAAAAAAAACTTAAAAAATCATGCTTACCATCAGATAAATTTTCCAAAGTCTGAAGATGCTAAGTTTCTAGATGACAAATTTTGAATCTCCTTAACTCCATTCATTCTCCCTGACCCTTTTTTCTCTTACTTTGTCTTCTCTTTCTTTTCATTGTTTGTTGTCCTGCCTAATGTTTAGGATGCTAGTGGTCTGTCCAGTTTGCTTATCCCAGTTACGGATGTTCAGTGGATAGGTGATCATAGAAAAGAATATTTCAAAAATTGAAATGTATTCATCTCTATAGCATTGATGTTATTAAAATACATATTATAGATGCAATTTATTCAATATTATAAATAAAATGCTGAGTGGTTTTCTAAGACCTTAGAAATAACCATACTGGGCCTCCCTGGTGGCCCAGCGGTTAAGCGCTGTGCTGTAGAGCTGTCAGCAGAGGCGACACGAGTTCAAAGCCGAGCCGGGTAGATTCACACATGGCGAGGCAGACCTTGCCATAAAATAAATCTTTAAAAAAAGAAAAAAGAAAGAAAGAATCATACTTTTCTAAATTTAAATAAGAAAATTAAATTAGGTAAATTAATACCTAAAGTATTCAAGTAAATAGGAACCATAGTTTGATAGAATTTCAGAATTGTTCTAGTGTCTTAGTGAGTCATTGAAATAATTCAAAGAAATCATGTAACATTAACATCATATGATACTTGAAAAAAATACCCACTAAGGAAGTAACTTATTGTAAATTCATGTCCTTCCCTTAATTGAAAGAAAACTGATAGTAACCAAGGGGAGAAAAATCTGGTCCTAGGCGATACAACTTTCTGAAGTATATTAAATGATATAGTTTTGCTGAGAATAAGCAATTTTGGTGCTGAGAAAGTGGAATGTATGAAATTAATGATTACTAAACACAACTTTAGATTATCTCAATGAGATTCCAATTTTAAATTGGATATTTAAATAGATATTTTTCTTATAAATGGTCTTTCCCTGATATATTTCTTTTTAACTCGGCAGCCAAAAATAAACGCATTTACAGGTCGCAGCAGTAACTCAGTGTAAACAGCAGAGGGAGCAGAACGCGCAGGCCAGAAGATGAACGCCGGTGAGTCTAGTGTTTCACAAAGACCTGCTTAACCCAGCTTGACCTCCTAGGAGGCACGCTGTATGCAGAGCTCCGCTAGGGGAAAAGGTGCGAAGTATAATGGTCAGAGTAATTGGGATATTTCTTTGTTCTCATAAGTAATATGAAAATGTTTGCTACCCTTAATGGAGTTCATTCTTGCCGAATATTGTTTTTTGAGCAGATAAAATTAGAAACAGATTTTTTGTTCAATTTGTCTTTAAAATATTTTGGAAACACCATTTTCAAATATTTTAGCACCTCCTTGATTCCCATTTTAAATACCATTAATCAGTGTAAAGAGTCGGGGTTCCTTACATGAAGACATTTCGCCTTGGGTTGGGGGGTTGCGTGAAAACAAATGCGCTCACTCATGACTTCTACTGAAAAAGTCATGTTACAGATTTATTCCCACAAGTGGGGCATTTTAAAATTCTTACTCGAACTCTTCTCTACGTCTAATGTTCTCTTCCCTATACATAAATTATATAGATATAATTCCTTCCTTTTTATTTAGTTTTCATTTTTCTTTCATTTCCACAACTCCTTTGCTCCAAATGTTTCTTATTTCTTCTTTTCTATTTTTGTTTTATCATTTGTGCAATCTCATTTTATTTCAACGGCTATTTTACTCTTTAAATAATTTTAATAATTTCTTCTTTTTCTCTGATTCACCTTTTTCTCAATCCATAGATTTTTTTCTTGTTTTATAATCTTAGTCATCTTAAAAATTTGTCTATTTGGATAGTTGTTGAAGAAGCTACCTCTTCTTTATTTTATGAAGTGGGAAGACCAGGATCTATGACTGTATTCATAATTTTATTTTTTATAAATGTTTTATGCATGCTTATTGTATGTTAGAGATGTACTAGGCATCAGGATTTGAGGAAGAGGGTAGCAAAAGAAGAACATCGAGGAAGATAAAAATGAGAAAAGAAAAGATTACTTTTTTTTTTCCTTTGCTGCTCATAATATAAGAAATAGATACAAGTAGCTATCAAGGCTGTAAAATATTAGTAACATCAGGAAAAAAACATTTTTCTTTGAAGATAGAGGATTAAGATTAAAATTCTTTATAAGGAGACAGCCTTTGAATGAATCTTGAGGAGTGGCTATCATTTAGTATAAATGAAAAGAACAAGATGAATCTGAGGAGAAAGAATGAATAACTTAATCATGTTAAGACACAGGGTATATGAGGGAGAATAACTAGAAATTTTGTGCATGATTTTTCAGACAATTAGGATTGTTCCCTTGCAATATCCATAAAATTTTGGTGCACCTCTTCCACTTTTCTGTATACTAGATGGGAAGCTGAATATTGAAATTACTAATCCTCATTCTTTCCTCTTTCCCACTTTGTAAGACGGGATAGAAATAGTACTTAATTAATAAGAGCTGTTGAGAATTAATGAGTTAATAAATGCAAATAATATGTTACTGGTGCATACTAAGTGCTCTGACAGTGTCCCTTGCTTTTCATATTATTCTTATTATAGGAAGAGTTAGTTGAGACCAATTCAAACATGGAGGTTTTTCTAGTCTCTTCAACTGACTCTGACCTTTTATTTCACTGCTTTTCTAGTGAGTGGAATATCAGCTAATATTCTCTAATTACCTTATGCATTTATTTTGTGCATTTTCATTTGTGTCCTCATTAGATTATAAGTTCTTTTTAGGGGTCACAAAAGTTTTATACTTGCTTTATTTGTCCTTGGAACTAACATAATTAAGGATACTTAATGGACACTCAAAGAAACATTAGCTAAGCAAATCACTGCATTCCATATCTTAGAGATGAATAACTAAATGTAGAACTGAATATTCATTAATGAAAATGAAAATTATAAATAAGCTCAGAAGACACTTAAGCAGAATTGCTCAAATTTATAAACAATATTTTACCATTTCAGGGTTATTTGACAGAATCAAGGAAAATTATTGAACATCTACTACTACATACCTATCCACATTGAATTCATTATTCAATTAAAGTTTCAGAACAACTTTGAGATTTTGTAAATAAGAGAGGCTTTCAAGAGTTCCACAGTCACACTGTTGTACTATTGGACCTAGTGTTCAAATCCATGTCTACCAAACTCCAAGTATGTTTTTTTTTATATCTTCCATTGATATAAGAAAAAAATGGAGAAATAATTTTTTTGAATAAACGGATAATAAGCAGTATAATTATATAAATACAAATAAAGTGAGAATAAAAATCAAATGTATATTTCTATGTATAAGTATACATGTATAAATCTTGTAAGAACTACCACTGGCCAAAAATTAACTGATTTAAAAGGTTAGAATTCTGTATGTTTACTGTAACTCCCAAACATGTTAATATTGAAATTTTTCAATGGTGAAACAAGTTTTTTTTTTCTTTACAGGTGGTGTGAAGAATCTTGGGCAGGTGTTTATTGAGGAAGTATAGTTTACAACAACAATAAAGTACTTTGATTTTTATTTCCTGTTGTTAGGATCAATCTAAACTCTTTCTTTGCTAACTTGAACTTAATGCACCACTAAATAGGGTGTGTCTTTTAGCCATCTCTGGTTATTAATATACTTGATAAGAGTGTTACGTAAAAATCTGATCTTCTCATTAATTTATTCATTATTAATTTATTCATTTTTCAACAAATAAGACACTTCAGTGAAAATACAAAGATGCCTGTCCTTAAAAAAAAAAAAGTAGAAAAGTGATTAGGGGTCCATTGTGGGTAGTGCTGAAATTAATTCCAATTTTAAATAGGATGTTCAGGATGGGTCTCAGAAAAGATAGCATTTAAGTGTGAAGGCTTAGAGTAGAGGAAGGAATTAGCACTGAGGATATCTAAGAAAATGCATTCCAGCAGAGGAAGCTGCCAACGCAAAGGCCTTAAAGCAAAGTATTCCTGACATGATTGAGGAACAATCAGGGATCCGGTACATCTGGAAAGAAATGAAAGTAGTGGTAGATGAGCACTTAATGGCTCTTCAGGAAGCCTCCTTACTTACAGGACATTTGCAGAGTTTTAAGCATAGGCGTGACTTATTTTGATATATACTTGAAGCTAAAAACAATTATCATAAAGCCATCTAATGATTTGTTAAAGAGTAAGTTTTTAACTGTATTATTTTTATTGAGGTAATGCTGATTTACAACATTGTATATGATTTATGAGTGTAATTTCACAAAAATGTATGTTATCACACCACACCCACAGTCAAGCACCAATAATCCTCCTCCATTAAAGTAGCAGACTGTAATAGAGAAATGTCAAAGAACGGGGAGGTTCCATGTTTCCTGCCTCACCTAATGAGGAGCAGAACTGAATGACCAAGTGAAGATATAGAAGACTTGGGGGGACATAGGAGGAGAGATATATGGAGCATAAAGACACGTGAAGAAGGACTTCTCAGCTTTGGACTTGCACCGGGACTTTGGAGACATGAACGAAAATGAAGGACAGACATACAGAGACACTAGGGAAAGATCAATGGATAAGACACCCATGGGGAGGCCTTTATCCCCCCTGGCAGCCTTTATCTTGATCTGTACTTTAATTTTACTTCTTTCGTTTCAGATTGGCCTGGTCCCTTTTGACCCTTTCCTATGGTTTCCTGCCAGAAGGTGCCTTAGATTTGTGGCAAAGTTTTGGGCCTCAATGGCCAACCCTTTTTGGTTGAGCATTTACTCATGAGGGAATGCGCAACTTTGGGTGTTTTATTCAGAATAGCCTTTTTTCTCCTCTTTCCTCTCTGTGCACAATCATTCCATTAAAGATCTTTCCTCACTAAGAGTAGCCTTTGTCTTTATGCAGCAGATGGCAGAACCTCTTTAGAGCATGCAAGTTTGCAGGTCCCAAAGTACCTATAAGTCTGCTCACTATCAAGACTAGCAAAAGGAAAAAATGGTTTGACTACATCCAGTTTTGACAGCCAACTTTTCCCCTCCAATTATTGCATATTCATTAAACCTTTTCTAGTTAATAACAAATACCACTGAGTAACCTTTAATTTTAATGTAGAGAATTAATTCCATAGTCACCTAGGCCTAGGATAATGCCTTAATATTTATCATTAAAATTAAAATGCTAATAACCGTTATCCAGTGGTTTAACAGTTTATCCCATCATTATAAGTCAATAAGTAAATATTTTGATTAAAGTTGTTTTAATATGAAGAGTTGTTGGACTTTTTGAATGATCTGAAGTGTTCTGTAGTTGAAGGTCATAGATCTCCTGCAGAGAATACATTAGCAATGTCTTTAAAAACAAAGGTTGATTTTTTTTAAGATTTTATTTATTTATTTTTGTGTAGAAGATGTGGAGTGTAGGTTCCTTGCAGAGCTTCCAGCAACGTTAGTGTGCAAGGAAGGAAGAGCGAACAAGTAAAACTAGGGTAGGAGAGGGATCCTAACTGCAGACCAGATGGAAATGGATAGTCAACAGATCCTATCACAGAATTCACTGGACAGAGTGAACTTCTTCCCTATCTGGGCCAGTGCTGATCCCCAAGAAAGATAAAGGAAGAAATTGCTGGAGTGCCAAGGAATTGCTAGGGTATTAATTTACTAAGGTTGTCATAACAAAATATCCCAAACAATACAAATAAATTTTATCATACTTTTTTTTTAATTTATTTATACATACAGCTGGGCTATAGGCCAGAGGCATAGGGTGGCGAGAGGCTTCACCAGAGATAGAGCGGGGAGCAGAACAGGCAGATCAGAAATACACTGCTGAGGGGAGCAGTGGGCGAGGCAGGAGAGGTCTGCGGCACCATGTGGGATTCTCCCTGGCTGGGCGTTGAACTTGCATCGCTGCTGCCGACAGCTCCACAGCGCAGCGCTTAACCGCTGCGCCACCAGGGAGGCCCTTTTTGGATCTTTTTTTTTTTTTTTTCAATTTTATCATACTTATGGAGACTAAATGTATTGGTATTGGCAGTTTTGGTTTCTTCTGAAGCCTCTCTCCTTTGGTTGCAGATGGCATTTTCTCATTATGTCCTCAAATGCTCACACTTCAGTCTATGTGTTATCTGAATGCTAAACTCCTCTTTTTATAAGGAAATATTGGATTATGGCCCATCCATATTCTCACTAATTGCCTCTTTAAGGGTTCCATCTCCAAATAGTCACATTCTAAGGTCCTGGGAGTTAAAATTACAACATGATTTGTGCTGGGTTGGAAGGAGGGACAAAATTCAGTCCCAACATCTAGCATCAAATCTGAATGATATATCTTGCTGAAGCATGACTCAGGACAAGAGCACCTAATTTCCTAACAAAGCACAAGGTAAAACATGTTTTTATTTGTTTGAGACTTCAATATATTCAAAAAGAGTTAAAACAGTCATTATGGGAAAAGTAAGGCTTCTTTGTACTTCTTACACGTGTTGCAATAAAGCCTTGTTAATTGGCCTCTAAGCATCTCTAACCAGTTGGTGGCCAACCCTGACTGAGGGCTAAGGGAGCAGTCCAGTCAAGGTCAAAGGTATTCAAGGCAGGGCTCTGTCCTACCATGGGAACTGGAGTGTAAATCAGAAAACTATAACTGAATCCCATGTATCAGGGTCAGAGGAGTAAAGAAAATCAAAAGGGAATATACTGTTTTGGGGTGAGAATGCCAGACTTACTTCTAGCATATCATATACCAGAGTTAAGACTCTTTGAGTCTTAACTTCAATAAACAGCACAGTAAACACTAGTTACTTTTCTCTCTTTGTACAACTGAGTAGGACTGGAAGAGATAATTATAAGTTTAATCCCACGAAAAGTAAACCAGAATGAAATAGATCCAGAAGTAGCATGGATTAGATCTTTAGCCATAGTGCTCACGATGTCACATGTAATAAAATATACACTTTCATAATATTGCATTAAAGTATTTTGAAAATATGAAAGACTAAATGTATCTTCTTTCATTTTTATCTAAGAGCCAAAACTAGCCTGAACACAAAATATTAGATTCTTCTCTATCAAGCTTAAACATTTGCTGTTGCCATAGAAGCATGTTGACATTTCTGGTTGCTAGGAGCATCATAGTGTTGGAAACGTATACAATAGCATTCTGTTAGCTCAAATGTGGTGCTTTTTAATAAGCAGGACTTTCTTCTTATATGCCAGCACAATAATAGAAGATGTAGATTCACCGTGCAAATTCTACATGAAGTCTAAATTCACCAATCTACAGATAAATAAAAGCACCAGTATGTAATGATTTATGTTTAAGGATTTTTTTGCAGCATCATTCAGTGAGAGTGAATAAATAAATAATTAAATGCCTCAAAACACAGTGGATGCCCACCAATAGCAGAATGATTGAATATGTTGTATTGCACACACACCATGGAATACCATGGAGTCATTAGAGGAAGTAAATCATAGCTGA
Organism: Scalopus aquaticus; assembly: GCA_004024925.1. Taxonomy (NCBI): domain Eukaryota; kingdom Metazoa; phylum Chordata; class Mammalia; order Eulipotyphla; family Talpidae; genus Scalopus; species Scalopus aquaticus. The sequence continues at coordinate 88,079 of PVIJ01000304.1, forward strand.
CTGGAAAGAATTTCCACCATGTATTGTCAAGTGAAAAATGCAAAATGCATAAGATTATGCAAATACAGCAATTTTCATAGCAGCATCTTTCATTGTAGCCAAAAGGTGGAAACATTTAAAATGTCATATAATTTGTATTTAATTTTTAAGTAAATATATTGCTTAAAATGTTAATTTAACTGAGTATTTTAATATTAAACACATGAATATAACCTTCATTTTTAAATTTTTACTTTTAAGTAACATTTTGAAAATACATGCAATTTTGATTTTAAACATAATCGTGCTTTATGTAGTTACCCCTTTAATACTCTGATCATTGTCATCAATAGAACATAGATTATGTGAACATCTTTTTATGTGAAAATCACGATAACCTAGTTAATGATTTTGCTACAATAAAAGGCAAGATAAAACCATTTCATAAACATGTGATGACTTATGGATTATATGTGACTTTAATTAGCCATCTGAAATATTATTTCCCCATCAGTAGAATACCTATAGAATAAATAATTATAAAATATAATTTTTGGCCATGAATATTTTGCCAACTTATTCTTCAATGAAACTATAACTTTACATATCTATCATTCAAATTTGTTATTATGAAATATATTTGTGAAGGTAGTAGAATAGACTATATTTTATCTAACAGTTTGTTAACTTGATCTGTGATCTTTAAACATTCTAAAATATATCTGTGATCCCTACGTTTACTTTTGAACCAAGACACAAATCTCCTGTACTGAAAGGTGCTCTGAATTCAAGATCTATGAAAATCCTATGGTTAGGGCACCTTCCAAAGGGCATAGGTTACTAACTCAAACTATTTTAATATCCAGTTTAGTCAAGAGTGGAGGAAGCTAATCCGTTGTTTCCAGCCAATATACATATTCTAAACTTCAGTCATTTCATCAAGAAAAATCCAGTTTCACATCTGCTATCCTAATAAAATTTCTGTTATTGCTAAAAAAATAATAAAATTAAGACAAAACCTTTGGAGGGTAGACTTTTGGTTAGTCTTTCAAATACTAGCTAGACACCCTAGCATATGCATTCCTATTTCAATGTTAATTAGCTGACCCTAGGGTGTTTCAAACCCTTTGGGTGTAAATTACAATGAATTGTCCCACTAGATACCAGTGTTTAAATAGCAGTATTTTAAAGTAAATTACAGCAAATATAAAGGCTATATAAAAGCTTTATAAATCAAGAGTTCCGCCATTAATTAGCTGTTCTTAAACATGTCCTAACAAGTCCTTGATTCAGACAATGCCAGATTTTTCTCTGAAAGATCAGAAGCCATTTTATTCTATTAGGATAACTCTGTCTGATTTTTCTGCACTGTAAGCACACAGACTAGAAAGAATATTTCCCTCCCACAGCAAAGAACTTGGCTTAACTTTAAAGAGTTTATAAACGTTCTGAACATTGCCACTTCTCCCTACATACCTCTGCAATCATGGCACACAGTGTGACAGTGACTACCTGCTCAAAGAAGCCCATTTCTCAAGCATAATCTGGTATTCATGGTACTGGTAGATTTCTGTACTGAAGCCACACAACCCTTTATCTTTGAAGGAGCTCAGATATCTACCACCAAATGATTTGAATAAAATGATTACTTAGACCCCACTATCATAAAGATGAAGTCCAAGCACCTTCTATCTTGGCTACTATCTCCACTTGGAATAAGGCCAGTCACAAGGGAATGGAAACTGGAGCCCTAGATTGATGTTACTCTCATAGGCCTTATCTCACAGGCCACATCACTAATCTAGCATGTTTTTTTTTAATGATTCGGGTTGATTGAGTCTTCTGGTTTTGAGTTTTATTATCAAATCTCTCTGCACAGGATAGGTCTCCATCAGAACCTTGACTTCTGTAGTACGTTATCTTTTTTCCATTTATCAAATTTATTTACCATGTCTCAACTGGCTAGGGCATCTATGAAAGAGACCCTTATCCTACTTCCAGAAAGGCTAGGAATTGCATTAAAATTTTCTATCCCTCATTTGCATTAGCTTCTATACAAGTGCTTGGCTTAACCTGATGAGTCTCTGCTTCCTGTTCAACATCAGTAACTGGAAGAGGCTGAAAGCAGAGTGACAACAATCCTACTTTACCTGGGGCTGACGGAGTGCGTGGAGAAGAGGACTTTCAGTATCAGAACAAGCAAAATTCTGCAGAAACCTGGCCTCATTTGTAACCCTATTAAGTGACTGGTCAGATGCTAGTAAATTTGGTATACAATAGAATCTTCATGTAGAGCAGCCCCAGCCCACATCTGGTACAAGTGGTACTAATACATTTCCCATTAAAAAAGCTCCTCAGGCTAGAATCTTATGCACAGAAGTCGTACTGTCATACCCTTGAAAAAAAGAAGCTCCTTCTTTGCCTTCTTGAAAATATTAAGAAATTATATTTCAGTCTTGTAGTGCTCTATTCAAAAGTCTACTAGAGGGTTTTTAAGCTTTTTCTACTGTGATTACTTATTTCACAGGCATAACTAGTCTCAGGCCTGGAACTCTATGACATTCAATTAATCGCTGGCATTTCCAGGAATCTGATATTTGCTTCACTACTAACTCCTCAATCATGTATTTCTCAATCGAGCCACATTTAAGCTTTTTTCTTCATTTTCTTCTCTTACAAAATAAAATATTTATAAGGACAGAGATATAAGTTGCCGGGCATTTCCTCATTATTGGGTAGAGTGCATTTTATTCAAAGTTTTCAAGAACTAAAATTATGTATTCCATAAATATTTACTGAGCATTTCTACCAGGTGATTCAGACATAGGTTATAGTTTGAGACACACTGGTGTAAAGGAAAAAAGTATACATTGCATAGTATCAAAGACCCGGTTTTGAATCTAATTCTACTTAATGTGATTTTAAACACTTCTAATTCCTGGTACCATCACTAGGTTATCTGGCTAATAAATGAGTTTCTTACTTGACTTAATGAGTATTATTAATACTACCCGGTAAGAGATAGTTACTCATTTGTTATATTGGTGGTCTTTCTCCTCTAAGTAACTTGAAGCCAAGCTTAAGTTTAAGAACCACTGGTCTAGAAGATGTAATACATTGGAAACAGGTGCATATTTTGAATAATTCAGTGCAAAATGAAAATGCAGGGTCCCGTGTTCAAAACTTAAGATTTTTCAAGATGATGACAACAGGGCCTTAACCAAATGTGGGGACTCTCCTAAGCACAGGTCTCCAACTGTGTATACTGATTGCCAAAGAGGAGTTACTGCTTTTATCTAACCACACCTTTCTTTTTAGATGGAAGTAATAAAATGACATGGAAGTAGGACACATTTCCCCTTCAGACACTACAAATCTTACCTCCTGAACTAAAAACCTCCATAGATAGGCAGTGCTTGCTAGCATCTATGTTTTTGCTCAGTTACCTTCTTCTTAGTGACCCATACACACATATACTTCCAGGTGTAACTTAATATAAAGGTCCCCATTCTTTATAAAGTCTTCCTTTGCTATTTTAATTCACTTAACTCTGGCTTGTAAACTTTTACAGTACAGAAATCCTATGTTTTCCAAAAGTTATGCCACTTCACTTTTATAGAAGACCTATATTAGTATCTGGCTTTGCTAATAGAGAGAAATTTGAAAAAGATTTCATTTTTAGGACAAGAGGCAAGTAGGGAAAATAGCTATCAGCATTTGTTTTTGCAGTGAGCCATTATATAGGTAGCTTGCATCCCCAGCAAGCAAATGGCACTGCCAACCTCTTTCCCATGGAGCTATCTTATGCAGGTTGTGTATTTATCTTTATTTTTCTCTCCTTAATATAGGTCAGTATTGTTTTAGGTTTTATGTGGTATTTGGGATAATTTGTTCGATTTTTTTTGGAGGGTCTGGGAATACTGAAAAAAAATCCTTATACATCAATGATAATTGTTTCTTCACTTTACAAGACTACAGCATATAAAAGGCACAATACAAACACTATGATAGTGGGGGATATTTTTACTATTTTATGCTATGAATTTAGCTATTAAATTTAAAAATATGAGTGATTCACTGATCACTGCGTTTATCTTTTTTCTAAAGTTAGAATATAAGCCTCTTAAGGGTCAAAAAGGGTACTATCATCATATAATGGAAAAAGTAGAGGTTTTTGAGCTCAATAAAAATTGGGTATATCTACTCTCTCCCACTTACTGACTGTTATATAGGTAAATTAATTTACTTTTGAGCCACAGAATCTTCACTAGGGAAATAAGGTCTATTTCATTGGGTTGTTGTTAAGGTTAAATGAGATAATCTATGTAAAGTCATGGATATATAGAAGGGCTGGTTAAACATTAGTTCCATTATCATATGTAACCTGCTATACATTTGATTTTGTTTCAGCAAACAGAATAGAGCTGAACACAGTCAGCTCACTGGGAATTTTTTAGTGAGTTATTTCTCACACGCTCAGGAAGCAAACCTATGTTGACTTGCATTAAGTGTTAATTACCTCGTTTGTACCTCATTTTTGGAAAAAACTTTTTTGTAGAATTCTTTGTTTTCAAAGCATTTTCACTTACACGGATGAAAAGAGAGGTTTTCTTATTGTCAGTGAAGAGATGAAGACGACTGGCTTGGGCAGGTTAAGGGATTTTCTAAATTGCACAGTACCAGACTATTCACTAAAATGTCCTCAAAAGGGGGCCTACCTGGTGGCGCAGGATTAAGCGCTGCACTGTGGAGCTGTTGGCAGCAGCGACATGATGTTCCACGCCCAGCTGGGGAGATTCCTACATGGCGCAGCAGACTTTTCCTGCCTGGCCCCCTGCTCCCCTCAGCAGTGTGTTTCCCTCTATCTGCCTATTCTGCTCCCCACTCTGTCTCCGGTGAAGCCTCTTGCCACCCCACACCTCTGGCCTGCACCCCAGCTTATATGCATAGATAAATAAATCTTAAAAAAATAAAATGTCCTCAAAAGTAGATCTCACTCCTTGTCCAGTATTTTTTTCCCACTATACCAAATTATCTTAGGTTAACAAGGATATAAGCAGCAGCAATGATTTTAAATATATACTTTCAAAGTACATGCAGAAAACTATTTTAATTAAGTTGGCCATTTGGTGGTTATTTAATGTCCGTATTAAAAATAGCACTGAATGTGTAGATTACTGTTCCAGTTCAACAGCAGTATGTGCCTTAGTAAAGAGTGAGGTATTTAAATTCCTCTTTGGATCAATGTATTTTAAGGGCCCATTTACTAATAAAAAAACTTAAGGACAAAATTCATCATTTTCAAGACAGTTTCAATTTGGGGCCTAGCCACATTATGCTTAAAACTTCTTTTCCCCTACGTGAATCCTTATAGTCCTTCCTCCTGATTAGCGCAAACCACGCTTTGCCTGCCAACCTCATGACTCAGAAGCCTCTAAAGATTCTCTGTTGCCGCTCAGCTAGGCCCAGGAACCCTACGCCGTTTCCACGTGAAACAACCAAACACGGTATCCTAACCCGAAGGTCCGCTACAACCAGGGTTCCTGAATAAAAGGCTAATGAGAAGGCAGCTCCCTCTTCTGAGCCCACCTCCTCGACGTCGGTAGCACCCAATCGTTTTTCTCTGTCGTGAGATCGGCGCCTGGGATTGGTCGGGAAGGGGACCGGCGCGGCACCAGAGCGTCCGGGCCGGGAGAAGAGACATGTCCGTCACGTGTGGCCGCCGGGCCTCCCGGCCTCACTGCGCGCTGGCGGGGCCGGGGGGCGGGGCCCGGGAGCTGCTGCGCCTGCGTTGTGGGCGTTCTCGGGGAGCAGCTGCCGTCGCCGCCGCTACTGCCGCGTTCGGGTGTAGAATTTGGAATCCCTGCGCCTCGTTAACAATGAAGCAGAGTTCTAATGTGCCGGCTTTTCTCAGCAAGCTGTGGACCCTGGTGGAGGAAACCCATACCAACGAGTTCATCACCTGGAGCCAGGTACGGGTCAGGGCACGGCGGCCACCGAACCCCCGGACAAACGGCTTCTCTCGCTCTCTCCCGCGGGTTGTCTCTCGCGGCCTGCGTCTCGACGCACTTGGCGAGGCCCGCGGCGTAGGGTGACGGGGAGGCGCAGGCCTTGGCGTGTGGCCGCGCGACAGACCCCCCTGTATTGTTCGCGCGGGGAGTCGCTGGGCTCCCGGACGCCACCCGTCTCTCAGGCCGCGGTGGGGGAGGGGCGGCTCGCGCTGCTGCCGGGCGGCCCGGTAACGGTCCGGCCCGGTCGGCATTCGGAACCGGCCGGCTTGAGCGAGAGCGGCCGACGATCCGAGGGCGCGAGAGCCACATTACTTGCACACTCATCCTCGGTTCTGCTGGCCAGATCGCGGGTGAGAAATCGCCGAGGGCATCGGAGACTCTGGCCGGGATCGTCTACACTCGGGTTTATCTGAGGAAACCTCTACCTCCCCGACCCGATTGTCGTCACTAGAATGTACACCGACCCAGCTGTGCAACTGGGATCTTTATGAGCGAAGTCGGCAGACGCAGGTTGCTGCTTTCCAATAGGTTTTAAAATACTATATAGAAAATGGTAAATTATCCCTTGCAGATTCTAAGCCCTTTATAAGAACAGATTTTTGTGATCATTTTAATAAAAATAACAGGTGTTTAGTAACTTCGGAACCAGATTGACTCGCCTAATTTCATTAGACCGTTGCTACAAGAGTGGTATGGATGAATGCCTTGATTATTGGCTTGGTTATTCCGACCCTGTCACTAAACAGGGATGCCCTTAGTTCACCTTCTTGTCAGTCCTGAGTTTCATCGTTCATAAGAGAAATGGATTGCTTAGGTGATGCAAGACTCCTTCTGGGTTTAAATATACTCTAAGACTCTAAGCTGAATCACTTTTAGGTAAACACTATGCGTTAGAATATGCTCTTAGGCTGTCGTCATTTTGTGAAGGAATGGATTTTTCTCATTGCAGGTGATACCTGTTTGGGATCTTTTCTTGTTCTGAGATCGGAGGAGAGTTAGTGAAAACTACCCGCACAGTGCCTGGCACCTGTTTAGTGCTGAGAAAATGTTATCTCCCCTTTTTCTCCCTCTCTTTATTGTCCCATTCCTATGATTAGAACTCAGCTTTATTATTTGTATTTATATAATATGGAACACCATTGAGTACTATAACACCATATTCTGCTTTATAATACTGTTATTATTTTTTAAATCTCCAGTCTAGGACTTAATTTTCTTGAAGGTCAACTTGAGCTAGATGGTGTGTATAAGCATTTCATGAATTCTTTATAGTTGTGCAAAGGAAAGTTAAAAAAAAGGAAGCCAGTCACCAGCATACACTTAAAAATAACCAGATGTCTCATGCTTTTCATCAGTCAGAAGGATTAAAAGTTGACAAGGATGGATCAGCACAAACTGTTGTTACTCAGTCTTGTTTACATGTTAGAGTTGAACTGAAAGTCTCCCCCTACTCAAGCTGACTTTATCATACGTTTTTGACTTCGATGGGCTGTCTTATTTTTGTTGCCAAAAGATGGCACCTAAATGTATTAGTAATTGGTTTTAATTAAAGTCTGTTATGGCAATGATAGGTCTAATAAATTTTCATTAGTCAAAATATTTCAATATTCTTATTACATTAAATGTGAAGAGTTTCACAGTCATAAATGGATCATTTTATGAGTTCAGAATTAAACAAGTCACTTAAAAATCATTCTTATCCCTTTATTAAGTCTCAGTTTATGTTATAATTGTTCATTTTCTAATATAGAATGGAATAATTAAGTTATAAATTCAGTGAGAGCAGAGACTGTAAAGGGCACAGTAGGTACTTAACGTTTGATGAGTAATCAAAATTTTTGGAGTATGTAATGAAAGTGGTAGAATGATAGAATTATGCCTGATAAGACCTGATAAGAGACCATCTAGTTAACTTCATTATTATCTAGATAAGGATTTGAGATTTAAATAGGTTAGATAACTTATCTGTTATTGGAGGTGGGTCTCTAACATAGATTTCTGACCTCCCAGATCAATTTTCCATCTGGAGCACTACACTTAATACAGGTTGGCACAATATTTATATGAAACTGTTATCCCTTCACAAGCCAATGGACAATTCTGGATTAATTTCTCCAGCTAAGCTAAGTGGCTTAGAAAAGCTCTCTTATTCTCCCACAGAATTCTTTTAGAAGTGCTGTTAATAATGAAAGGTAAAACTTTAATTAAACAGTGATGTTAGATGGAAAAACCAAAATAAGTTAATCTTGCTTTTTAAAAGTCGCTATTTTCGGTTGTTTCTGGTTTCCTTCAAACATGTTTTGCTGAATTTCTGTTGAGGTAATTTAGCATTTCTACTATCTGAGTGAAAATCATACTAAGACCTTTTAGAAACAGCAGATGTTTTGGAAACCAGGCAATCTTTCATTAAATTGTTTTTCACTTCTGAGAAATAATTTACTTCTCTAGTTAGAGTGTAAGACAAGGGAGAAAACTTACCAATTGCAATTTGAAAAGCTTGATATATAGACATATATTTAGACATAGGTCTAAAGACTTATGTAAGTTTTTTTCCTTGAAACCTGTAGTATGACAAAATAATACCCATATTCTTATTTTGAGCAATCAAAATTATATTAGATTCTGATTCAAATAATAACATTGTCTTTAGATCTAGATTCCAAATACACACAAAATACTTTACATATTTTATATCTTCCCATATTTTCCCCATGGAAATTTCCTGTTTTCTTTATTTCTTTTAATTTCTTCAAAGTTTTTGTGTAGCTGTTTGGTCTGGCAGACATTCTAGTGCCAGAATCAAGGACAGAGATGCATAATGTAAAGCTGTTTGAAATGCAACAGAGTCCTAAAGAAAGGACACAAGTTTAGCTTGGAAGTAATTGAGGAAACTTAATATTCAGAGACAAGAGACTGTGGAAATTGAGTAAGTTCTTGCCATTGATGGTGAAAAATAGCCTTTACTGTTAGTGAAATCTGATACTTAGTATATGTTGAAGTGAAGCCTTATAAAAGTAGCAAGGAACTGGAAGGTTGGTTTTTGCCAGTGCTATTACCTCTGTCTTGTTATTCAGATTGTTTGAGAAGACCTAGAAGTGATTTTTAGGAAAGACTGTATATACATCTGTTCTACATTTTTGTGTGCTTTGATGTTTTCTTTTTTGATCCCTCTCAAATCAGTAGAGATGAATGCAGAAATAGGAGGGAAAGGAGTGAAAACAAGTTCTTCTCCTATATTTTAGTGGTTTTAGGTTAGTGTAACCACTAGACTTCCCATGTTTCAGCATCATTTTGAACTTTCTAGCAACCTTGGCATTATTATAGTATTCCCATTGACAACAATAAAGCCCACATGTGTGGCAGAATAGTGCTAAAATCCATCTTAGAGACCCTGTAGAGGACTTGAAAGATTTATTGACTTTTTTTTTTAGTCTACGTAGAAGAATGAACTGTAAACTCAAAGGAACCATTGATAAACATTAAGAAGTTATAGACTCGGACCTCCCTGGTGGCGCAGCGGTTGAGCATTGCATTGTGGAGCTGTCGGCAGCGCGATGCAAATTCGACGTCCAGCTGGGGAGAATCCCACATGGTGTGGCAGACCTCTCCTGCCTCGCCCGCTGTTCCCCTCAGCAGTGTATTTCTGATCTGCCTGTTCTGCTCCCCACTCTGTCTCTGTTGAGCCTTCTTGCTGCCCCACGCCTCTGGCCTGTACCCCAGCTTGTATGTATAAATAACTCTTTAAAAAAAAAAAAAAGTTATAGACTCTTTGTTAAAAAAGTGTTACAAATTTCTGTTCTGAAAGTGGGGCTAAAATAATAAGGCTGAAATATGAGATTTATAGAATATTTTGGATGTTTTTAACCAAGAGTTCCAAAAGATTAATTTGAGCAGTAACAACTGTTCACTATTCTTTGGAAGCTTGCCAATATTTATGGGTGAGGCCTGAAGTGAAACGCCCATTATTCCCACCCCTAGTAGTGATTTTCTTCCCTTTGTAAAGTGTTTAAGGAGAGTTCTGTGTTGTACTGCTTGAATCTCACTACTGTTTAAGTGACAGTAAAGTGAAATTTTTGCACTCAGGTTATTTACTAATGTTAGAGTGGAGGCTAAAGATAAACTTCTGTGAGTAGATGATGGTTGCATGTGTCTGAGCGAGCAGATATAAGCAAAAGTCACTTATTTCTTCACTTGATACAGTCCAGAAATTCAAATTCAAAAAATATAATTTCATCCACTGTGACCAAAGATTCATTTGTTCAGTCACTCACAAGTATTTGTTGTGAATCTGTCACAACCAGTGTGTGCTCAGTACTAGGAATTCATTTAGTAGTGAACATAGTGGCTGAATTTACATTCATTGAATTTACATTCTAGTAGGGATACTGATAATTAAAAAGTAAGCAAACACAAATAATATAAATCTAGTTAGTGATAAGTACCAAAAATAAAAAAATACGGCAGCATAAAAAGAAGAGTGTTATCAGTCAGGGTCCAATTAGGACACTGAAGTTACACAGTATTTTGAACATGAAAGTTTAGTAGTACAGGACTAAAGAAAACTCAAAAGAATATAGAAATAGTATTACAAGAAACAGCCATGACTGTTAGGACTACAATAGGGTGTGCAAATAAGAGTATTTGCTTCCCCTCAAACCTCTGACTTTGTTGGAGAGAGTTTGACTATCTTCCCGAATGGCAAAGAAATTCACTGGTGCTAAACCGGTGAAGAACAGGAATATTTCTGGATAACCTGAATGACTTCTGCCCTCCAGGACATTTCTGGTGATAATACCTGATAAGATGTCTGACTATAAGACTGTCACTCAGGGTGGAATTGGGAGCTTTTTCGTGGTAAAGCCATGGGACTGGATGAGATCAACCAGGAAGACAAATGAAGATAGAAGGAACTGAAAGATAGTGTATTCCAACATTTAAAGGGTTTGAGAACAAGAAAAGCATAGGAAATTAAGATGGAACAAGAGAATGAGGTCACAGAAGTTAATGGAAGAAAATGTTATTTGAGAAAGAGTACATAATGAACTGTGTTAAATGCTTTTATAAATACTCTTTATATACCTCTAATGTATATAATTAAAAAATTGATAAAAAAATTGATAAGTGAAATTGCTGGAAAGTGGGATATGAAATGGTTAACCTCAGCACAGTGCAGTTGTTTTCCAAAGAGATCAAGCAAGCTTATCCTCCTAAAGATTTTACATTAAGTCACATCTTTAAAACTTAATATTGTTCTTAATTTTTATCAGTAATTCATGTAAAGTGTCACCTCAGTGAGGTATGTATTTATATTTCCTGATTAATAATTTCAAGCGCAGTTTCATGTTTATAATTTGTATTTCCTATTTTATGAAATGTTTGACATTTTTCTATTGAGTGGTTTATTTTATATTATTTGTAGAAGTTATTTATATATTCTGTATTTCCAATTTTTGTATCAAATTGTTGCTATCTTTCCCCAATTTGTGACTTTTTAATTTCTTTTGAGGAGGTGTAGTTGCTCTTAATTTTAGGATAATTTAATAAGTCATTTTGTGGTTCATGCTTTTTGTTTCTTCAGGATGTTTTCCTTTACCTACTTAAAGGAGAGAAAAATACTTTTCCATCTTTCTTCTCTGAAAGTGCTCTAAATTTGCATTTTATTTCTTTAGTTCACTGGACGTTGATTTTTGTTTGTGAAATGGGGGCTCCAACTTGACAATTTTCCCTGTAAATATTTAGTTGTCCTCTTTATTGAATAGTTCCTTTTTCTCATTGATACTTTTTTTTTTTTTTAAAGATTTATTTATTTATGCATACAAGCTGGAGTGTAGGCCAGAGGTATGGGGTGGTGAGAGGAATTACCAGAGACAGAGTGGGGAGCAGAACAGGCAGATCTACTGAAGTACACTGCTGAGGGGAGCAGCGGGCAAGGCAGGAGAGGTTTGTTTATGGCATGTGGAATTCTCCCTGGCAGGGTATTAAACTCATGCTGCAGTGGCTCTGGAGAGCTCCATATTGCTGTGCTTAACCAGTTGCGCCACCAGGGAGGCCCCATTGATACATTTTGTGCTTTTGTTTTATAACAGTTATATAAAGACAATACATATCATACATAAAGTATATACATATACATATTTTAAAATCAAGTTTTATTAGAAAACTTGGAATTTTATATATATTGCTTAAAAGTATAAATCAGACTAGGAGAAATATCTGTCCTTATGATACTGATTATTTTCACGAACAAGACATAACTTCTAAATTCATTTTGTTGATTAATAAAGTTTTTCAGTTAGAATGTGCACATCTGAGATTTTTTGTTGCATATCTTACAGGTGTTGTAGATGGCATCCTTTAGTTATAAATATTCTTGCAGTTATTAGAAATACAGGTAACATTGGTATATTGATAATAAGGCAGTGAAGTAATGATTTTACTGATTTGGGTTTTGAGTGTTAAATACATAGCTTCTATAAATAATAATAGCTTTATTCTTCCTTTTAGAACTTTATACCATGAATTTATTGTTGTCTTTTGCAGTAGTTAAGATCTGAATCAGGGTGTTAAGTAGAAGCAGTGATCATAGGACTTTTTTTCTTAATTTAAAGGGAACTTTTTTACTATTCCCTTTAAGTTTCTAGCTGTTAAAATTGAGAATTTTTGTTGTTGACAACAACAAAGTCAAACTTAATAGAGTAACTTCCAAGAGGGCCATGCCAGGATGGAGGATACAGGAAAAAGTTGACTTGGGGAAGTAGGAAGATGAGTTTGAAATAGACAATTGGTTGAGAACATAGTAAATTAAATACTATTGTGTAAAAATGTTAACAGTCAGAAATTCATTGTTGAAATTTGAGATGATCAGGGCAGAGGCATAGATGTGATAATCATATATAATAAATTTGGTAACTAGATATACTGGTGTGGATGAGATTGCCTTAAGGAAAGAGTGTAAAACATGTCATAAGGCTAACAACCTTCGAAACATGTTACCTCTTGTGAGGTGGAAGAAAATTAAAAGGAAATAGGAGAAATAGAAAGTACACAGTTTCAAAGCTGAAGTGTAGCGCATTTCAGAAGGCGGTTGTTATTAATGCCAAATGAAATGCCACAGAGGTGTAGGAGATCAGGACTGAAAAGAGGGCATTGAGTTTGGCATTTAGCATTTTAGAAAAAATGAGTTCAGTAGTGTGAAGGGAAATTGGGAACAGTTTTTAGCTAGAATAAGTAGATGTGTCTGAATTGGAGAAGGAGACATTTGTTAAATTTTGCAGTGAAGGAAAAGACAAATGGAGTAGGTAGATTTAGAAGGAAGTAAGATAGTGGGAAAATTTGTCCAAATACATCCATATATATTCATTTTTAACTTTAGTTTTTACCTAATAACCACGTTTGGTTATTTTTAAATGTTAAATTTTGCCAGTCTAATAAGTAACAATCATTATTTGTTTTGCTGCATGTTTGATTATGAATGAGATCGTACCTCTTACTTTCATATTGGATTTTTTGTCTTACTGGTTTAATCCCTTGCCCTTCTGATTTTCATGGACTGATTTGAATGCTACCCTTACTTGTTATTTATTTAATTCTCAAATAGATGTGCTGTTTCTTCCTCTGTACTCTCTAGTCTATTCATCTACCTGACTGTAATACCTTTTTCAAAAAATTGAGTTAACATTAGTTTACAACATTGTATATGATTCAGAGGTATAGGATCACACCCTCCAGGTTCATGTTGCCACAGCACACTCAATAAAAGGGTACCCATAATCTTTGACCATAGTCATTGTGTTTCCTCCCCACTCTTCCCTCTTCCCCACATGGTACCCTCAATTCTATAATCCAATTTCCAGGGTTTGTTAATGGTTTGTTTTTATCTGGTTTTGTTTCTCAATATTCCACATATAAGTGACACCATCTAGTATTTGTCTTTCTCCTTGTGATGTATTAATATTTCACATAGCATAATCCATTGCCGTTCCAGCCATGTTGTTGCAGAAGTCAAGTGTTTTATCTTTATTTTTTAAAAAAAATGAATCAGTAGTATTCCATTGTGTATATAGATCACATCTTTCTAATCAGTTCATCTGTCTTGAGGCACTTAGGTTATTTCCGTAGCTTTGCTTTTGTAAATAGTGCTACAATGAAAATAAGACTGCATATATCCCTTTATATTAGTGTTTTCACATTACTCAGGTAGATGCCTGGAAGTGGACTTGCTGGATCATAGGGTTGATTTATTTTTAATAATTTGCAAATCTCTGTACTGTTTTCCATTGGGGCTGGACCAGTTTACCTTCCCACCAACAGTGTATGATGGTTCCTTTTTCTCCACATCCTTGCCAACACTAGTTTCTGGTCTTTATGATTTGGGTCATTCTCACACATGTTAGGTGTTATCTCATTGTAATTTTTATTTGTATTTCCCTGACAGTAAGCAATGATGAGTATTTTTTCATGTGCCAGTTTGCCATTTGTATGTTTTCTTTGTAGAAGTGCCTCTTAGGCTTTTCTCCCCATTTTTGATTTTATTTGTTTTTGTTGCGTTATATGAGTGCCTTGTAGATCTTAAATATAGCCCCTTGTCACATGCATGTGTACAGATATTTTCTCATTTAGTAGGGAGTCATTTTGTTTTAGTGATTATTTCTTTCACTGTACAAAAACTTTTTAGTTCGATGTCGTTCCAATTATTTATTGTATTTTCTTTTTTTTTCCCTTGCTGTTGGAGACAAATCCAGAAAGACATCACGGAAGCCTGTTATATTGTGGAGTGTTTTACCTATGTTTTCTTCTATGTATTTTATGTTTTCAGGTCTTACATTAACATTTTGTCCATTTTACGTAATTTTTTTGTATGAAAATTAGTGGAAATAGTTGACTAGTTTCATTCCTTTTCGTGTTCCTCTCCAGTTTCCCTACCATCATTTATTGAAGAGGCTTTCCTTTATCCAGTATATATTCTTGGCTCCTTTGTGGTCCATAATTGTGCGGATTTATTTCTGAGCCCTCAATCCTATTTGATCAGTCTGTGTTTCTGAGTTTATTCTAGTACCATACTGTTTTGATTATTACCACTTTGTGGTGTAGTTTGAAGCCTGGTATGATATCATTATTCCTCTTTTTTGTCAAATTCTTTTGACTATTTCATGGTCCTTTGTGGTTCCATGTTAGTTTTGACTATCCCTTCTTAGTACCTAATTATTATTTTTAAAGATTTACTTATTTATGCATACAAGAATTGGGGTATAGGCCAGAGGTGTGGGGTGGTGAGAGGATTCACCAGAAACAGAGTAGGGGGCAGAACAGGCATATTTACTGAAGTACACTTCTGAGGGGAGCAGCAGGCGAGGCAGGAGTGTCTGCTGCATCACATGGGAAGCTCCCTGGCCAGGGATTGAAGTCATGCTGCAATAGCTGTGGATAGTTTCATTGTGCTGAGATTTAACCTGTTGCATCACCAGGGAGGCCATTAGTACCAAATTCTTATAAATTCTGTAATTCTATCCTCTCTATAGGATATAGTACTCTTTCCCCCTTTGTTTCCAATTTTTTCTTGCCTGTTGTTACATAGTTATTTTTACAAATGAACTTCAGTACTAAATATTTGGTTGTGTTAGCATAAGTTCAACTCACCTTAAAAAAGATGAGTTTTGGGGCCTCCCTGGTGGCGCAGTGGGGTGAGCACGGTGCTGTGGAGCTGTAGGCCGCTGTAGTGTTAGTTCAGTGCCGGGCCGGGAAGATTCCCACTTGGCACAGCAGACCTCTCCTGCCTTGCCCGCTGCTCCCTCAGCAGTGTGTTATGTCGATCTACCTGTTCTGCTCCCCACTCTGTCTCTGGTGGTCCCTTTAACTCCCCCACACTGCTGGTCTATACTACCCAGCTTGTATGCAAAAACAAAGTAAATCTTAAAAAAATAAATAAAATTAAAAAGATAAGGTTTTTTTGGAGAAAATTTAATGTATTGGTTAATTTATAGATAATTGACAGGTTTACAACAAATGTCCTTTATAGTTTTAATATTTTTAAAGATCTTAAATATTTAATTTTAGAGACTTGATATTTTTCTATTGAAATTTTTAATATCTCTTTAATGGCATTAGTTTTCTTATTGTGATAAAATATATATTACAAAATTAACTATTCTAATTTTTCATCATTTTCATCCATCTCCAGAACATTTTTCATCTTTGTAAACTAAAAACATTTTAGATAATGATTCCATTTCCCCTCCCTTCCTAGTCCCTTCTTGGTGACATTCTACTTGGTCTCTCTGAATTTGGCTAGCCTGGATATATAACATAAGTAGAATCATATAATATTTGTCATTTTGGGACCGGTTTATTTCAGTTAGCATGATGTCCTAAAGTTTTCAAGATTTATTTTTATTTGTTTATGCATACAAGAACTGGGGTGTAGGCCAGAGGTGTGGGAGGTGAAAGGATTCACCAGAGACAGAATGGGCCACAGAACAGGCAAATCTACTGAAAGACAATGCTGAGGGGAACAGCAGGCTATACAGGAGAGGTCTGCTGTGCCCTTTGTGTCAGCCCCCTGGCCAGGGATGGAACTCAGGCTGCAGTGGCTGGTCATAGCCTGATAGCACTGAGACTTTAACCCCTGTGCCACAAGGGAGGTCCCTGTCTTCAAGTTTTATCCATGTTTTAGCATGTGTTATAATTATCTTCTTGAAACTGAATAATATTCCATCGTATGTATGTATATACTGTATTTGTTTATTCATATGTCAATAGACATTTGAGTTACTTCCACCTCTTGGCTGTTGTGAATAATGCTACTATGTACATGAATGTGCAAATAATCTTTTTGACTCCCTGGTTTCAATTTTTTTTGGGTAGAAGTAGAATTGCAGGACCATCTAGTAATTCTATGTTAATTTATTGAGGAAAGACCACATTGCTTTCCGCAGCAAGGGTACTATTTAACATTGTTACCAACACTGCACAAGGGCTCCAATTTCTCCACATTCTTAACCTCACTTATTTTCTGCATGTGTGTTTCTGTGTCTTTTTTAATAGTCATCCTAGTGACTGAGAAATGGTATCTTATTATGATTATGGTTTTCATTTTTCTATTTATTTGTTATATTGGTCATTTTTTTGTGTGCTTATTAAACATTTTTATATCATCTTTGGGAAAATATACAAGTTCTTTGCCTTTCTATAGTGTTTTTTTTTTTTTGGTTGTCGAGTTGTGTTATATATTATAGTAAGATATCAGATATATGATTATCAGATATATGATTTACAAATATTTTATTTGATCCCATGGCAAAATTTCTATAATTTTAATTCATACCTAATTCTTTGATCCATTTTTAGTTAATTTTGTTAAGGTCAGCTTCATTTTTTTTTTTTGGCGTGGAGTATCTAGTTTTCTCAGTGTCATTTGTTGAAGAGAATGTCCTTTCCCACTGAATGATCTTAGTGCCCTTCTCAAAAATCTTGGAGAGTCTGTGTAGATAGGTAAGAGTTTATTTTGGAGCTGTCTGTTCCACTGGCCTGTCTTTATACAGTAATCAAAACACCATGGGTCTGCATAAAGATTGACAAACCAGTGAATATAATTACATCATTGCAAATAATAATAAAATACTGTTCCTCTAAAATTTTATCTTATTCCTGTTTAGTTGCATCATTTTAAAAACAAAATTTAATAATTACATTGGTATTGTGCTTGCTACATACTGTATTACTTTTTCTTATTTCTGACTTAATGGAAATTCTTCCAGTATTTCACTCTGGGAAATTGAGATGTTTTATGTGAGACATATTGCTAAACTTTTGACATTGACACCAAAAAACTTAATTACAGTTTGGTACTAACTGCCATTTACAGGAATGTTGGTCTGAAGGTTTCATGGAAGGACTTGGGATTCACATGTATCACCTAGTATCAGAGGACCTTAACTAATTGACTTTTATTCACTTCTAGAATGGCCAGAGTTTTCTGGTTTTGGATGAACAAAGATTTGCAAAAGAAATTCTTCCCAAATACTTCAAGCACAATAATATGGCAAGCTTTGTGAGGCAGCTGAATATGTGTGAGTATATATGCACTTTATTTGGAAAATTGTCATTACCCACTGATTAAATCATTTTTTCCCATTTGGATGATAATGGAACATATATTACATAGAAACACCATTATTTTTGACTTTTGTTTACTTTAGTCACATGAATTTGAATATCTTTCAGATGGTTTCCGTAAAGTAGTACATATTGACTCTGGAATTGTGAAGCAGGAACGAGATGGTCCTGTTGAATTTCAGCATCCTTACTTCAAACAAGGCCAGGATGACTTGTTGGAGAACATTAAAAGGAAGGTGAGCTATTGTTAACGTGATTTAAAAAGGGCAATACCATGTAGCTAACTTGGGCAGGATTTACATTTTAGTTATTGAAATTAAGAATGTACAGAAATCCTAAAGTGTTCCTTTTTGGAGTGATTTAGACTAGTAAAGCTTTCATTGTTTCCTTTATCTTTTTCCCCTGTACTCCTCTGTAATGAGGGCTTAGTCTTCCAACACCTTCTAAAGGGAAGGGAAATGGTTGCATTTTGACTGGAAGTGAGTAATCATCCACATTAGGATGTCTCAGTTCTAATTTAACTTAAAAAAGGTAAGCTCCTGTTAGTCTTATACTTGGAGGTTTTTTTTTTGTAGTTTACAGCGGAATATCCAGTATAATCGGAATAAGTCCCTTGTATATGCTAGGCGCTTTATAATACATTTTTGAATGATTGATATCTTTTACTGAAATTCGATATTTTTACTAATATAAGGGGGCAGGAATTAAAGGGTAGTGGGCCATAAAAGACAATGGCCTAGTTTGTAGCTATTACTTCATAAATTTAATTAAATGTGAAATGTGATTAAAAAAAGAAAAGCGGCTTGGGAAAATTGCAGATAATTTGGCATAAGGAAGAGAATAAAAGCTCTTAAGCTCTGCTCATGGAAACTTCCCCACATTTAAAGGTGTACATATATATATTTATATATTGATGTGATATATATATATATAATCTAAATATATAAAAATAATTTGAAATTGTCTATGTAGAAATAATTGCTCTCCAGATAGATAGGCAGACGATTTTTTCTTAAAGATTTATTTATTTATGCATACAAGCTGGGGTACAGGCCAGAGGCATGGGGCGGTGAGAGGGTTCACCAGAGACAGAGTGGGGAGAAGAACAAGCAGATCGACGGAAACACACTGCTGAAGGGAGCAGCGGGCGAGGCAGGAGAGGTCTGCCTTGCCATGTGGGAATCTCCTCCGCTGGGCATCCAGTTCATATCGCTG
This sequence comes from Scalopus aquaticus, assembly GCA_004024925.1. Taxonomy (NCBI): domain Eukaryota; kingdom Metazoa; phylum Chordata; class Mammalia; order Eulipotyphla; family Talpidae; genus Scalopus; species Scalopus aquaticus. The sequence goes on from PVIJ01000304.1 coordinate 107,395, forward strand.
CTGCCGATAGCTCCACAGCGCAGCGCTTAACCACTGAGCCACCGGGGAGACCGGCAGACAGATTAATTGATTGATTGCTCTATCCCCTCTCTTGGCTATAAAGTTCATTCATTCTTGTAGAATCCTATCCTGGGTCTTTTGGAACTAGATATTACTTCCTGAACAAACTTAGAAACCTCTTAAAATAGAGAAATTTTGAATACATCATGGTATTCAGTTTTTGTTTTAATTTCTTACTTGTGCCTTTTGAAAGGTTTCATCTTCAAAACCAGAAGAAAATAAAATTCGTCAGGAAGATTTAACAAAAATTATAAGTAGTGCTCAAAAGGTTCAAATAAAACAAGAAACCATTGAGTCCAGGCTTTCTGAATTAAAAAGGTAAGTATCTAGGCTGATATATTTATGTATGTGTGTATGGGGGGTTGGAGAGCAGTTCCTTCAGTATTTAGATCATGTTGTTGAACCCAGGATGAAAGGTCATTTTTCTGTAAGGATAGGTCGCCTTTCTTTTATATTTGTAGCCATATGCTTTACCTGAATATTATACAGCTATTAAACATTGAGAGGATTAGGGGCACTGGGCCCTTCACACTCCCACTTAAAAATTCCATATATTTTTTTTAAAAACTGGAGAGACACATTATCAATAGGAGATGGTTATATTATTACAGCATTACAGATAATTTTATTCAATTAAGATTTAATACTGCTTCTTTACATTTGTTTACATTTCTCTTAACTGCTGTGATTCTCTTAACTTAAAAATGTTCTTTAAGTATGTGTGCAGGTCAAATCTGTGTTGTTCAAGGGTCACCAATATTCGTGATAGTGGTAAAAAGAACATGTAAACCTAGGCAATCAAAATAATTTGATATACAAGTCTTACTGGTGAAAGTAGATTTTGAACTTGGTACAGGAAATGATTCTGTTTAGGTTAGCTTTCATATGATGTTTACACATATCTGAGGACAGACAGATATGAAAAAAGGTACTACCTGTGTTAATCCTCCTTTCTTTTATGGTGGTATCTTAAGAATTTTCTATGTGGTCTATCTCTTAGGAAAAAGTAGGACACCCAAAGTAGGAGAAAAAGGACACAAGAGACTTGCCCTACTTGATACTTAATTTCAGTGAAAATGGGTAGTGAAGGAAAAGAAATTATATTGTTGGAAAAATTATGGGTTTGTCATATATTTGGATATGCTTTAAAAACACTTTTAGTATTTTCATATACTTGTTTTTGAGACCGATCTTAACACAGACAGTTTTAGAGTCTGACAGACTTGAATTTAACTTCAACACTTACTAAATTATCTGTAATCTTGGGCAAATCCTCTAAATTCTCAAGTGTTGGTGTCCTCATCTTGTAAAAAATGGAGATGATAATTTACTTCTTGATTCATTTTAGAGACGTTTAAATAAATAATAAACGTAAATGCTTAGCCCATAGAACCTAGAATATGACAAATACTGGGCAAATGTCACTTCTTGTTAAGAATTGTTTCCTAAACACAAGTTTGGCATTCACTTGGTAGCCACAGTTGAATGGTCTGCTTTTTTTTTTTTTTAAACAAGAAGTAATGAATCAGATTGCCAGAGTAGTAAATTGCCTACTGTTTACTATTAGGGATAGCGGTCTGAGTCTTAAGGTTTTTTTTTTTTTTTTTTCAAATACACACACACACACACACACACACACACACAGAGACATGCGCGCACATGTGTGTGTGTGTCTAAAACCATCAGTTAAAAAGGAATGATTCAGTCATGCTGGAATTAGGTCAATATGATTACCATTATTATGTAGTTGAACTAAAGTTTTCCTAGTCTCATAAAGCTATATAGTGAAACCAAGTATAGTTAAGTTCTTGTGTGTATTCTTTTTTTTTTTAAAGATTTATTTATTTATGCGTACAAGCTGGGGAGTAGGCCAGAGGGGGAGGGCAGCTGAGAGGATTCACCAGAACAGGCAGATTGACTGAAATACACTGCTGAGCTGGCGAGACAGGAGAGATCAGCTGCTCCCTGTGGGAAGCTCCTTGGCCAGGGATCATATTCATTTGCAGTGGCTGCTGATAGCTTCATAGTGCTGTGACTTAACCCCTTGCACCACTTGCACCATGGGTCCCTCTTGTGTATTCTTAATTAGAGATATTGTGGTCGGGTTTTCTGATGGAATGCTTTTGTTTTTGTTTTAATAAATAACAATATAGTGAAAATGAATCACTTTGGAAGGAGGTGTCAGAATTGCGAGCAAAACATGCACAACAGCAACAAGTTATTCGAAAGGTAGGCTTCCCCCCCCCCAATATCCTATATTTGTTTAATGAGTACCATTTGTGACTCAGAAAAGTCAGTCTCTAGTTATTAAGCTCAGTTTCTTATACATTGGGTACATAGATAATAAGTAAAACTGATATCAGACGAATTAAGCCACATGGTATATGTATCTTTTAAATAAAAAGTTTCTCATTAGCTAAATATGGTCATTCTGTATTCCCAGTTAATATCTTATTAACTTTGTTTGCCTGATACAACTTTAAGATACTTTTATTTTTAGGAGCTTAATTAATGAACAGTTACTTGACTTTTTTTAACTATAAAATGGTCTTATTGTGTGAGATTTTTCTTTTGCTATTTTTTTACTATGAGTCATAGATATTCTCTTGGAAGACAATTAGTGTTTTCAGATCAGCTCACCAAATTATGAATTAAAAAAAATGTTATCAATGTATGCCATTATCAGTCTGTGCAGAAAACAGTTAATGTAGCATTGCAAAATAAATCCTAGATTTTACTCTCTGAGCTAAAAATTACTGGGGTATCTAAAAATTTCCTTGTTGCATTGTGTCCTTGTGATTTAATCTTTTCGTATGTTAATAAGTGGTGATACGTGAAAGTAAGGCAGCTATTTTTTGCTCATGAGTAAAGGACACTAAATTAAAGCAACAGGTTTTTTTGTGTGTATGTAGAGAGGGAGGGTGGCGAGAGCTTCAACTTATTTGTGCTCAAAGGCCGTTAGCTAAAAATAGGGTTATGAATTATCGGATCTGGGTGTAGTAGAGCAGGCTGGGAACAACGATTAATGATAGTTGCAACCTTTGGCATATAGTCAAAATAGATACACTAGTGTATTTAAAATTAGTGTACAAGTGAAAATTAAGTACATAATTCTTCCCTATGTGTTTTTTAGTCCAAGTACATATGTTTTCAGAACGTTCATAGTGATTCCAGCATGCAACTATTAGGGATATTTGATTTAATATGATAGATGTATCTTAATTTGTACTTTATTTTTAAAATTCATTAATCTTTTTTCATAAAGCATTGTTTTGGTTAAATATTAACTTAAAATGTTCCATAATTTATGGGACTTATTTTCCCTAAAAGCAAGGATAGTTGGTAAAATACTTAGATAGCATTTCAGTTTTACATGAAAGCTGAGTTTGAGTTTGAGTCTCTGTTTTGGTGGAGTTAGGGTTTACATAATGTATGATGACAGTTGATCACTTTTTCTCTGTTCTTGGAGTCGGTCCTGGAATTGGCTCTGCTCTTTTCTCTTTGGCCTTGGATTAATTGGGAATAATAGTATATGTGAACTGCCATTTATAGGATTTGTCAGGTACAGAAGTTAAATGGTTTAAATGTTAGGTGCCTCATTTTCTCCCTTAGGGAACAAACTGTATTCAACATGATTCAGAAGTGTCAAAAGTAAATGAGATTATATAGAAAAAAAATAAAGCTGTTTATATGTATTTTTAAGTTACAGTTCGCTACTTAATTGTGTAATTACATTTCACAAAGCTTACATAAAACTCTTATGGACAAGTCTAATAATCCACCAATCACTTTGTTTCTGTTTTTGTTATTTTTTTTCATGGTCTTTTACTGATAGGCTGCTTTTCATAGTTCAACATTTGATCCTCACCATTTTAGATTCTTTAGGAGGTTGATAGTGTAATTTCAAGGCAAGGCTTATCCCTAAGTTTTCACATTCACATTAGGAGGAGTTGCTAATTATACACATTGGTTGACCCCATCCTCAAAATTTCAGATTCAGTAGTTCTGAAGTGAAATTGAGAATATACCTATCTAAGAAGATCTTAGGCTAGTGCTTCTTCATCCGTGGCTCACACTTTAATACGCAGTCGTAAAAAACATGAAGGATTGTTTGCATTTCTGGTTTTTTAAATAATTTTTCTTTAAATCTAATCAGACTTTGAAGATTTAAACCAAATTCTCTTGATTGTCAGCAGAAAGCTTTAATAAATGGCTAATGCCTCAACAGTAATTTTCTACAATCTGCAAGTAAACTTTCTCTAATTTGAAAACTTTATCATCTATTCTGAGAGAGCTGATAATTTCTTTTGCCTCTAATTGTGTAACCTGGTGTAAGAAAAAGGGGCCCTGTCAAACACTGCTTTTCTTTTTTGTATCATCTTGAAAGAATTTTAAGTAAAAAGTTGGGATCTATATTGAGGCATGCTTGTTACTTATCACCAAAACAAATGGCTGAACTGAATATTAGATAAATGGATGCGTGAGTGGGTAGATGGATGGATAGATGGATTGCTGGGTAAATCAATGTCTTAGGCACCTTTATGACTTACATAACAGCAACTTTATCTTATTTTAGTCTGCCTGGAAGCTGGTATGTTTTTTTAAATACACGTTATCAGATGTATCCAAATTTCAGTTGTGTCAATATGTGAAAAATTATGTGATGTCGAGGACTTACAGCATCTGAATTAATTTTTGAGACTTGGTAATATGGACTAAAGAATTAGGAGCCTACAATGGAAATTTTTAAATTTATATTTTCCTTTTTAGATTGTCCAGTTTATTGTTACGTTGGTTCAGAATAACCAACTTGTGAGTTTGAAACGTAAAAGGTAAGTTTTGATGATAAAACATGGTGATTTGTATATAGACAACCAAACATTGTGATGATCAACCAAGAATGGCCTACATTTGCTGATTGTATGCCTGTTGTCCCAGGTGAACAGTCCTCCCTTGTTAAATTATTTTCTAAACATTTCTAGAGTGGTTATTTCCTTACTGCTGTCATCTGATGTTGTTGAGAAGTAAGGATAGCTTAAATGGCTAATCTACAGACAGCCTTAACAAAAAGTTTACAAAAGAACGGTATTTTTCATTCACTTTAGCAATTTAATGTAACATTGGAGGGCCTGAGTGAGGAAAATTTTTAAAAGAGGTCCTATGTTGGAAAAAAACGTAATTTTTTTTACTTGATCTCTCTAATATTTAATTTACTAATAGGGTCCTTAAAAATCCGTGTATCAGCCATGGATTATAATACTTGTAATTGTCAGTAACTACCATTGTCACAATAAAAATACAGGAATAGTGGAAAAAAGAATATTTGAGAGAGAAAAAAGTTACCTTGTAAGGCTGTTTTTAACCATGCTTGATTATGCTCAGAACTTTGCGGGCTTAACTCTGTTTCTACTAATTATTTCTTATCATATTGCCTATTTTTTACTATGTAAGTGCAGTTCATAAAGAGTTATATAATGCAGTCAGAAATGAAGAATATCTGAAAGAATAGTTTATTGTATTTAATAAAAATAGTACAGAAAAAATCCTAGACTCATTCCCCAGTTTCTAGTCCTAAGATATAAATCATTTAAAAGAAATTCTTGTGTAAACATCCTTACTGAAATTTTTTATTCATGATTAAAGTAAATAGGTTTCTGTGGGAATAAATTATTATAAGCAGTTTTAAGACTTTGCATGTTTGAATCACTGAACTTCCTGAATGTGTTCTGATTTTTCAGGCCTTTACTTCTAAACACCAATGGGGCCCAAAAGAAGAATCTGTTCCAGCACATAGTCAAAGAACCTGCTGATAATCACCATCATAAAGTAATTTTTAGTTGAATTTTATTTTATATTTATAATCAAAAACTAAAATTTTGTACTGCAGAATTTCTTACAAAGAAAATTTCATGAATAATCTAAGTGCTCACCCTCCAGCTTTATTAAGTCATGACAGTTTTCATTATTTGTTTTAGGTAATTTAAAGAAATAATATATTCCAGATATGGTTGGAAAAGTTACCTTTTCCCAAATTTTTGTACCCCTCTCCAGTTTCCTTTTTCACTACCCTGAATTAGTACATATTATTTTGTGGTCATTTTGTATGTGTGAATATGTGTGAACATATTTGATATTATTATTTTGCATGTATCTAAACTTCATGTCAATGTCATTTCTTACATAACATTTTTACATCGTAGCTTGTTTTCACCTAGTCTTGCTTTTGAAATTTATTAAACAGATTTAGTTCATTTCAGCTATCATAACATTAATTGAAAGTTTTGATAATGTAATTATGCATTTTTCTGTCAGGTTATTTTATTCCAACTTTTATTAAAATGTGTATATACTAGACTTTTTTACTGTAACAAAAAAATAGTTGTGTTTGCTTTCATTTTTGTTACAGACTCTGGATAATTTGTCAGCGTTATACCCAGTGGCAAATTAATCCCGTCCAGAGTTTATATTCAGTATCTGATTATTATTGTTACTTATAAATCTTAGAATTCCAAATACTGCTTCAGATTTATTCTTAAAGGTTGCAGATTTTTGTTCTGGCATATCAGAGCTAACCAAAATCTAGTTCTGCTCATCACTATTTCTTAAAAAATCAGGTATACCTATTTTGTTTTTAGCATTGAGAATTTGAATGAATAAAGATTTAATTTAACTCAATCTGTGTATTTTTAAGTTCTTTGTGCCTTTTGCCTTCTCTGTCTAGTGTTGAAATTTATAGATTTTTGTATTGATAGTCATGACCTTAGTTTTGTTTTAGAACATTGAAAGGTCTTTTAATTAGCATAATTATAATTTGAAAATATCTGTAGCTTAAAAATAAATCACTGCTAAAAAGGCAGACTAACATTTAACTGCTGAATAGTTGAAATTTCTATTACTGAACATTTAACAAGTAAAAATAAAAAAAATATCAAAACAGTACCTTGAGATAAAATAATGTCCATCAATACAGTGGTGATCTAGTAATGCTTGAAATTTCTGGTGACATTTTAACACATTGTTGCCCTCTGTGTACAAAAAATTACTTTAAAATTTGAAAGTCTTTCCATAGCTTTATTCAGAGGCCTGTTATTTTCAGAATCTGTTTCAGTGAAAGAAATAATGTAGTAGAATGTAGATTATATACCTCAGCCTCTGTGAATTGCTAATGCTTACACCAATTAGTTTATATGTTCTGTCCGGGCAGATAATATAACTGTTTTGCTTACTGTTGTATCATCAACATTTGTTAAATAGTTGGTGCCCAAATAACATTTTTTAAATGATATATTGTCTGGTCAGTATAATTTCAATTTTTTGACAAATTTTCTCCCTGATTTTCTAGGTTCCACACAGTAGGACTGAAGGTTTAAAGCCAAGGGAACGGATTTCAGATGACATCATTATTTATGATGTCACTGATGATAATGCAGATGAAGAAAATATTCCAGTTATTCCAGAAACTAATGAAGATGTTATATCTGATCCCTCCAAGTAAGATGATTATGAAATAAAATCCATAAAAATATTTGTTACTTTCTTTTTTTTTTTTTTTTTTTAAAGATTTATTTATTTATACATACAAGCTGGGGTACAGACCAGAGGTGTGGGGTGGCGAGAGGGTTCACCAGAGACAGAGCGGGGAGCAGAACAGGCAGATCAGAAATACACTGCTGAGGGGAGCAGCGGGTGAGGCAGGAGAGGTCTGCCGCACCATGTGGGATTCTCCCTGGCTGAGCGTCGAACTCGCATCGCTGCTGCCGACAGCTCCACAGTGCAGCGCTTAACCGCTGCGCCACCAGGGAGGCCCCAAATATTTGTTACTTTCTTATCAAAGAATTCAGAATGGCATTATTCTTTAATAAACTCATTTCTTACTCACATTTGGATTATTGAACCAAAATTAAGCTAAAGTTCAATCAAATACTACCTTTCCCCCAGCAAAAAGTAGTGAGAATTCACTTTCTAGTTTTGAAGATAAACTTTTAATTGATTCTTAAGTGAAGCATCAATATTTGTGATTAAGCTACTCACCCAAGAAATTTAAAACTTTTAGTATGTAGTTTGAGGAGAGAATTTCCTTGAAGAAAAGATAGAATGAATTTGACAAGTGTGAAAATATAATTGATTCTTTCTCATATTTCCAATGTAGCTGTAGCCAGTATCCTGATATTGTCATTGTTGAAGATGACAATGAAGATGAGTATGCACCTGTCATTCAGAGTGGAGATCAGAATGAAGTAGCCAGAGAATTACTAAGTTCAGGCAGTGATGGCACCAACCCTCTCATGTCTAGTGCTGTACAGCTGAATGGCTCATCTAGTCTGACCACAGAAGATCCTGTGACTATGATGGATTCCATTTTAAATGATAACATCAATCTTTTGGGAAAGTGAGTGTTCCGCTAGTTGTTCTCTAGATTTTTTGTTGTTGTTGTGGAATTCCTACATTCTGTTCCCCCCCCTTCCCGAGTGAGTTTCCTTTCAGATTATGAACCCGTATAGCATATAGTTTAACCTTCTCTGTTTTGATTAGGGCTGAGCCCCACAAATGGCATTTTGAGGAAGATATAGATTTTAGATTAGCCTTGGAATTTCCATGGAAATTCCTCACATTTCTTTAATGAAATAATGTGTTTTGAATGTCCATAAATGGTAGATAATTATGAATATTTGCTTTTTTATCTAGACTATAGAATAACAATTTTTATTAATTTATTTTATAGTATTAAAACTAGAAGTTAGAGGTTAAACATTTGTAATTTATAGTATAAGGAAAAAGATTATATTGTTTCAGAATCTTTTTTCTACAAATACTAACGATTCATGTAAAAGCTGTGAGTTTTCAGTTAATGAATATTTCAGAAATCCCAAATAGTGAATAGCGTCTCTAACAACAAAGAGGGAAGAAAGCACAGTTGACTGTGGTGATGGATGCCCTTTGGTGGCAGTATCTGATGAGGGTATACTGCCTCTATTAAAAATAAATGAATAATAAAAACAAATAAAAATTTAAAAAAAATTGTTGAGAATTCATCACTTCTAGGACTATTTCGCCCACCTAGATTATAATGTGGTTTTAAATATAAACACAGTGAAGCCTAATATTTGATGCTTTTTAAATTTTTTTCCTTAGGGTTGAACTGTTGGATTATCTTGACAGTATTGATTGCAGTTTAGAGGATTTCCAAGCCATGCTGTCAGGAAGACAGTTTAGCATAGACCCAGACCTCCTGGTTGATGTAGGTACTTTGAATCATCTTTGCTATACTGGCAGTGTATATATTTATAAATTAGTACATAATTTTCTGATATTCTGTATTATTTTTGCATGTTTTTTTAATAAATGCTTTTGTTAATCAGAAAGATTGAACAGATGGGTTTAGGGCAGTGAAAGAGGTTTATTACTACCCATCTCTGAGTAGTAGTTCAGCTAATCCCCCATAATAACATATCAACTCTGTTTACCAGTACTATTAAATCTAGCTCTTGTCTAGACATGTTGCAGTGTTGTTTTGCTCTAGAATAAATTGTCAATGAATAGAAATCAGTGTAAATTAGTAATAGAGATACTTATCCAGGAAACAGAATGGAGATACTACTTAATTGGGAATTAATATATCCACTCAAACTGTATTGTTTTATATTTTCTATTTAATACACACACACACACACTCTCTTTCTCTCTCTCTCTCCCTCTCCCTCCCTCCCTCTCTCTTCCTTTCTCCTCTCCCCCTCTTCCCCCCTCTCTCCTCTTTTTTCCCCCTCTCCCTCTCTCCCCCTCTCTTCCCCTCTCTCCCTCTCTCCCCCTCTCTCTCTCTCACTCTCTCACTCCCTCCCTTCCCTCCCTCCCTCCCTGAAACTTGTGTCCTTTGCTCCAGTCTCCATCACTACCTCTATGAACTTGACTCCAGTATTATCTGGACTGTGAATTCTTACTCCATTTCTGGCACTAAACACCTTTCTCACTGACTTCCCTCTTGTTCCTACTATTCCCCTTTTCTGTAAAGCTTCCTATGTAGTTTGATCACATCTGGGTGAATCTTGTTTTCCTCCATGTTTACATTTTCTGTTCTGAATATATTTTCTGTTACCCAAGAAAGCTCTATTGCTTCATTTTATTTTTTTTGCATTTCTTGTGTTAAAATACAAATTCTCTCACATTAAAAGATTCTATGTAGTCTTATTCTTTGAAGAGTTGCTCAGTGAAGCTAAAAGGAATTACTCCAGACTTAGCTCTTTAGTCTTACTGATTTACCTTATACTTCTGCTTCTCATCAGTCTTTTGTCAATGTCATGTGACTTTAGTCTTTCCAATTTATCAGTAATTCACAGGATGAATTTCACCATTTTTGAAGATTTCCTTTCCATGCTGACCTGTGTTACCATCTTAGGTGAATTCAGCATCCATATTAATGATGACTTCTTAACAGTAACTTGATAGCCCTCTTGATTATGTCAGTCTTTATTCTCACTGTAAATCAAAGGACAGAATAGCTGTCCTTTAGACCAAAAAGAAAAAAATAAAATTAGTCCTCAACTAGATCATTTATATCCAACTTTGGCACACTTATCACACTTGTTTGTCCTCAAGACTTCATCCAGTCAACTCTTTCCAATTCATAGGGGATAATTCACAGTGTTCTGGTTTTCTGGGAAGCTATGGAATCTCGTATTTTCTTAGAGGAAATACTTACATCCGTCCAAAGCCAATTTTTTTTTTAAAGATTTATTTATTTATGCAAGCTGGGTACAGGCCAGAAGCTCAGGGTGGCGAGGCAGAACAGGCAGATCAGAAGTACACTGCTGAGGGGAGCAGTGGACGAGGCAGGAGAGGTCTGCCCTGCCATGTGGGATTCTCCTGGGCTGGGCGTCGAACTCGCATTGTGAGCTGCCGACAGCTCCACAGCGCAGCACTCAACCGCTGCGCCACCAGGGAGGCCCTAAGGCCAATTTTTACACCTGCCTTCTTCTGTTTTTCTGTCTCCATCCTTAATCATTTCCATCTGCCTTTCATAGTTAACTGAAAGTTCCCTCATCTTATGAAAACATTTTACTTGTATTAGTGTGTTCCTTTACCTTGATGTTCTCTAATCTCTTCACTCACTACAGTACTGTAGAAATATGTATATTTGGTACTTCTTTATTACTGTATTATTACTTTGAATGAAACCCTGCATTGTCTTATTTCTTATTTCTTTACTCTAAACCTGTGCTGTCTCTACTGTCTTGATTTAGCCATGTGAGTAGACTGTAGTGTTGTTGTTTTTCAGATTATAATTGGGCTAGTGGAAGATTTGTTTGAATCAGACAGATTTGGTTTCAGTTATTGGCTTATAGTATTTACTGGCTATTATTAGCATTGGTAAAGTTCATCTCTTTTGTGCATCTGTTAAATGTGGCTAATGGTGGGCATGAAGGAATGTTGTGAGGATTATAATTAACACTATTGTTGTTAACACTGTTGATTTTCCACTGCAGATTTCTTTCTGTTGACTTAGAAGCCCCAGAACCCTTTGTTCTCTTCCTGTCTCTGTAAATATTCTTTCCTCTAAGATTTCTTTTTCCTCCTGTCTGCTACTTGTGAGTATTCCCCAAGGTACCCAGTCTCTTATTCTCTTTAATTTTTTTCTGCCTTTTTCTGTGCTTCCTATATGAGGGGATTTTGGTATATAGGATTGTTCTCAGATATATAGCTTCTGCTCTTAATATTTTTTAAACATTGCTTGAATTGTGATTCCACGCCTTTGTGGTCATCAGTTAGATCTTGCCTCAGATTGGTATTTAACGACAAATTTTTCTTTATTTTCTAAACTCAATACCCTTTTCAACTTTTTATTTTATATAATACTATACTGTAGTATTAACAAATTTCGCCTTACTCACCCAGGCTAGTAATTCTGAAGTCATCTTGGTTTCCTTAGCTTTGTTTAATTCACCAAGTCTTGTGTATTTTCCGAATTAGTTTTACAAACCGCCACTACTTTTCTAAGGTCATCATTATTTCATTGTTGAAATATGCTGTTTTATCATAAGTTTAAAAAATCCAGTCATAGGTCGTTTTGTTCTCTGAGAAGATAAAATGGTCAGGGCATGAGTAAGGATGCTGAAGAGTTCATGGGTTTCTCTCTGCAGAGTTCAGTACTGAATAACCTAGTGTGGTGTGGAACACTAGGGGCCTGACCTTAGAATCAAGCAACTTTGTCACTCCTCTCACATGACCTACTTTTTTCTACCATACACCTTGCTTCTCCTGGGAAAACATGATAGTATCCATAATTCAGTGGTTATGGGCAGTGGGACAAAAAAGAAATACCTTTTCACTGCTGGCCCTCCTCAGACTCCACTCTCAGCAGGGAGAAAAAATAATCAGGTATCTGAGGTGACGACAAGCTGAGCTGTCAGTGAATGGTAATCATGTATATACTATCTGTTTTTAAGGAAAGAGTCTCATCTGCTTCATGGATCAGTAGAGGTGGTATGAAAGAAGGAAGAGTTAATGAAAGGAAAGGAAGAATTGGGATATTTTTAGGGCTACCATGAATATGGAACTTTAAGGAGAGGATCAGTGTTTAGAGAAGGCAGAAGAGGCTTTTCTACCTGTGGTCTTTGTGCATTTCATTGTATCCTGTGAGCCACTGGTGTGCTTATTGTCCTAAAATGCTTTAGTCTCTGTATTTCATTGTTCTTACCTTTCCCGAGACTCTTACTGCTGACAGAATATGGATTTGTCCACTTAACTTGACCTTTCTCTACTTTTTGAACTTTATGTTTACAACTTATTCAACTCTGAATTTTATGTTATTTGCAATGGTTGTCTTACCTGGTTTTAAAAGTTATTCCACAACTTCTGTTGTCTCTAATGCTATTAACAGTGTACTTTTCCCTCCATCCTCTAGTTTACTAGTTTTAACCATCCTGGAGAGATTGATACATGTTGCATAGTTTCATCAAAACTTTTTATTGATCTTGTGTGTATGTGGCTGTCTGTATCTGTCTATCAGTATCTGTGTATTTTCCTGCTTTATCTTTCTCTTAAAACTCTTTAGTACTTTTGAGACCCATCATACATTATTATGATACTAGATTATATCTGATCATATGTTACTGTTGGATTTTGTTCTTTTCTTGCCTTTTAGATTGTAAGCTCCTAGAGAGCAGGAATAGTGTCTTCATCTTGTATTCTTCATGATGTCAGTTGTTTCTTAGATACTCAATAAATCCTTGCAGAATGAATGACTTTGAAACTTATGACTTAAAGTTTTATCTGTAAACTGACTGGTTTAAGGAATTCAATAAGCAGTGGTCCTACCATCCCCTTGTTAGTTGAGGGGAAAAGAACCAATAAGTAGGTATGCCATTTTGTCAGTTTCACTTCAGGTATAATCTAGGAACCACTGTCAGAGAGCAGATTCTGTAAATTTATCACATGTTTAGCCAGATAGTCAGTGAAGGCTTAGTGACAGGGCAAGAAACTCAATCCTGGGTATTACTTAAGGCTAAAGACAGTAGGAAGGAGAAAAATAAATGAATGAGAGTGGGAGGTGGGGAAAAATACCATTTTTTCTCAAGTGAGACAAAGTGACACTTTTATAGAAAAATTCTTAACATCTAATTCATGGGATAGTTTGCTCTGCTGTTGTTTGTTTTTCTTTCTGCTTTTCTTGCTTTTCTCTTCCAAACTTGTTTTACTGTATGGAAACTTCTTAGAGCAGGAGCTACATGTCTTCACCCAACATGGCTGTATAAAATTTTTGAACACACAGTTAATTCTTTTTTAATATTTTTAAACTTATCATCTTTCTTGTTTGGTCTTTCAGCTTTTCACTAGTTCTGTGCAGATGAATCCCACAGATTACATCAATAATACAAAAGTAAGTTTTAATTCATGTTGCTCAGGACCCATAGCTGTAAGAATCTGAAAAAAGTCCTAGTAAGTAGAGAGAGCAGTATCACTCCTAGTTATAAAAAGTATTTTATATTCTCACTTAATATGTGTGATCAAGATAGTAGAATTCTGGAGTAAAAATTAGCTTTTGATTATGGGGCAAATTATTGCCCAATTCTCCCGGCACTTATATAGTTAACTGCCAGGATGAAATTAGCACTCAGATTGCTGGGAGATTACCTGACTAAGTTTGGCATATCCAGGTATATTACTGAAATAGATTTTTAAAATATGATTGTTTCCTGTTTTGTGTGCTTCATTTTATATTCTTATTCCTTTATAAGCAAATTCACAGCATTTTTTGTTAAAAAATTTATTGGTACCTATAGTCTTCTATAAGTTCCTTCATTTATTAGCATATATAAAAAAAGCTCAGGGATTTATACTAATAGTAGGCTAGGCAAGTTGAAACAATGCAGGATGAATTCTGGACTTTATTTAAGTGATGGTTTTTGTTGTTTTTTTAAACATGTAGGAGCTGCAGTTGGGATTAGATAAGTAATTCTTTACAACTGGTCTTTAATGAATAATAAAGGATCATTTGAAGTTGTTAGAGCAGATGTTTAAAAAACATCCTGTTATTTCGTATAGCTTATTATCTTGAACAGGTATATACTATACTCTTTGTTTTATATTTATACAAGTTTTTTAGTAATCCCTGTTCTTCACTGATTCAAAGGTACATCAAGTCCTCAGATTTGTTCAAACTCTAGATTAGTAATCTAATCTAAAAACTGAATACATATCAAATACAGGTGATTAGAGTGAGGGGGTGTGTGAAATTTTTCTAACTTTTGTTATGTGTGAAAATAACCTATTCACATTTTCTGCATGTTCAATTTATAGCACAGGTAATTTAAAGTTGAAAGAAGTTGTAAGTTGTTAAGCCAGAAAATTGATTATAAGATTAATATTTTAAAGATTTTTATCAGGAATTTGCATGCTTTTTCTGTTATAGACCTGTTAGTAAATATTTCAGTTTTGCTCTTTATATGTTCTCTCTCATTCACTTTGCAGTTGTAGTGTTAAAGCAGCCATGGACAATAACAGAATGAGTGTGGCTGTGTTCCAATAAAATTTTATCTACAAAACAGGCAGTTGAATTTGGCATGCAGATTGTAGTTTGCATAGATTTATATTTCATTAAATGTGATCATATTACTAAATGTTAGACCCATATTATGCATTCATTTAATGACTGTGCTGTATTGTTGATTATTGTTAGACATTGAATCATTTCCGGATCACCTCCCTTATTCCAAAAAAACAATAACTTAAGTCCAGCTTTCATAAATAAGCAGTTTAAAAGCCAATGATGTATTGTTTTACAATAATATACAGCATTTAAATTTGAGAGAGACTTTTTCATTATTCTTATAGAATTGAGATTAATTTTTTCAAATAATTAGCACATCAGCTGTCATTCTGTTGTTTTATGGATTACAGTACTTTCCTCATAAATCAGGATGCCTTACACTCTTCAGTATAGCAATCTAAGTGACCACTACGAATGAATACATATTTGCATGGGAGGTGAAACCCATTTGTTATCCTGGTTCTTATATTTTCAAATAACAACAGTGACATCCTTGAAAAATACCTATCTTAGGAAATATAAAAATAATGATGGTTTTGCATTAATGTGGTTTTATTATGCATTAATGTTTATTATGAATGATAAATGAGAAAATATTTTTATGTAAATTTTTGGAAAGGTTTAAGTAGTTTTTATTATATCATGGGGCTGTTATTTTCTCTCCATTGTGAAAACATTACTGCTTCATTTTATGATGAACACCAGGGGAATAATGGGAATTAGTATGTTTGTTATATATGCTTAATCAGCATGCAAATATCTGAGACTTACAGCTATCCGGAAACATTGTGAACCTCTGCACCTCAAATTGAACATCGTTGAAAAGAGCACTGAAGAACTTAACAACATTAAAGATTAATCCCCTTACAGTTAGATGTAAAGAGAGAAGACAGTGGTTGAAAGAAGCAATTCAGATGACAGCAAAGAACTGAAAAGAGTCACGAAATGGAAATGAAGAAACACCACCTCAACTTAGGCTTCCAAATATAGAGAGAAATAGTTTTAAGGATGTCACCATGTTATCCTGAGCTATTCTAAATATGTTCATTTATGCTAAATATTCTGTTTTATGAGTAAAGAGAAATATGTAATACACTTAGTCAAAGCTGTTTAAAATGAGTTTGTTTAAAGAATTATCTTTTAATTAGCAATTTGAAACTAGTCATCTGTGATTCATTCCCATCTTTTACCCTTGACAAATTCTGTCTATTCTATTGAAATACCCCTCTTTTCATATTTACTATTATCCTAGTTCAGGTTCTTTTCATTTCATCCACTTGATGACAGCAGTAGTTTTCTTAGCCAGTCTTGTTACTTCTACTTAAATGTCTTTCTCTTTCCTGATGCTTACCTGTTTGTTTCAGATAGTATACCAATATTCATATATTGTGCCAGGTTTTTAAAATATCTTTTGCTGTTTTCAGAAACACAAAATATGAAGCAAGTATTTTTATATTATTTTTTCTCTTTTAGTCCGAGAATAAAGGATTAGAAACTACCAAGAGCAATGTAGTTCAGCCAGTTTCAGAAGAGGGGAGAAAATCTAAACCCAAAGCCGGTAGGTATATATACATATACACACGTATGTATACATACACAAGCGTACAGTATTATTTTGTATTTTTTTTTAATTAAAAACTAATTCTAGCCAAGGAAAGTCATCTATACAGCAGGTCCTCAAATAACTTTCAACATCATTTCTTTATTATGTTTATGAGAAAATAACCAGCCTGGTAGTAAATAAAATGCCATTTAGTTTAAAGGCACGGTTTCTAAGTACCTATTGATGACCTAAGTGAGGCCTTATTGAACTTAACAGTTGAACACAGAATGTATGGTCTCAGTTTTATGCATAATATATCAAGGATCAGCTTATAGGGAAACTTGATGAGGTACTAGTTTGGCAAATTTCTTGTGGTTCTTTTTTTCCCATTTAACTTTAGGAGAACTGAAAGAACCCTCATTTCTTAATTGTTGGGTAATACTTAACTTTCCTGACTTGCACATTTTAAATTTACTCACACACACAGTGTCATATTTCTTGTTAAACCAGGTAAGGGTAGTGATTGCATATGTGCACATTTCTCTTTCCATTTTTTCCATCTTCTGCTTGAACTTTGTATATATAACCTGGTGATAAAAGAACACTTTTCTAATCTTTTGTATAGACAAGCAGCTTATCCACTACACTGCTTTTCCACTTCTTGCATTCCTGGATGGGAACCCTGCTTCTACTGTTGAACAGGGAAGTACAGCATCTTCAGAAGTTCTGTCCACTGTAGATAAACCCATAGAAGTTGATGAGCTTCTGGATAGCAGCCTGGATCCAGAACCAACACAAAGTAAGCTTGTACGCCTGGAACCATTGACTGAAGCTGAAGCTAGTGAAGCCACACTGTTTTATTTATGTGAACTTGCTCCTGCACCTCTGGATAGTGACATGCCACTTTTAGATAGCTAAATCCCCTGGAAGCGGACAATGTATGTATATATTCATCAAAATGATGAACTATTTATTTTAAAGTATCATTTGGTACTTTTTTTTTGTAAATTGCTTTGTTTTGTCTAATCAGATACTGTGGAATAGAAAGCACCTTTCGCTTTTCTCACTAACCACACACTCTTGCAAAGCTTACAGATGTTACTCAGCTATTTAGGTATACAAAATTTAATGCACATTACTGGCATATTTTTAAGTTGGATTCAAATGGCAATTTCCCTTCAACTATAGTAAATTGGATTTCTTTTTTACATATATGCTTATTAACCCCAGTTAAACTTTTGTTTGTCTTACTTGTTCGATGCTGTCTGTTCTCATTGAGTGTAAGTCACTAGAACTAATGGTAGAATTCCTAAAACTTTGTCTGTTCCAGTTACTTTCATTAAGTATTTTTCACTTGACATACTTTTAAAACTGGGAACATAAAGTGCCTGTATCTTGTAAAACTTTCTTTGTCTTTCTTGGTTCAGAGAAGTTCATTCATGTTCAGCAGGAAAGACAAAGTATACATGAGTGCTTGCTGTCTTATATGGTTCCAGCTCTATATATGTAGACTGAAGGGGATGGGATGGCATCAACCCTGTCCACTTCACTGGACTAGTTCTAAGTAAAACTTTTCTGGTTTTTTTTTTTGAACCATACTATTTAGTAAAATAAATATAATGAATGTTGTGTACTAGTGTCTGTTACGTGCCTTCTTTGTAGGTGATAGCCACTTGTTAATGATTTTTCCTTTTCATTGAAAGTAGATAGACTTAAACTGTAAACTTTGTCAATTGTCCCTTCTTAATGTGGGTCACATCAAGATCTTTTTGCCTCATCTTAAAAGATAAACTGTTACTACAACAAGGAAGAAATATAATGTCTCTAAATTTAATGTCTTTTAAAATTCTTCTTTGTTTAAAAATTACATTGGCTTGCTTTCTGTTTCTAATAAAGAATTGAGAGAAATATACCTCTCATTGTCCCAAATAAGCTAAGACATTAATTATCACTCGATGCTACAAGTGCCTATAATTTTTGCCCAGAGAGATAAGAGGAACCATCAGATCACCTTCTCCTTTTGGAACAGTAGCTCAGGAGAATCTTAGAGACTTAATATAAGGCTAGGGGACCTCTTTCATCACTTAAAGAATTCCACTTTCAAGCAGAGAACTGGAACAGGGTCGTTACTATCTGTTTTATGGAGATATTTGATAAGGAATTAGATAGCCTTCATGTTGGCCATATTCTGTTTCTTGTTATCCTGTAATTTCTCTTACTTTGATACAAATTCATAGTAAAGCCTAGCACATAGACATAGGAACCCTTCCCTAGTATATCCTAAAATGTTGGTGAACTAATTCAAGACCCTGGAGAGTTTTCCCATATATGCTGTAGATATCATGTTCCTTAGAGTGGGTTAAGGTGAGAAAAGAGGAGTTCAAGTGTAGACATAACTTTTGAGACTTTTTCTCTTCCCTTCTTCACTCTGGGGTATGATTAAGTATTTACTCCTTGGGTTTATTTTGGAGCTTTGAAAATACTGTAAAAATAATTTTGAAAAGTTTCATACCCTTACTACTATCTGAGATGACATTTAAGATTTTTTTTATCCTAAGTTTAAATAGTTGGAAGGAATTTAGGACATTGTTAATACGTCTGTTTTTATTGTTACATTCATCTTTTAAATTTACCTGAAAACATCTAAATACCATAGTATTTAATGTGAACCAGCATTTATCCTCTCTCTCCTTCAAGAATATTAATCCTGTTTTTTTAATGCTTGAAAGTCATACATTGAAGATACTCATATTTCTCTACAAATATATTTGAAATTGTTTCCTTTAGGGTTAAGATTCTAAAAGTATCAAATTATAAATACAAGGAATCAAAATGGCACACATATATGTGGCAGAGACTGTTAACTGACTACCAAATGATACCCTATTCTTACCATGGAGTTAGCTTGCTTCCACCTTTGTAAATAGGGTGGCTTTGTGACTGAGTTTTAATACATAAAGCAGGAGGAGTGATTTACAGAAGTTCTAGCTCTAATCTGTGAAAACTTCCCTCATGCAATCTTCCTTTACCCCTTCACTGACTTGATGCAGAGTAATTTGTGGCTTCTGATGCTTAGAGGAGCAGTGTCATTAACCCTAGGCACCCATTATAGACTTTAGGTAAAGAAAAGACACTTTTCCTATCTCCTGCCTCTGAATTTTATTTTTTTGGTTGGTCTGTTACAATTCTTAGTATTCACTAATACAGTATAATCCAAATTTTGATCTGTTGTTAAACATAAAATAAAATTTTACCAGAAATACGTCTTTTAGTGAGATGCACAGGTCTTGGGGTTTTCCTCCAAGCGTTTTTGTGTCGAGATGAATATTATAATTATCAATAGAACATTAATTTTATTTTTTAGTTTTATAGATGTAAAGTTCTTAAACAGTACAAAAAAGTAAGTAAATGAGATTGGGAGAAATTTTGTTAATTTATCAGCTGGTGAATCAGCTGCCATCCTTTTGTTCAAAGCAAAAAAGTAGAAACCATCCAAAGTACAAGGATTATTTTTTTTACCTAGTTAGTATTACTCTTTCATACCAATATGTAAAATTGTCTGTTTATTGTATTTAGAAGTTTCATCAAAAGTCACTTGTTAACAAGATTCAGAACAGATAAAGAGATATATCTTTGTTTTGCCAAATGTGAAAAGAGTAATTGGTTAAGAAAGGTGGTACCTTGTCCTGAGGTATCTTTTCAGACAGATTAACTTGAGGAAAGAGTACATATGGAAATTGAAAGTCTGGAAACACATTTCTTAAAAGGTAATCCAGCTTCTTTTTACCAGAGGAAGTTGCCTTTGTACAGTTTGGAGCACCACATTATGAAGACAGTTAACTTCGTGGGTACCCTGCATCTTCATTCTACTTCCAACATTCTTTTGCCTTAGGGAGATACAAGTGGGCCCCTGGGGGATAGAGAGCTAATATTCTTTTAGGGTTTTGCCTCAGGGAGATACAAGTGGGACCCTGGGAGATAGAAAGCTAATATTCTTTTAGGGTGTATCACTATGTGTTTCATATGAATAATGTGGAGTTTTAGAGGCTGATTTGTGAAAACAAATGGTCTACAGACTGGAAAAATGACCAGATAACACTCATATGTGGAAGAATTAGGTGTTGAACTTTTGTTTCAAGCATATATGAACTACTTTTTGAGAAGTGTTTGCCATTAATTATCTCATAAAGTAAATCAGCTAATTTCAAGGAATAGGTATCAAACAGGTTAATTACAATACAGATAAACCTTGACAGTTTTAAGGACCACTGGCCTGGTATTTTGTAGAATGTCTCTCAATTTGGGGTTATCTGGCATTCTCCTCATGATTAGATTGGGCTGGGCATTTGATTTGTGGGGAGGAAAGGGCAAAGCAGTAAAGTGCTTTTTTCACCATACAGCAAAGGTACAAACTATTTACTTAACTTTTCACTGTTGTTAGCCTTGACTTAATAGATTGAACTGTCAAAAGAAACATTTTTGTGAGCCTAAAAGTTCTGTCATGCCTGGCATGCAGTCTCAAGAAGAACCCAATCATCCTCACCTGCAAATAATGGTCTTTCATGTATCCTTGTCTGCTGGCCCACACCACCATTTTTGGGACTTGTCAACCTTCATAATTAATGAGTCAATTATTTGTAATGCCTTTATCAATATGTATACATATTTGTTTGCTGCTTTTTCGCTGGAAAACCTTAATACACTCACTAAAAAAGGAACAAAAGTTCTTTTCACCCTGTATCTCGTCACAAAGAAAATAATGGTAGAGGAATAGAACATCTTTTGTCCAGTACTCAGAGGTGGTTTTCATGTCTGTCATAGGGCTCTACTAGAAAGGGTGTAACACTAGCCAATAAAAAACAAAATAAAGGATAAACACATTTCTGTGAAAGACCCTCTAAAGGATGGAAAGGCAAAGTTACAGGCTGGGAAAAAATATTTGCAAACAACAATTTGAGAAAGGGCAGGCTATAGAATATGTGAGGAGTTCTCAAGACTCAACAGTAGTAAACAAAGTGGTCAAAACACTTGAATAGACATTTCATCAAAGAGGACACGTGATGGCAAATAGCACATAAAACGATACTTTACATCATTGATCATTTGGGAAAGGCAAATTCAAACCACAGTCAGATCACAACATTCCTGTTAAGAATGACTAAAATAAAAAAATGACAACATCAAATAGTGATGAGCATGCAGAGAAGCAGAATTGTTCATGGTATTTATAGTGTGAATATGAAATGATAGTCAATTTGGAAACAATTTGGTAATTTAAAACATTGAACTCATCCACAGTGGTCCCTCCCTTCACTGATTGCAGATACTGCTAAGCCCCCCCTCCACCCTTTTCCATAGTGAAATAATAAGACCTTTTGGAATTGGCTTTCTACCCCAACCCACACCCAGGTTTATTGAGAAATAATTGACAAACATCACTGTATAAGTTAAAGGCATACAAATGATTGATTTATACATACTGTGAAATGATATTTAAAAATATTTTATATGTAGTTTTATATAAAAATGTGAACATTAGGCTCAGCTAACTTAGATCATCTCATATAGATATAATAAAAAAATTCTTATGACATGATTTTTTTTCTTGAAGTAATACTACGTTACAATGTTTCAGGTTTGCATCATTAAAAACCAAACTGTATGTACTACATTAAGTTCACCACTAAAAGTCCAATTCTGTGTCCCTCGCCATCCAACTGATTGCTTTTACCCTACTTCGCCACCCTTCTTCCCCCTTCCTTTCTGGTGACCACTAATTATCTAATTTTTTGTTTTATGTAGCTCATTTGTTTCACATATGAGTGAAATTATGTGGCGTTTGCCTTGTCTGGTTTATTTCACTAACCATAATAACCCTCTAGGTCCATTGGTATTGTAAGTGGCAGAATTTCATCCTTTCTTAAATAGCTGAATGGTATTCGTTGTGTGTATGTACCACATTTTTATCCAGTCTTCTGCCCATGGACAGTTGAGTTGTCTCTAGGTCTTGGCTATTAATAATGCTGCAGTAAACAAGGTGACACATGTATCTCTCTGAATAAAGCTTTCGTATTTTTCAGGTAAATACCCAGTAGTGGGATAACTGGGTAGTATGAAATATCTTACTTCACTATTTTTGAGAATCTATGTATTGCTTTGCATAATAGCTGCACTAGTATACATTCCTGTCATTTTTAAATTAGGGTTATTTGTTTATTGTTGTGTCTTTTGAGTTCTTTGTATATTTGGGATTTTTATCTTTGTCAGACATGATGTGCAAGCATCTCCCATTTAGTAGGACATCTTTGTTTTGATGCAAGTTTCTTTTACTGTCCAGAAGCTTTTTAGTTTGATGTAATTCTATTTGTTTAATTTTGCTTTGTTTTCCTTGCTCTTAAAGTTGAATCTCTAAACATATCTCCAGGTCAAGCGAGGAGCATATTGCATATGTTTTCTTCTATGTATTTTATGGCTTCAGTTCTTATGTTCAAGTCTTTATAAAATCCATTATGAACTAATTTTTCTGTATAATATTAGAGAGTGGTGTAGTTCCATTCTTCTGTATCTGGCTGTCCAGTTTTCCCAACACCATTTATTGAAGATACTTTCCTTGCTTTATTTAAGCTCTTGGCTTCTTTGTCATAAATTTATCATACATGTATGTGTGGTTTTATTTCTGGGGTCTTGATTCTGTTCTATTGACCTGTGTGTGTTTTTATGCCAATACTGTGCTATTTTAATTGTAGTTTCTTTGTAACAGAGTGAAGTCAGAGTATGATCTCTCCGTTTTTGGACTTTCTTTTCTCAGAAGTGGTTTTTTTTGCTAATTGGGATCTTTTGTAGTTCCATATAAATTTCATGGTTTTTTTGGTTCTATTTCTGTGAAGAATGCCATTGGGGTTTTGATAGGAATTTCACTTAATCTGTATATTGCTTAGTATAACCATTTTAGCGATGTTAATTCTCCCAATCCATGAGCACAAAGTAGCTTTCCTTTGTCTTTTTTTTTTCATTTCTTGCAACAATGTCTTATAGTTGTCACTGTACAAATCTTTCACTTTGATTAAATTCATTGCAAGGTATTAGTAACTTATGCTGTAATTGCAAATGGGATTGTTTTCCTGTTTACTTCCTATTTATTTGCATATAGAAACACATGTCATGTTTTTATATTAATTTGGTAGCCTTTACTATATTCACATTATTTCTAATAGCTCTTTACTGCTATCTTTAGGAATTTCTGTATGTCATATGCAAGTAGTGATAGCTTTCTTCCTTTCCACTTGGTTACCTTATTTTATATATTTTTCCTATCTGATTGCACTTGTTATCACTTTCAACACTACATTAAATACTAGTGGAAATAGGAATTCTTGTCTTAGAATCCTGATTGTAGGAAAAAGCTTTGTTTTCATCATGGAGTATGATATTGGCTGTGGGCTTATCATATATGATCTTTATTATTTAATATATTAAGGGTTATAAAAGTATGTTAAATCTTGTCAAATGTTTTTTGTGTGTATTAATATGACCATATGATTTTTGTCCTTTTGTTAATGTGGTGTATCAGATTCATTGATTTGTGTGTATTGAACCACCCTCCATCCCTGGGGTAAACCCTACTTGGTCATGGTATGATTCTTTGACTCTTGTTAAATTCAGTTTGCTAGTGTTTTTGCTCGGATTTTATATCCATGTTCATCAGAGATATTGGGCTTGTTCTTGTCAAGCTTTGGAATCAGGTAATGTTTGCTTCATAGAATGCATTTGGTAGTTTTCCCTCCCTTTCAGTTTTACACAAGGGTTTTGAAAAGGATAGGTATTTAAATTTTGGTAGAGTTCACTAATGAAGCCATCTGATCCTGGGCTTGTTTTGGGGGAAGCTAGTGATTATTGATAGTTTCCTTAGTCATGATTAGTTCGTTTTCTGTTTTCCTGATTCAGTCATGAACATGGGGAGAGAACATGGGGATTGCAGATACCGTTTCAAGTTGGTATTTTCATTTCCTATGGATAGATTCCCAGAGTGGAATTGCTGGGTGATATGGTAGTTCTATTTTTAATTTTTCGAGTATCCTCCATATTATTTTCCAGTTATACTAATTTATAATCTCACTAACAGTGCACCAAGACTTTCTTTTCTCCACATTCATTCCAACATTTCCCTGGCATGCTGATGGCCATTCTAACAGGTGTGATACTATTTTAGTTTACATTTCCCTAAGACTAGAGAGATTTAACATCTTTTCATATATACCTGTTGACTTTTTTTATATCTTCTTTGTAAAAATACCTACTCAGGTACTTTGCCCTTTTAACTTTTTGTTTAAAAAAGTGTCTTGATTCTCCTATCAGATATGATACACAATTTTTTTCCCATTCAGTAAGTTGTTGGTCTCTTACTATGCATGAACTTTTTAGTTGTAATCTACTTGTTAGATTTTGTTTTTGTGCATTAGGTGTCCTATCCAGAAGTCATCACTAAGACCCAGGTTAAGGAGCTTCATTCCTGTTCTCTTCTAGGAGTTTGGCTTACATTTAAGTCTTTAATCCATTTTAAGTGATGTGTTCCAGTTGTTCATCCCTTCTTCAGTAGTATAACATGATAGGATGCATCATATTGTGTTTAATTATTCACCTGTTAAACGACATTGGAGTTGTTTCCAGCTTGAAGCTACTAAATCAGGTGACTAAAAACATTTGTGTACACGTTTTTAAGTGAATGTAAGTTTTTCTTCCCTTTGGGTAAATACCCAAGAATTTTATGGACATCGTTTTGCCCATACTAATGGAGAAACTCAGACCATTTCAAATGAATCTTGTGGGTTAGAACATCTTACTACACATTTTTTAGTAAGGGAGTCATAAAAAATACGCTGTCGTAAGTGTTGGAGAAACAATATCAATTGGCAAAAACTCAGGAAAAATTTCTGGAGGACACAGCAGGTGTAGAATATATATCACGCGGATTAAAAAAAAACTCCAAACTGTTCCACCTTCAGTAGGTTCAGAGGAAGTGAATACTGCTTTATTTACCTCTGAGATCCAAAGTCAGAAGTTACTCACAGGTGACCAAAAGGATACAAATGACCTTAAAACAACTCAGTTTTTCAGGTTACAAAATCAACAGTTTTCTAGTGCCAGGTTTTTACATAGGAGTAAGGTGGTAAATATTATAGCTACCTAAACTGATTTGCTAAATAATTAAATCACAACATACTTTCTCTGAATTCATTTATTTAGAGAGGGAACACAGCCATTCAAAATCATGGAACACAGTATCAACACACATTAAAATTGGGGAATCAATATGAATTGTTACATTTCATTTGCACTGATATCTTGAAAGAAGCAAATGTAGATTTCAAGATCCATTAAGTCACTAATGACACAAATAACTAAGAGTTTCTATTGCAGTTAATAGTCATAATGCTTGCTTTGCCGGTTGAAAGATTATAACCTATTTTTGATTAGATGGCATTTAAACATCTTTGAACTGTACAGTGTATTGTAAGCATTTTATTCTACAGCATTCCATCGTACTCCTGATCGCAAGTTTACAGGTAGAAGCCATGCTACACACCAGCAATCCACATCACATAGATTACTAATGAAATATAAATTACGTATTTACTTTGAAATTATTTTCCAATGCCAGAAAGATTATGGGTTATTTTAGCAGACTTGGAATTTCCCAGCTTTGCCATTGAGATGTGTAAGTCTGTGCTTCATTTTCATTTTTTTAAATGAGGACTGAACTAGATTTTGTTTACATACTATGGTCAAGTATTTAGCAGTTTCTTCCTGTCCATCTTTGATTTTCAGAAAGAACTTTCAAAGTCATTTTCAGTAACTTCCTTTCAGCTCAGATATCCTTTTTAAAAATGCTGTGTCTTTTGACCCCTAGCATCCCATCCTCATTGAACCCATACTTCTGTAGTTGTAATGCCCAAAACAAAATTCACTATTGATATGGGAGACCATCCCTAGCCTGGGATTATTATAACTTAATTGGGTATTCAATTTAGTGCCTACCAATCTGACAGAATCTTTGAAGGCTCCATGCCTCATTTTCCTGCATAAGCTATATATTCTGTTGTCCATCAAACCCTCCTCCCTGTGTAAATTTTGATCTTAGTAAGCGACATTCTTTGCAGTCTCCTGTAGGGCAAGGCATCAAGTATTTCAAAAGGTAGCCTTACATTTCTTTGCATACTTTCTAAGTTGGCAAGTTCCTACATGATTTAAAAATCCAACTGTTAAGCAGTTTTGTTTTTACTCTAACTTCACATGTGCAGCAACGATAAACCTAACAATGTCTACTTTTCCTAACTTACCATCATACTCAAAAAATTCCTTTGATTCATTCTAACACACATAGTAATGAGCTTGGCAAGAATATAATGAATAAAATGGCAAGCAGTAAAATCTAATTCATGCCAGAACACTGGAGAGGTTACATGGGAAGTCCACACATAATACAACTCAACAAAAGTTGGAAATACTGTTAATTTCCAATAAACAATGATCAAAGCGGGACTTTCATGCTACAAGTCCCATTCAGTCAAAGTCACGATTTGTAAGAACAAGTGGTGCCACCAGTGTCCAAACATACAGCACAATGCCAATCCAACTAGAAGAGATTTTCACCCAGACAGCTGTCCACTGACTTTTCATCTCACGTGAAGGTTCATACCTAAAATTTAAGGAAAACAAAAAAAGAGGAGAGTTTGGATTACCAGCTATTAAGCTACTAAGTTTCATTACTTCAGAACTGTTCTGTATATACAATTTGCTAACAGACAGTTGCTGGATTTAGTTGCCTTGTTTTTCATACCTTTTCAGTAACTAACGTGAAGGTAAAAGTCAAATATCTTTAGAGTTAAATACAGAGACCTCTAAAGTAGCTCTTTTACATAACACTTACGCTATCTATGTATTTCTGAATTAGTAGTTATTAGATAGCAAAGGAATGGAGTGTGACCTCTGGATAATAAATAACGCTAACATAGTAAGCTTTACCAATCCTACCCTGTCCTGTCAAGAGTATAATCTATTCAAAGTACATGAAAGAACCCTGCCCACTACCCTCTCCACCTTCTCAGATTTAAGAAACTGGGAAGGAGATATATTCCAAATTAAGGTGATTTTTATGTTAATGAAACATACAAAAACATTGTTTTGATTTTTAAAACATTTAAGGGTGTGAATCAATTCAGAACTAGTTGGGATTATTAAACCATAATATGCTGCAGTGGGAATTTAAAAAAGTTTTTTTCCCCCAACAATAAATGCTTTCAAAGAAATAAAGGCCGAAAAAAAATCCAAACACCTTTTCCTACAACTTTCGCTGATATTCAGTCTTCTTACAGGTGGTTGAAGCTATTATACACTAAAAATTAACAAAAATTGTCCAAACCACAAAGTTCAACTTGTGTCTTAGATCTTTTAGTGATTAACTGGACAAAATCAGAATTCTTTATAACAAAATAATGCAAATCACTACCTCTTACTGGACATAAAACAATATTCCATTAGATTTGAAGTAATAAACATATAGTCTTGAGTTCTAGGGTTCATCTACAGAGTGTTTAAATAGAAGTACCTTTTACTGCACTTTTGATGTGCTTTTATGCACTACTGGTTACAGTTTTAAAATACAGAAAAAAAATTGGATCAATCATTAACATGTGTTTCTGTAAGAGTTTCATAAGATTTTCTATTTTAGTCCCTCAGATTTGGAACTATTTCCCTGTTATTACTAAAGCAAGGAAGTAAAGTCTGCTTTCTCACACTGATTTAGCTATTTAGATCTATTTTTGAAATTCATTGAAAATAAAAATAAAAAGTACAGCAGGTCTTGAATACTGTTCCCTTCAACATCATTTTGTTCTAATGCAGATAAGAAAAAAAATCCTGGTCAACTCTGAACAAAATGAGGTTAGAGAATTGGATTTCATTATACATGATCTCGAGTTAAGCTGCAGTTTGCAAGAGACTATCAACAACATTGAGGACTTAATATATTCTGTACCACATGTTTTACAATGGAATCACAAAGCATTGGTCAGAATTTCTACATGCAAAGTTTTTACAAAATACAAGTACCTGTACCAGTTGGTAAGGGTCATCATGATGTAAAGTGAAGCCAGGAAGAGCATGAAGTGAAAGAAGGAATAACTGTAAGTGACACCATCCCTTTCATTATCTATAGCTCGGTGCACATCATCTCCATCTTCCAGTGACCCATCACTTCTGGGTCCACCATCTTCAATTAATGTTGATTCATCACTTGTTAGAGTCAGTTTATTAACCTGACTATTATTCGAAGTGCGGATGCTGCATCGAAGAGTTCAAGAAGACAAAAGGAAAAAAGCATTTTAAAAAAATGATTCATAATTGTACCTTAAAAAAATCCACAATTTTCCTATAATTTTTCTTACCTTGAATAAAATACACACAATAAAAACAGGATTAGGCCTATAATTCCTTGAGCATGCCACCACTGGACAGACTGCCCCTCCTTTGGGATAGTGCTTGTTGTATTGTAGCCAATTATGCTTAGGAGACTTGGATTGCAAATTGTCTCTGTAATGTAAATTAATGTCAAATTAGCATAGTATAGAAATTATTTTTCAGGGTGTAACTGCAGTTCTTTTAATACTTGCAAATTCAAGGGCACAAGTATAACAAAATAATAGTTCTTATTATAAATAATGAGACCTTTTAAAAAGCATTTAAATTTTTATGCTTCAAAAAGCTATAGAATTTCATTTTCAACATTTTGTGGGAATTCAGAGATATTAAACTTTTTATTAGGAAATAGCTGAACGATGACTTCTTTAAAATGAAACAAAAGAGCAGAGTTAGAAGTAAAATTCAGATATTCTAAATCAAAGTGCACTGGCTTTTCTATATAATGTGTGAAGTTTAATCTGTCAAAGTACATTGTTATGTAAGCAACATAGCTTACACATAAAACCAGTTATTAGAATTTTAGCAAGTGCTCTGAGGAAATAAACCTTATGTTTATACATTACTTTTATAATAAAGAATTAGAGTTGGTATTCACTAACGTGTCCAAATTATCTTTTTTCCTTTAATAAAGTAAGATATGTTAGTCATCATCTTAATGAAAATGATTCTTAGAATCATTTGGATCAGCATAATATCTAAAGCAAATTTGTAATTTTTTTCTGACTCTTACCTAGAAAAAAAGAAGGGATCTTTCTCTACTATACTAAAAAGCTAACAAAACAACCTAACTTCCAACTAATGACAAAAATGACAAAATACATATGGAATTTATAAACTCAATGAAATTAAATTCAAATAACATACTTTTCAATTTTTTTCTTTTTCAAAAAATACTTAAATTTCTCACAAGTTTGTTTCACTCCAATTGACTTTATTGGCTTCTATTTTAGTGGAATGCAATGTAACTGAACTATAAAGAGATTCTTTACAAAGCCTGATTACATATTTACTTGTAAAGTAGTCACAAATGAAATGAGTAAGTTAGTAGCTGGGAAAAACCACTGTTAACTGGTCAACAGGTATTTGAACACATTTTCTGGCTGTCATTCACTGTTCTATTCTCAAGTAGCTTAATTTCCACAGGACCATTTCACAAAATAAACCATCTTTGAAAAAAAAGTTTCATAATTCATTAAAAAGAAATAAGCCAAGCAAATAAAACATACCTGGTTCATTGGTCATAGCAGACCATGTCAAATACATTGTATAGACGGTAATTACTGAAGACTGTAACAAACCAGATCTTGGTTGTGATTCCTACAAAAAACAAACATATCTTGACATCTTCAACACACAGGAAAACTTAGAAAAATAGGAGCTTCATAAAATCTAATGTTATAAAGAACGTACTTGGATTTTTGGCAGTATAGACATTATAGAAGCACCAAGGCAGAGGAGCATGTTGACACTGATGAATGCTTTATTTTCTGAACAACTGGCTGGATGAGTATAGTAGACAAAGAACAGGACAATAGCAACTAAAGATAGTAGATAATTCAGAGCAGTAGCTGATAACAAAGCTGTGAAGGAAATATAATTGGACAATTATATTTTATTATAAATATTAGAAATTAAGTATAGGGCTCATTTTAAAACAATCCTATGTTTTCAAAAATAGTTTAAGCAACTAACATTGTCAACATTATGCAGGCTATAGAAGCAGGGAAGAAAATTCTGAACTTTATCATAGGAGTATTTTATAAAGTCTACATAAAGCTCACTATGACATATTTTTATGAACAAGTTAAAATAGTAATTTTTATTAACAAAACCTACCAGTTTACAAAACATTCATGTTTGCCATTTTCAAAATACATACAGATAAATAGGGATTGTTACTTAAGGTTTTTAAAGGCTGATAATCTTTCAGTTGGAAACATAGGTATTAAAATACAGAATTATTTTCATAGTTAATGCTATGACCACAAAACATTGCTTTACTCAACTAATATCTTAAAAAATTATGTAATTTTTATTTACTAAGATTAGTTAATTTTTTTCTACATAAATTTCAACATGACTTGTTGAAAGTTGTGCATTAACATGTGCTCAGTACACACATATTTATGTATATTTGCATCACTGATGGGGATACATCCAACAAACAATGAAGGCCTAAAAGTTCCATCCCTGGGGACATAGCAAGGAACAAAATAAAGCTCAGTCCATTAATTAGAATTTGCATTAAAGAATGAGGCATTTTATATGTACGAATTTTCCAAGTGACAAAAGTTTATTTCTTTAAATACTAAAGCTCAAATTCCACTAAGCTCAAATTCCAGAAACTAATTATGTGAAAAAAGTATTAGCATATATGCTGGGTTTAGCTTTCACTCTAAAACATTTTTTCAACAAACTAAAATCATTTCACAAAAAAGCCCAGATTTCTGACTTCTATTGGAAAAAAAAATCAGGAAAAACCAAGCAACACTGGCTTCATATTATCATATGACAGCCCTTAAATATAACTGAGCAGTAGTTCTATACTTTAGATAGGGCCTTTTCTAATTCGTCACAGTCCTACCATTTGCACAAGGTCTGCATATACACTTAAACCTGGTTCTCTTCCCTCTCATTACTCACTGTGTCTGAATTCTGATCCCAGTTTTAAAAGTATAATCAGAGGGCTCAAGCTTATCAGAACAAGTAAACATCAATTATATTACTCTAAGAATTCCCATTACTCATACACATAAAGGCATCCACTGCACTTGAAATGCTTGAGTTGCTTTTTGTATTTTTCATATATATTTTTATGTCTCCCCCCCCCCCCCTACTTTATGATAAACTATCACTTCTGGCTTTTTTACTCCTTTAATATTTTACTTTTAACTTATTGTAGCTATACAATTTTAGCAACATACTTTGAAACATCTACTTTAACCAAGGTTTTTTACATTCTTTCTTAGTGCTTGGGTATCTCAAGTTGCTAATACAATTTTGATATAAGGCTATGTAGCCATTTAAACTAAAAACCTTCACAGAAAATTACACCATAAAAATTATGATTCCCTAGTCTACATGATATACTTTCAGCTTCAAGAACTTCAAGATTCAACTATCTTAAAGATGTCCTGTGAAACAAAAGCTTACCTGCATACCAGCATCTTGAATTCCCTTCTTCCATTTTTTCAACCCATGATTCATTCCATGAATGTGCAAAATCAATAAGTAAGACTAGCTGTATGAGGATGAAGCAAAAGGCACCTGCCATGCCTACATAAAACCACACTGAAAGGAAAAAAGTATGCAATGAGTCACTGGCTCCGTTTTTATAATTTCTTTTTCAAATCACAATAGACAATAGGAAAAAAAAAAACTAGGTAGAGCTATATAGCTGCAGGCAGTATTTCAATTTCTTTATTAAAAAAACCACACAATTTTAAAAAAAAGGATTTCTTACCAGTTGTAAAAGTTCCTTCTGGAATGAAGAAAGCCCCAATAATAATTGCAACTGCTGCAGCAAATTTAAAGAACCAGAATCTAAAACAAAAAGAAATCCAATTTGAAGATAAACATTCATTCAGTAGTTTCATACATGAAATCTTTTCAGATAATCTTAAAAAACAGCTACTTCATGTATCTGTTCTTCATGTATCTGTTCTCTGAGGACATCCTGACAATGAGAAGTGAAGACTCACATAAACTTGCTTTAGAATAGTTCTAATTAATTAGAATAAAGTAGTAATATTAGTTCCATTTCATCGATTTATTTCACATACTAAGCATAGTAATGTATGACAGTGTAAGGTGCATTATACAGATGAGCAGTTTTTAAAAAAGTGACAAATGCTCCATCTAAAACTTGTAATTTTAAATCAACAACTTTGAGGACACCAATATCATGATGGCCTAAGAAGGACCTACTTTTTCTCTCCCTCTTTTCAACAACTAATTAGGTATCCATTCATAAACGAGTGCCTCTTGGGAACTGTGTTATCTAGCAATATTTGCCAAAAGGCCCACCTGTGCATATGGCAATAACAAACAGACCTTGGGTATGATTGTGAATCTAGCAAACTTGCCCCCATCTCCTCCCAGGTATGGTATAACAAAATCAGGAAAGTGCCAACTTAGGCAAATATCCACAGGTGAGAGAGAATTTGCAAAAGTCCAGTCCTCCTGAGGGGAATTACAGTATACCATGTAAGAAAAACAATAATCAGAAATAGGAGTTTTAATGCAACTAAGAGGGGGAAAAGCTTTGCCAGTTCTGCCCCTGCACTAAGGCTACATATCGAGGATATTATCTGGCAACAAACTCTCCTTTGGAGAAAAATGAGAGCAGTGAGTCATTATCTACCCCAACTTTTCAGGACAATTCTGGAGAAAACCACTTTTCTCCAATAGCACCAATAGTATTGAGGCAGGCCTTCTATCACAGAGGAGGAAGTGGCAGATAAGAAGTATTGAAGTGCAATAAACAGGGTTCCTACTGACTGCTCAGGACAGGGAAAAGAGGATCTGTCCCACACACCTTCCCCAACTGGTAATGAGAGTTGACCCAGTACTGGGAGTACTTGAGAGAAAAACAGCCAAGATAGATGGAACAAGGGAGAAATCACAAACTTGACCTATAGTGCCACCTTTCGGCAAATGGAAGATTTCTAGCAGTTAGCCAGAGAAGATATACCACATTAAGAATTCTGCCACAAAAGGGAGCAAAGAAAATGAAGCAGGTATATAAATACCAGGTCAGAAAGAACCCAAAATATAATGGGATCAATGAACAGCATATTCCACCTAAAAACAACTAATAAAGTTGAGCTCTTTGCTAATTCAAATGTGGAAGTAGCAACACAAAACTACAAGGAACATGAAGAATCAAGAAAACATAACATTTCATCACAAAAGAGGGTAATCCTTCAGTATCTGAGTTCAAAGACATGGAATTTGAGATCCAGTTTGGATAATTCAAAATAGCTGTTTTGAGGAAACTCAACAAATTAGAAGCAAACGCCAAAAAAAAAAAAATCGGGAAAAAGTACATGAACAAAATGAGAAATGTGGCAGACAGAAATCATAAAAATTCTAGAGCTGAAAAATTCAATAAAAATAAAGGAAAAGCACAGTAAAGAACGTACATAGCTGTGGAGCAAATGCAAGACAGAATAATAAGAGGACAGACCTCTGAAATAACTAAATCGGGTAAATATGGAAAAAAAAAAGCCTCCATAGCCTATGGGACTCAAATACAGCAGACTCCCATCTTACAATTGGTTCCCTACACTACCAAATCACTTTAAGATGAGTGTTTCCTATTAAAATATAAATCACTTTACGATTTAATATTAATACCACAGTTGCTGCTAACTAGACCACACAGGTGGGGCATTTGAATAACTTAGCACACAATCAAATCATGGAATATTTACTATTTTGACAATCTTTTGTCAGATAGATACATGCTTTTGTTTTAGTATAGAAATATTCTGGGTTATCATGGACTTAAGCCAAAGACTGTAACGAGAGGAGTTTATTATAAAATAATATAGGCGTCAATACAATTCAAGAGCATTGAAATACATTATGCAACATATCTGAAAGAGAAATACACAACAATAAAAAAAACAATAGTGAACATCAATCCCTCCTTTCAACAACAAAAAAAACTTATCGAGACACAAAATACCCTACTTTCAACAACAAAAAAATAACTCATCATCTAGACACAAAATCAACAAGGTAACACTGGACTTAAACCACACAATAGCAAAATGGACCCAAGATATTTATAGAACATTCCATCTGACAACAGCAGCAAAGTCTCAAGTACACATGGAATATTCTCCAGGACAGATCAAATGACAGGACACAAAACGAATTTTAGCAGACTTAAGATATAAAAAAGAGAAATCATATTATCTCTTCTGACCACAAAAGAATGGAAATAAAAATTAAGAGGAAAATTGGAAAGTTCATAAAATGGAGTAGAAAATTAACAACATTCCTGAAAAACCAAGGGATCAGAGAAGAAATTAAAAAAGAAAATCAAAACAAATGCAATCAATACAGTACAACTTAGGTCTACATAATTTTATGTCAATAGTATCTCAATAAAAAACACAATACACATACATCAAAGACAGTTATGTATATACTACTTTGTAGAATTGAGTGCTATCTCAGTAATGTTGTGATAGCCATTCTGTGATGCATTTTAAGAAGTATTTTAAAATACAGTAACGATGGCTATAAAAATGTTATTTTTAAAAAAGCAAACCAATAATTAAGGGGATAAAATGCAGCAAAATCAACCTATCATACATTTCCATTAATATTTACATTTCACCATTCATCCTATCTTGGGCAACATGGTTAATACATAAACAATAGCATAAACAGTCAAAATTTTTTTAATTTATGGGGAAAAATACAAAGACAAGATTCAAAACATACTGAGTATAAAAGTGGAGCTCTAAATCAAGGGAGAGTGGTTAAAGGGACAATGAAGTTTCTTCTATAATGTCCTGTACAACCAACCATTTAGAAAATATATCACCCTTTTCATTTTGACTGCACTGCTGATTAATGAATTGAGTTTATGTAGTGAGACTGGTCTACTAAAGCTAAGAGAAGGAGAAAAAAGCTACTTCTTATTAGTCACGGATGTGGTATATCCTCTTCTCAGAATTAAAATATGTACAACATTATGCACCAGAGATTATAACAATAAAAAATGACCCAAAACTACATTTAATATTTACATTTCCAAGTGTGGTATTCTCTAGTAGGGGCAAAAAGATTTTCTTAGACTTTGTCATACATAATAATAAAATAACTGCAAACTGTGCAAGTTTGTTGTACTTTAAAATTTATTTAGACACACTCAAAAATTACTGGAGACAAGACTACCAAGCTTTTATTTTGAAACTTATTCACAGACTTACCCATTGTGCACTGCGGCTCTGGGATCACTGCTGCTCTTCACTTTGATCATTAGCAGAGACAGAAGAAGATAGAACATGGCCAAGCCAAAGCACAAACGGTATACAGCTTTATAGCCAACCAGAATATTACAAGGGACAACACCTTTCTCATTCTCGCAAAATCCAGGAATCTAAAATACAAAGAATCTGTGGTCTAGACTTTTTTCAAGTAAAAATGAAAATTCCTTGTAATTAAATAATTTAAGTACATGTTTATAAAACTGAGGTTTGGTTTACTGTTTATGTTAAATATGTAATCAAGATAAGTCTGAAACATTTCCATCAGAAATAAGTTTATGGAAATACAGGATAAATTACAAATGTCAGTCTAAACAATGCTTATGGAGACTTACAGACTTAGAATAAGTTTCTTAAAGCTTGCATTCTACTGTCATATGCTGAATTACAAGTATAACAAAAAGTGACAAAGGAGTTACAGAATAAGCTTCTAAATACTAAAGAAAATGATGGTTTATCAAGGTCAATGCTATTTAAAATTTTGGTCCCTTATTCTGTTATTTCTGATAATGTGAATTTCTCCAGTATAATAGCTGGCATAACTTAGAATCTGGAAAAAGACAGAGTTATACCAGAATCAGAGCACAAAAAATACTTTTAAGTGGGCCTCCCCAGTGGCGCAGCAGTTAAGCGATGCGCTGTGGAGCTGTTGGCAGCGGTGACGAAAGTTCAACGCCCGGCCGGGGAGAATCCCACATGGCGCAGCAGACCTCTCCTGCCTTGCCCGCTGCTCCCCTCAGCAGTGTGTTTCTGATCTGCCTGTTCTGCTAACCGCTCTGTCTCTGGTGAACCCTCTCGCCGCCCCACGCCTCTGGCCTGTACCCCAACTTGTATGTATAAATAAAAAAAAAAATCTTTAAAAAAAAATACTTTTAAGTGAAATAAATGGAGTAGTCATCAGAACTATATATACTATTCGTAGGTATGAAATTGAATTACTTCCACCAGGAATCATTAAGCAAACCAACATGCCAAAATGTAACTCCATTTAAATTAACAGAGGCACTACTTTCTTTTGCTAGTGCTTTACACAGTCTGTAAGACCTTTCCTAGTTCACTTAAACTCTATCTTCTTGTTGCACTTTTATACCTTATGGCAATATGTACTTACCCATACTCACTTGCAATATGAATAACTAGCCCCCTTAATTGTCCCATTCCTTGTACGAGAATACCACACTACCTGGTCATGTCCCATAATTACATTAATTCAACCATCTATATTAGGTTAGGTTGGTACAGTAACAAATCCCAAATCTCAGTAGCTTAAAATAGCAAAGGTATAATTTCTAAGGTATTAGCCTTGGGGGAAAGCTAATTTCTATATTTCTTCTCTTGACCACCTTTTTCATCTACCCCTCTTCCAGGCTAGATTACTAATCTCTGACTACTCTGAAAATATAAATGATTAAATCGACTAAAAAATTATTTCCTTAACTCAGCCTCCCACTAAGACTACCATTTTTCATTACAAAACTCCCCCAAATCAAAAGTTTACACTCATTAAATACATTTCTCAAGGCTACCCAATTCCCCTTCTCATTCCTTCTAGCCCAGTACTCTAAAGAAACTCCTTTTCCAAGACTCTAATCATGGATGATTGTCAAGCCCAAAACACGGTCTGCTGTACCATATGTAGGTTACCTCCCTGGCCTGGAATTGAATTCAGGCAATCAGGGTGACATGCTAAGACGTAACCCCAAGGCGACCAGGGAGGCTCTAGAATGTCCCTTTTATAATGAGACCCACTGAGATTCAGACACTTACCACATTAGAATTACTTTTTTCCTCTTATTACCACAGCGCATCAGAAAATTCACTATCAGAATTCAACATGCAGCCTTACATTGTCCTAGAAGATTATGACCTAGTAAAACTGGGATTTGTACATTATTTGAGTTCCAACACAGAAATATCAGTTTCAGCATAAATATACTATAGGCTCTGTTAGTGAATTAAAAAAGAAGACTAACCTTATTCAGTTGTTCTTCCATTCCCGGTATCAACATTACACAAGCTACACAAACGCCAACAAGCAAGAAAAGTGCATAGATCAACCTGGTTACAGTGGAGTTGTTTCCACTGGGACAGCATCGGCACAGCAAACAGGGGGCACTGCCACACAAGCATGGTATCTGGGAAAAATATTATTAAAAATCAACATAGTTCAACTGATACAGTGAAAATTTACATTCTACATATTCAAAAAATAAAGGACAGAAATAATTACCAAGGGGCAAAATACATGGTTGACATTCATTATTTATAAACTAAAAACCCAAACCAGAAGGAACTTCTGGGTGAAGATGGTGTAAAATCAAACAAAAAAATGCTTGCTCTCTGTATGGAGCAAAAGGAACTAATCAACTGAAACATCAAAGGTGAAAAAATCTCCAGTAGCAACCAAGTGTAGTTTAAAAAAAAAAAAAAAGAATATTCACGGTTACAAGCCCATCTCCAGCTCTTGCTTTTTAGCCCCGTAAAATCACACTTGCTGAAGTCACAAATTCTGAGAATCCTCAAATTCCCAGAAAAGGAAAAGCAGTGAAATGGTATACTTATCTTTCTCCTCTTCTGACTTAGTAGAAGTGATAATAAAAATTACTACTGGAATTAGGCAAAACAGATGAATGAATAACTCTTTGCATCTTCAAT
This sequence comes from Scalopus aquaticus, assembly GCA_004024925.1. NCBI lineage: Eukaryota > Metazoa > Chordata > Mammalia > Eulipotyphla > Talpidae > Scalopus > Scalopus aquaticus. The sequence continues at coordinate 146,177 of PVIJ01000304.1, forward strand.
GAAAAGCCATTTTAAACTTGCAGTATATCCCAGGAGAAGCAGACACTGTCCCCCTCACTAGGGAAGGTGAACACCAGTAAGGGGATGTAACAGTATCAGAAAGGCAAAGTGTTAGTATTCTCGTAAGGGTTGACCATAACCTGGGCTGACAGCCCCCACACCACTGACTTCAGGAAGCTGGACAGACCATGATATTCCAGTCCTATAGCAATAGGTCTGGAGGAAAACAGTATCAGAAACCATGGGGAGGGAGTACAACAGGTCTTGAATAATGATCATTTTTGTTCAGTGTCATTTCACCATAACATTAATGAGAAAAGAAAAAAAAAAACCCTGACCAATGATGAAACAAACAACAAAAGACCTTTCTTTTTTTTTTTTTTAATTTATTTATCCATACAAGCTGGGGTACAGGTCAGAGACGTGGGGCGGTGAGAGGGCTTACCAGAGACAGAGCGGGGAGCAGAACAGACAGATCAGAAATACACTGCTTAGGGGAGCAGCGGGTGAGGCAGGAGAGGTCTGCCGCACCATGTGGGATTCTCCTGGGCTGGGCGTCAAACTAGCATCGCTAGCTGCGGACAGCTCCACAGCGCAGTGCTCAACCACTGTGCCACCAGGGAGGCCCAAAAGACCTGCTTTCATTATATGTTGTTTCACTTAAATTAGTTTCCAAGAACCCACTGACATGAAGAACTTACTGTATTGTAGAAGCCAGACAAAATAAAATGTAGGGAACAGAGCTACTTATCTTAAGTTTTAGTAAGACAGAAATGTCATAACAACTATGCAAACATACTCTAGCAGAAAGTAAAAATAAATAAGCAGGGCCCCTGAAACAAAAAAGAAGAAAAAGCACTTGAAGGATCCAGCCTGAAACAGAACATTATTTAGTAAGAAAAAGAAATTCTCCAAAAGTAATTCCATGTGGGATGTTGAAAAATATCAACAAGCAAATAAAAAAGAGTTCAAAAGTGAAATGGGAAAAGAACAGATGGAAAGGATGAATACAGGGTGAAATGAGAAGGTGGGAAGCAAATTAAAGAACTAATAATTAACTATCAAGGAACAAATCAGACACAGTTCAAAGTAAACCTAATGGTGGGAAAAGCGTGGGATAATTACTATAAATTCAGAGCAAAATGAAGTAATAATGACCAGACGTACTACTGCCTTTATCAAATGAAAAAAAGGAGTGAGCGAAGCAGTGCTTTTTCAGAGAATTAACAAAAGACAATGCAAGATAGTAATTTCTGAGTGAGGAAACAATGTTTTCTCCATGACTGGCCCATCCTCATGGCTTGGGAGTTTCCAGTGATCAGAAGAGGATGATCCAGGCAAACGTGAACAGCCTACCTGAGATAAGAGGCAAAGTTGGGAGTTGGACAGAGTTGTGTGTTCAGTGAAGTGAAAACAGAATCCACAAGGTAGAATCATGGAAAGGTAAAAACTACTGAAAATGAACTCTGAAGATCTGCAGAGGCTTCAACCTGAGTCTTCAACAAAGCAGTGATCAGTGCATGCATTTGCGAAAATGACCCAAGCAGAGGGAAAGGAGTTGGTATTACCACCAGTCAGGATGAAAAATCATAATTCATTAGACAAACGAGTTAAAAGGCTATTAGTAGATAGTGAGGAAAAATGAGACAAGACTCCTCCAGTGTCATTTAACAAAAGCCTAAAAACAAACATCAAAAAGATGAAATAAGTAACTTACATATGCTCAAGAACAAAGCTCAAACTAAAAAAACTGTAAGTATATCTAGCACCCATCAAGATAAAATTTATGATGTCTGACATGTATTAAAAAATTAGAAGCAGGAAAATACAATCTATAATGAAGAGAAATATCAATCAAAATCAATCTAGAAGGAACATAGAACACGGAATTAATTTATAGATAATAGCAATGACCAGAGTTCTTTTGTGGAAATACAGTAAGTCACATGATAATCAAATTGCTTAAAAACAATGACAAATCTTAAAAGCAGACAGAAAAAAGCACATTATATGCAGAAACATAAAGATCTCAAACTACTAGTAAAAAGAACTGTAATTTAAAAGTCAATACTGAACAACAATAAAAAAACCCTGTAAACAGAGAAATTTACATTGTGAAAATATCTTTCAAAAATCATGGTAGTATATCGATTTTAGACATTCAATATACACAAAAGAATGAAGAACTAGCAGACCTAAACTACCAGGTAACGATGTAAATGTCCTTAATACCACAGGACCAAATCCCTAAAGAGGGGATGGCAAATTTGTGTTATGTATAAATTAAAAAATGTTTTTTCTATGTTTTATTGCAATTAAAAATATTTTTAATTAAAGAAGAAAGCTACCTTAAAAGATTATCTTAAAGCAAAATAATAACAATGTATTGTGGAAGTTTATAACAAAGGTAGAAATAAAATGTACGACAACTGCAAAGAGGATTGAAGAGGAGACGTTTAATTACACTGCTGTAAGGTTCTTAAATTAGAAATGAAGTGGTATGATATGGTATGACAGTAAATTAAAAAAAGTTAAAGATGAATATTATAAGCCCTAAAGTTACTTCTAAAAAAGCAAAACAAGTATACAACTAGTAAGTCCAAGAAGATAAAACAGTACTAAAAAAATGGCCAGTTAAATCCAAAATAAGGCAAAGAAAATTTAGGGAAAGGAAATAATGAACAGGTAGGGCAAACAGAAAAATGGCTGAGTTAAGCCCAACCACATTTAATGGTGACATAAAATGTAAATGGTATAAACACTCCCAATTAAAAGACAGAAATTTGTCAGACCAAATCAAAGAATAAAATCTAACTAGCTTTTCTACAAGAAATACAATTAAATATGAAGACAAACAGGAAAATTATATACCACACTATAGTAATATCAAAGTTGATTTCAAAGCAAAGAGTCATACTGGGGTAAGAAAGGTAATTTCACAATGAAAGGGTAAATAAAGTCATGGGATATTCATGGAGGAGACATACAACGAAGATAATAAAGCAGGGTTTCTCAACCAGGGCCTACTGACATTCTGGGACATATAATTCTCTGCTGCTGGGGGCTGTCCTCTGTATGGCAGAATGTCCTCTGTATTGCAGAATGTTTAGCAGTATTCCAGTCCTCAATCCACTAAATTCAGCACCTAACTGTGACAAAGAAATGTCTCTGGACATTGCCAAATGTCCCTTGGAGGTAGCCGGGAGATATGGCAAAACTGTATGCTGTGGAGAACCATTACTATGGAAGCATATCCTTGGAGGAATCTCTTTAGGAAATTCTCCTTATGAAGAAATGTCTACTTAAACATTCAGCAACTACTCTATTTCCCTTTTTCTTTTGTTAAATTCAGGAAATGAGATTTAATGCTTTATTTGAAAATACTTGTTCAGCGTGCTGCCAGTCATAAGATTTTTGTCTGTCTATTCATCCATTTGTGTGTGTGTATGTCATACACCATACACATCCAATGTATCCATTGAGAGTGAAGGAATGGTATTGGTGGTGGGATCTTTTTGTGATACTTTGTACTGTACATTGCTTGACTATTTATAGCAACTATGAATCATCATTTCTACAAAAACAAGTCATTGCACTAAATAATAAAAATCTAACAGAGGCTGGCACAAAAACAGGCGGTTAATCACTCTTAACTACATTAAATGTCTCCTGCAAAAAAAATGTTATCATTGTAAACAAGGTCCAGTCATTAAAAAAAAAATCAATTCTATTCACTAACACCATTTTTGAGAGGGGTGGTGGGGAGAAGCACTTAAGTAGGCAAAAATTACTAGTAATGCTGTAGTTAAAGGATTAGCTGGGGAGGCCCATACATGTTTATGATAGAGTTTAAGAAAGTCAGGCATGAGTCAAGTATTACGATCAATCTAATTCTCAACCACTTAACAGCAAAATAAAGACAAAATAAAAATTTAACACTCCAATTTCTACACAATACTGAATATACAAATTTTTTCTCTTTTATTCCTTTTTCATATTTCAGAAATTTTCTAGTTGTTTTATCAGTGAGGAAAAAGCTAAGTTTTTAGGAAAAAACTTCAGCAAAAATAAGGCTTGAAGAAATATGAACAAAGGAAGAATGTAGTTTGTTTTAATTTTGACCTCACTAATCAAATTTAATAACTTGAATACTTTTTTTTGATATTTGAATAAACTTTAAATCTGTCAAAAACTCCAAGTAAATGAGCTAGCTAACTGTAAAGGCTGTGGAAGAAATGGATATGTATACTTCAAGCAAATTCTCCTTCAACTGATATGAAACTGCACTAAAATCGCACAATTTAGGGATAAAGAAAAGGTAAGGGAAAATGATGATCAGAATTGCATACTATTGGGTCAATTCCTAGACTGGCCACAGTAATCTAGAACTATGACGAGCAAGCTTGGTCACCTCGTTTCTCTGCCAGTGATCTAGTGATCTAAAAACTGGAAGGTAAGAAAATTGCCTCACCTTTTCAAATTACCTCAATATTAACAGTGACTAACAGTGTCAGTTTTAACTCCCACATTTTTTCTATTTAGTAAAGGCGTGAAACTAAGCTGTAAAAAACTAATTAGTAGGAATAAAAATATTTCCCATATTCTTAAAACCATTTTCTTTGATTTAAAACATATTTTTAAAACTCCTTAAAACTTTTTTTAATAATAATTGTCCATGAGGCAAAGAAGGCTGTTCCTCATTGATCTGGAGAATAAAATGTAGACCATGTATCCCTCCCTTTTAAAATTTTTACTAAATACAAGTAACATGTCCTTTTGAGAACTGGACAAAATCTGACTTTACAAATCAATACAATGACATTTTAGAAAACCATGTTTTCTTTGTGACTGTAATATTATTACTGAGCTAAACATGTTTTTTACTATACAACAGATTCAAGTAATTTCTTATTGAGATGAAAGTGTATCAGATTCCTCGCCTAACTGCAAGAAGAAAAAATAACCACCAAGAGAACGGCCAGGGTTGGAGTAACAATATCTACGTTTTAATATTGGACATTTATAGTTCAGCCCTATCAAGAACTTTGAAAGAAGTGAGGTATGTAAAATAATAAAAACGCTGGCCAAGGTAACAACGGAGTCAGCTGGAAAGTCAAGACAAGAAATTGTTAGAACTGGAATTTCAAAAGCATGGATTAAAGAAATAATTTGAATCCATGTATCTTGCACCAAATTACAAATCACCTTTATGAACTGTAAAGGCAACGTTTTATCGGCGAAGGGGATGGGATGGTTATCTTATACTTAAGACCAAAATGCAACGTACCCCTAATTAAACATGAAATTTCAGGTTACAAAGCATGTTTTATGTAAAATAAAAAATCCCAAGAAACTGAATACCACCGAACTGAACAGCTTTTGCTCATCGATAAAATGTGAGCATTAGAGTAATTTTCTCTTCTCATTAAGGTCCCAGTTAGGACTATTCATTTCAAAACGATATTATTATATCAATATGACTGCCAGGCTGTCCTAAATAACCGGCACTTCTTAACTGTTCTGCGCGACAGAACAAAAGAGGCCGACATGCACCCGGAAGGCAATGCTGCAGTCAGCTGTCGCTAGAAGAGACTGGGTACCCTACCGGGAAAAGGGAGCCTAATACCCTTGTAATAATGGTTAGGCAGACACAGAGAAAAACAACAAAAAGGGGCCGGGAAGAACGGGGAGCAGCTTTCACAAAAGACGGGTGGGGGAGGGAGACGACCAGCTTTCTCCTTCATTCCTCCCATCGGGGTCATCTTCCCATCTCCACCGCTATTCACGGCCATCCCGGTCAGCATTTTGCAAGATTCAGTGCCCAGAAGCTAAGTCGCAGAGACCAGAGGAAATGGAAAGAAAATGAGGACAGCAGGCACGCCACTTTGGGTGGGGTTCCACGTTCCAGCCGGGACTTGGAACTCTTCTCGGATCCCTTTCCCTATCACCTCTTTCTCCAGCACCCTCCCCTCCGCCCCCCGAAGGCGGCCAAAAACCACTTACCCAGCTCGCCATGGAGCACAGTCCCAAAACGCTCCCCATCGTCTCAGCGCCGCAAGACACTGACACTGACAAGATGGAGACACCGCCTTTCGGGGTTTATTTACTATCTGGGAGCCTCTTCCGGTGCAGAGCCCACCCCGCCCCTCAGCCTTGCGTAACTTCCTTCCCGGCCAGAGGATGGGGAAGGATCGGCGGGGCGTCGCTGTGAGATTGCGCATGCTCATCTCTGGGACCCTGGTCCTCTGGACGGAATCTCCCAATCCCGCGTGTTGAGTCGTCTGGCTAATGCAGGACTAAGCGTAGTTTCCCAAATTAAAACGCTGTCAGATAAGTAAGTTTTTAATTAGTTATATGGGAAGACACAATTATTATAAAAACTCAAACATACTTGCCTTATTGAATATCGCAAGCTGTTGGGAAATTTGGAACCCCTTTTAGGTGATAATGAACATCTTCAGAGAATATAGTCATATAAAAGTCCTAGTTCTTGTTTATTGTCATTGATCCCTGCAGAAATTCTGAAGGAGTAATAACCTAAACTAGGAATAGTTATTACAGTAACTAATATAAAAGTGTTTTTTGTAAAACCTACAAATGAATGAAGGAGAGCTAATACTTAGGAATCTGGGGGAATCTTGAGCACTGATAGTAGTAAAAAGGAAGGGATAGGACTGAATGAAAGATAATGGATTTAGTTTGAGCAGGTTGAATTTGAAGTCTCTGAAATGTTACCTTTCACTACTTGAAAATGTCAACTTGAAAACCTGGAGCTCAAGAAATAAAATTTAAAGTCACTTACTTTGCAGTTATAGTGGGATATATGGAGACATAAGTGATGACGAGTTACAGAGAACTTAATATGGAACCAGTGGGAGTAACAAATGCTGTTACTCAGTTCACTTGTGATGTGACCTTGTTCAAGGACCAACCTCAATATTTTGAGTGAATACTTTCTAAAAGCATCAGAATATGTTTCTAATAATAATATTATAATAATGTTACTTGGGAACTATCCTGAGAAAGATTTCTAATGGTTTTGGGTGGCGCTGCGTTTTATATTTTTGTTATTGATGCTGTAAATTAACGTTTTGAAGCATTTAAGAAGTTATGCTCCTTACGTTTTCTAAACTTAAAATTTGACTTTGAAAAACCTTTTTCCTTTTCCTTGAAACATGCTAATGTAGTTTAGAAATACTGATGGAAGAAAGGATGAACTGCATAACCCTCTGGCAGTCCTCCTAAAATATCTTTTTTTCATAACTGAGTTTTTGATCAGCGCGTGACATTAAAGAGGTTAAGTTTATCTTCTTTGGCAAGTATCAGAGCACAAATACTCTATTTGTAAGTGAAGGATGGGATATAAACGTAAACATTAAAATTAATGTTAAGAAAAATTAATAGTGTCTTAGGGAATTTCAGAATTTAGACCAAGACACAAATTAGAATAGACATGCACAGTAGTGGGCTCAGAAAATTTTGGAATACCATGTAGGCAGGCTTAAGGTTTTTCTTAGAAAATAATCTGCATTCGTTCTTCCATGTGGATAAACAAAGAATTAACGCACCCAGTAGAGCACAGTTGTGATAATTTTATTCTTTTTTTTTTTATAATATATATTTTTATTGTTATTTATGTCTTTTACATTTTGCATTCCCCTTGGGTAGCCCACCACCAATTCACCCGTGATCCATCTCCATGGTCCCTTGTGTTCTTTTCTATTCCATTTTGTGCCCTTTCCCTTCCCTCCTGATAATTTTATTCTAAGGAAAATGTAAAACAGGGTTACCAAACTTCTTCTGTAACAATAAAAACTTTAATAATCTTTCATAAAAATGAATTTAAGCCGATATAATCCCCACAAGTAACATGCACAAAATTTACGTTTGGAAGTTAAATAAGTTACTGTGAAATATAGGCTTATTGAGTAACATTCATTTAAGTGTTATGACTCAATGTCCCAAATAATAATTTTGGTTTTAGAATTTATCTGCTTGGCACTAGTCCCATAACTTCAGTGTAAAGGGAAGTACTTAGCTTTCTATTTTCTATGGCAGTCCGTGCTTGAGTTCAGTCAAAAGAAGGATCATAACTTACCTCTGCTTTATACTGCTCTAGAAATTACTGTCAGATTGTTAAAAAGTCAATCTTATGTCTAATGCTCAGATCATATTAAAATATAAGTTTATGACAAACAAGAATATCTAGCTCAAGCTTCATATTGAACGCATGTAACATATTCATGACTGATACTGTTCCTCCACAATAAGTGTGAGTAATAAAAGATTATTTAAAAATTTGTTTATAATGCATAATTATGTCCTACTTTTTTAATCAGGTGTTATTATAGAGTAATATGGAACCAACATCCTGGACTTCATGGTGTTGTAGCTTTTGGAAAGTTCTCAAACTTAATCCAGAACTGCTCCAGTTATTGCTCACTGAAAAGTGGTATCGTTTTAACTCTTTTCTTAAGTAGTTTGATACACTTCCTTTCCTAGTATCTCTGCGAAGTATAAACTGGGATGCAGTCAGTTCAGTAGTTCATGTGCTGGAGGTTAACTTCTGATGCACATGGAATGTACAGAGTTCCTCTTTCCGTTTGTCAACGTGACAGTTTTACTTTGGTTGCTGCTTCTATGCTACTTTCTTTATAGTATCTAGTAGTTTTCCGCAAGACCATTCTTTCCCTACTACCTATTGCTGGAAATGTCTGTGCCCAGAAGTCAATAATCTGTAATCTTTCACCCTCCCTAAATTCCTTATCCATATCCATAAAGAAATATATTACATTAAAAATTCCCTTTTAACCTAAAATCATTTGTCCACCAAGGTTAGCTGAAATCAGACTTAACTTTTAGTCTCAAGTCCTTACTGCATTTACACATATCTCTGCAAGCAATTTAAAAGTTAATTTCTCAATGAATTATTAGCAGTGAAATATTGTGAGAATATATTTTTATGAAAAGAATTGAGTCAGCCATAAATTAGAAATTATGCTCCTTAGTTCCCTGGTTCTCATTAGACCAACACAGAAACTAATGTAGGGTATAACATCACAGACCCTCAAAATAAATTGTGCTAAAGGATAGATAAGCTTTGTGCAGAGTTCATGTTGTAGAATACAAGGAGAGAAAGGGCCTATGAAAAGTATTTTATGACTTTAACCCTGAATAAATTAAATCCTAAATGTAAACATTTTCAAATATTTCATCTTACGTTCTGTAAGAACATGCCAAAAATATAGTTTAGGACATAATAACCTGTAGGGGTCAGTATTAACTTAGAATTGGAAGAGACCTGATCCTGATTACAGACATGCTTTTGTCAGCGAAGACAGATTTTGACATTTTTGAGAAAAAAATTGAAAACTAAGGTATAATGTTAACGGTATACTCTTCTAAATTATTACAAGTGATATTAAAGTAGCTAGTGAAAAATTGTCTTTCCACATAAATTTTCTTTTTTTGTCCAAATCTATGTCAGTAATTCCCATGACAACCAGATATGCTGGTACCAGTGAAGCTGATGTCTATAAAAATATAATATTTATTTCAGGCAGAACATGTATAAATTTAGGGGGGGAAAGCAAATATTCATCATGTAATTGAAGTGAGTAGAAAATTAAAATGTTTTCGTGTTGAATATGCTGTTTTATAACCATTAAGACTGACCACTTGAAAAATGCTACTGGTATTTCTAAAATATTTTGTATCTCAAGGGTAGTTAGCTAAGCTATATTTAGAATGAACTGACTTGACAAAATATGTTGTCATATATTGAAGATTTTCTATAATCAAGCATTCATTCACCAAATATATTTTTTATTATGCTACAGAAAGGAGCTAACTATTTCTATTTTGGTGTTCGTCAGATGTTTGAATTCTTATTAGTTATTTTTTTTTGAAGATTGATTGATTTATGCATACAAGAGCTTGGGTGTAGGCCAGAGGGTGTGTGTGTGTGTGTGTGTGCGTGCGCCCGTGTGCGTGTGTGTGTGTGTGTGTGTGTGTGTGTGTGTGTGAGAGAGAGAGAGAGAGAGAGAGAGAGAGAGAGAGAGAGGATTCACCAGAGCCAGAGTGGGGAGCCGAATAGGCAGATTGGCTGAAATACATTGCTGAGGGAAGCAGCGGGAGAAACAGGAGAGGTCTGCTGTGCCATGAGGGTTAGTTCCTTGGCTTGGGATTGAACTCCTGCTTGTGCTGAAGTGGCTGCTGTTAGCTTCATAGTGCTGAGACTTAATTAACCCCTTGCACCACCAGGGAGGCCCCTGAATTCTTACTAGTTATTAAAGCAATGTCTAAATAAGCACTTTGCAATAGAAAAATGTGAGTTATATTTGTCATTTAAAAGTTTCTAGTAGCCACATCAAAAAGGGAAACAGATGAAATTAATTTTAAAGTACATTTAATTTAACCCAGTATATCTCAAATATTACCATTTCAACATGACATTAATAAAAAATAGTAATGACATGTTTTGCATTATTTTTTTATATTAATTCTCCTCAGTCTGCTTTGTATTGTGCTCGTGCAGCACATCTCAATTCAGACAGCCTCGTATTGGACAATGCCTCTCTAAATACTAAGAGAGAATATTGAGACAATTAACTGGCGATCTAATAGAAACTAGACAAATAAGCAACAATACTTTTCTTTGCATAAATTATTTAGAATTTTTTAGGGTAAAGATTAGATAAATCTATGCATTTACTTTGGGTAAGGCTGCCAGTGCTTAAATGTTAACTTCACCTCAAATTAGCTATGCAATTTTAGGCCATTTCCCTTTTGTGTGCTTTAAAATAGGGAGATTTAGGAGTATCTTCTTTACATTGTGGCTGTGAGGATTACATGAAAACAAGTAGAGTGCATAGAATAGTGTCTAACCTCTGGTAATCTTCAATAAGTATTAGCTACTACTTCTGAATGTCAGGAACTTTATTTTCTTTAGTCTTGTTCTCTTGTCCTCATCCCCACTTCCAGTTTCTTAACCTTTGAAACCCTCTGGATCTCAGTTTACATCTATAATTGTTTTGTCCTTCATAAAATGGAAGGTGGAATAGCGTATGAGAGCTTCAGGGCCCTCTAACTTTAAATAAACAACAATAAGACGTAACAAGTCCTTTTCTTTTCTTACCTTATTAAAGTATATTTCCTTCCATTATTTTGTTACTAGAGTGTTCATTCCGCTCTTCCTCCCTCCTTTTGCACCCTTTCCCCTTTCCAGTCTTTTATCTTGCTACCCATCCTCTCTTCCTTTCTTTTAATCTTATTAAATTTAAACCCCATTTCAGAGGGAGGTGAAGATGGAGGTATATAGAACCTATATAGTAAGGAGGCCAGTTCTGGTATTGATTGATTTAAGCATTTAAAGATGATAGTTTTGAGAGGAAAAAAAAAACACTAAAACATTTTTTTCCATAGTAAAGAACAGCTCCTACCCCTCACTTGCCAGAAATTGCATTTGTCTTTGCTTAAAACAAAGGAAAGGGAGAGGAGAGACTATTATAGCCTTCCTTATCAGTATTCTCAAATGGGGTTCATATCTGAACCAAATTGAAATTCTGTTACTGGGCAACCTCAAGTCCAGAAGTTGCTTCTTCCTCTTCCTCAAGCAAATTTTATTTTATTTTATTTATTTATTTATTTTTTTTTTTTTTTAAAGATTGATTTATTTATACAAGCTGGGGTATAGGCCAGAGGCATGGGGCGGCGAGAGGGCCCACCAGAGACAGAGCGGGGTGCAGAACAGGCAGATCAGAAATACACTGCTGAGGGGAGCAGCGGGTGAGGCAGGAGAGGTCCGCCGCACCATGTGGGATTCTCCCCGGCTGGGCATCGAACTGGTATCGCGAGCTGCCGACAGCTCCACAGCGCAGCGCTCAACCACTGCGCCACCAGGAAGGCCCTTATTTTATTTTTTAAAGATCTTTTTTTAATTGCCTAGAAGAACTGGGGTGTGTAGGCCAGAGGTGTGGTGGGTGAGAAGATCCACCAGACACAGAGTGGGGAGCAGAACAGTTGGATTTATTGAAATACACTGCTGAGGGGAGCAGCAGGCAAGACAGGAGAGGTCTGCTGTGCCATATGTGGGCCAAATCCCCGGCCAGGGATGAACCCAGGTATTGGCAGTGATAGCGCTGAGACTTAACCCCTAAACGATGAGGGAGGTCCTTCCTCAAGCGAATTTTAAAAATTTTGGTATATTATACTTGTATCGCAATAATGGAAACTATAGTAAAAATTCCATTCTCTGCAAATTACGTAAACCAAAAAAAAACCTAAAAAATAAGTAGAAAATGTGAAAATTTATTCACAATAATTAGGAACCTAAATGAGTAAGATTTATTGAATTGTTATGATACCTATCTTTTCTAGGAAAAGTTAGAATGTTAAAACTTACTTGCTTCAATTTCTCATTTCCAATAAAAATTATTGGCATATCTGATAGTCTTCTTTGTGACATGTACACCTTCACTGATAGTTAATTTTTAATTTTGAGAAGCTATTTTTTATACTGGGAAATATATTACATCAATATTATGTACATATAGGGGCCTCCCTGGTGGCGCAGCGGTTAAGCGCTGCGCTGTGGAGCTGTCGGCAGCAGCGATGCGAGTTCGACGCCCAGCCGGGGAGAATCCCACATGGTGCGGCGGACCTCTCCTGCCTCACCCGCTGCTCCCCTCAGCAGTGTATTTCTGATCTGCCTGTTCTGCTCCCCGCTCTGTCCCTGGTGAGCCCTCTCGCCGCCCCACACCTCTGGCCTGTACCCCAGCTTGTATGTATAAATAAATAAATCTTTAAAAAAAAAATATTATGTACATATATATTAACATATAGAGTTAAATATATTCTGAAAGATAAAAAGTATTTGGGTTAAATGATAAATATAATGTACTACTTCAGGAGAAGTCATACCTAGGTTTTGTTATTGGAAATATTTCACTTATATCAATTGAAATATTACAAAACAAAACAACAAAAAACCCCAACCCTGTTTTAAAAAGTTTACTTCCATTAATTTGAATTTTGTTATAGCAAAGTTAGTAGAATAAAATACTTGAGTGCACTATGGTGGAAAATTATTATAAAAGTTGTTCATCCTCAGAGTTACTAGTATTTATCATACAATTAAAAATGTTCCCATTAATAAAAATGTCTATGCTGTTAATCATAGTCCCTTTATGAGGAACCTCTTTAACAGTGTGAGTCCTAAATAGGCAGACCTGACAGCACTGCTCTCTAGTTTGGAACAATGTAGACAATAGCTTTTGGATGGATAACCGAGGCTGAATACTTAGCAATTGCAGGCTAGCGACCACAAGTTAGTTAGGAAAAAAAAATCTATAGGAGATGCACTGCATTTCCTCTGCTCGGAAAACATCACAACGACCCACTGGGTTGCAATTGTTTCAAACATTTATATTATTCTGAAGTTATTTGCACTTTTACCCCTTGTTTATAGAATAAAGTTGAGTGCTTCATATAATTCATCCACCCATGTCTTCAATCTCCACTCTTTCATTTCTTCGTTTTTCAATCTTTTATCCTTCCCAAAATATTTTCAATTTCTAGCTATGAATATACATCTTCTGTTTTTTATAATTCTACATTAGTAATGAAGATATTCAAAGCAATAGATTTTTTTCTCTCAATAACCTTTGCCATTTCTTGGAGATAATACACAGAAGAGTTCTCCCTTTCATTGTTTTCTATATAAGTTATTATATCCTTTAAAATTACCTTTTTGACATGAATGTTATCACTGGTACTGATTTTTCTTAATTCCCAAATAGAATTTTTTTTTCTAATGATAGGGACTTATGACTAGAGAAATGCTATACAATGTCTTTGCTATTTGAGATCAAGCATCTGATTGGTTTTTCTAAGTATTACATTCAAGTAAAAAGGAAAAGTGTATTATATATTAGAGGAATATAAACATCCATAAACCTGTTAATTTAGGTTTATTCCTTCTAATTTTCTTGTAATTTTTTTCCAGGGAGAGCATGAACAAGCTAACCAGGACCACAAATTATGCAGCCTACCTTTCTACATTTGGGGAACTCATGAGTGTGAAATTGTAAGTGTTTTAACTTAATGTTTACCTGTCGCCAATATTTATATTATTTCTCTTGATTGGCTTATCATTTTACCTCCTGCTATTTTAATTGAAGCAATCAGTGTTTTTATACCTTTTCCCTCATACTTCTCCCCGAGTGTTTGTTATTTTGCCACTTCTAAGGTATGGGAGCAGATAGAGGCATTTACATTCTTTTCTATTCCCTAAGCTCTATATTTATTTTAATAGTAAAATATAGTCAGTGTTCACCTGACTTTCTTGTTTTAATTTTTTTTTCTTTTTTTGCCTTTAGTAGTTTGGGTAGAAATAAAATTATTGGATCACCTCTTTTAAGGATTTTTTTGATATTTATCGCTATATATATATTTTTTTAATTAAATGTTTCTGTAGGGATGTCTGAAGTCAATCAGAATTTCTGCCCCCTAATAGAGACCTAAAGTTTTTATCTTGCATCTACATAAAAGTTAATTTTCTTGTTTAAGATCTTGACTAACTTAAACAATTATTTTTCCGGTTTGTGATCACCACCTGCTATTTGTTTTTCTTGTCCCTTTTTAAATTATCCTTTATGAAAATCATAAATAGATGCCAGACTCATATTTTTATTTTCATCTTTAAATGAAGAGTTTTATCCTAGACTTAATAATAAGAGGAGGGGACTTCCTGTTGGCACAAGGGGTTAAGTCTCAGCACTCTGAAGCTAACAACAGGGAGCTAACCCACAGGGCACAGCAGACCTCTCCTGTCTCCCCTGCTGCTCCTCTCAGCACTGTGTTTCAGTAGATCCACCTGCTCTGCTCCCCACTCTCTTTCTTGTGAATCCTCTCACACCCTCCCCACCTCTGGCCTACCCCCCAGCTCGTTTGTCTAAATAAATAAATCTTTAAAAAATAATAATAATAAAAGGAGATTCATATGGAGAAGTGATCAACACCATATTCCACCTTACCTGAAACTTTCCTTTTAACCTAGGATTATATTTGAGGAGTGTTAAACTTTATTTCTCCTTAGCCAGGAAATTGTTCCTAACACTTAGCTTCTCATCAGAGTTTCTCTTTTTTCTTTTGTCTTCTTTTTTCTTTTCTGAAATAGCCCCAGTACTATTCTCCATAAATGCTTTTATCTGATTAACAATAATTTACCCACTAAAACTTGGCTTCCATGTATCTCCTTTAAGAAAAGTCCCTCACATCCTCCCCTTTTTCCTAACATTAAGTGTCATTTCTTATCTGCTTTCTGTATAACTTGTGCAGTTGCATGTTACTTGCACAATTGCACTTATCTCATGGTATTGTTCTGATGTGCTTCTGCTTCCTAAGGTACACTATGCCTTTTGAGGACAGTGACTGTGTCTTCTGCTTCAGTCTTTCTAGCTGTAGTCTAGAAAATGTTAGCCTGTGTTGGAAAATCAATAGAACTAGTTGAATTAATTAGTAAATGAATTATTTAGGGAAAAAGATACCCAAAATACTGACATACTGATATATGATGTGTAACTTCATATTCCTGCCCATAAAAGAATACATGTATTTAGAATTTTAAAGTTAATTAGAAAGCTTGATAAATAATTATATAGCTGTAACTGTAAATCTAGCAATTCAGCTTAAGTACAACTTGTGTGATAAGATTACAATGAGTGACTCTATTTATTTCTCAGAGAATTACATAGCAAGTTTGCTTGTTGGTTAAGTGGAATGTTATTTTTGTAGTTTCCAGTAACCCACGCTCCACCTGTGATGTGTCAGCAAATAGTGTTATTCCTGTCTTTTGCATTTTCATTAGTAATCGAATTGCAATTGAATTGCAATTGAATCTTAGCTGAAAATTCTCCATCTGTAGTAAAGAGAAACATTTTATTCTTATTGCAATAGAAAACTAGAAAAGTTAGCTTCTTCATAAAAATTAAAAAGCATTACTTCCATGTAATCTAGAATCAGATATCTTAACATCAAGGATACAGTGTTTTGCTTTTAACACCTTGAGAAATATATTTCTGATATTTAGCAATATATCTCCATCAGTTGTGCATGATCAAAACTGAACTGAACTTGGTTGTTTAATTGATCTACAAACTTTGAAAATAAAGATAGACACCTAAAAAACAGCAACAAATAATTTTTTCTTTGTTTTATGGGAAAGGTAGTATTAAATAGACTACATACTAAAAAAATATGTAAGAGTGTATTTTATTATTCATCCATATAAAATATAATAAAACTAGTTAAATAAGTACTTATTGATAGGTATAATCGAAACTATGCTGTGCAATAGTTATAAATTATGATAGGTATAATTGAAATTATGTTGCGTGATAGTTATAAATGATGAGAAGTTCTGATATGCTTAGAGATGTAGTCTTCAATTGGACAAAAAGAAGTAAACAGTGGTTGTTTTGTATACCTTAGTATGTGGTGCACAAAGAGGAGCTTACCAATATGTGTTAAAGAGTGTATTTCTGTATGTCATGCCTAAAAAATTATTCCTAGAAAGAAATCATTTAGGCTTCTAGTGTGATAGAGATTGATTAGTTTATTAAGCTGCTCCAAAACTATGTTAGTTAACTAATTATGTTATTTTTTTAATTTTTTAAATTTTTATTGTTATTTATGTCTTTTACATTTTGTATTCCCCTTGGGTAGCCCAACACCAATTCACCCGTGATCCATCTCCATGGTCCCTTGTGTTCTTTTCTATTCCATTTTGTGGCCTTATCCTCCCCTCTCCCTCCACCCCCCCCCCCAAGGGTCTCTCTCCTATTTGGTTTCCCTATATTCCTGTTATAAGTGAAACCATTCGATATTTTTCTTTGTGACTTATTTCACTGAGTATGATTCCCTCTAATTCCATCCATGTCGCTGCAAATTGCATGTGTTTATCTTCTTTGAATGCTGAATAGTATTCCATTGTGTATATGTACCACATCTTCTTGATCCAATCATCTATTTTTGGACATCTGGGTTGCTTCCATACCTTTGCTATTGTGAACAGTGCCACAATGAACATAATTATGTTATTTTTATTGAGTAATGTTGGTTTATAAAACTGCATATTATTAGGGGTATTGGTTCAAATCTCTTCAGGTATACGTTACTACACACACACACACCAGAAAGCACCCATAATCTTCCACCACAGTCCACTGGGGTCCTTTCCCAGTTTGCTTCCCACCCTCTACCTTCCCACTCCAGTAGCCTCAATTTTATGGACAGATTTCTAGGACTCATTTTGGTTTGATTTTCTCTATCAAGAGATTTGCTTTGTATCTTTAGTTCTACTTATGAGTGAAATCATCCAATATTTGTTTTCCTTCTCCTGATTTATTTCAATAAGCATAATCCCCTTCAGTTCTCATAATATAGAAGTGGCGGGCCTCCCCGGTGGTGCAGCGGTTAAGCGCTGCGCTGTGGAGCTGTCGGCAGCGGTGACGCGAGTTCAACGCCCAGCTGGGGAGAATCCCACATGGCGCGGCAGACCTCTCCTGCCTCGCCCGCTGCTCCCCTCAGCAGTGTATTTCTGATCTGCCTGTTCTGCTACCCGTTCTGTCTCTGGTGAACCCTCTCGCCGCCCCACACCTCTGGCCTGTACCCCAGCTTGTATGTAAAAAAAAAAAAAAAAAAAAAGAAGTGGCAAGATTTCATCTTTTTTTTTAATAGTTGATTAACACTACATTGTGTGTGTTTATGTATGTATATGTATATATGTGTGTGTAAGTGTATATATGTATTTATGTGTATATATATGTATATATGTGTGTATGTATATACATGTGATATCTTCTTTATCTACACGTCTGTCCTTGAGCACCTAGGTTGCCCTTCTATAACTTGCCTGTTGTAGATAGTGAGCATAGAAATTCATGTATCCTTAGAATTAATGTTTTTATATTCTTCAGGTAGATACCTTGGATTGGAATTGAGGGACAATAAGGTAGATCTACTTTTAATAATTTGAGAAACCTCCATGCTGTTTTCCATAGGGGCTGAACATTTACACCACTGGTGTAAGAGGATTTCTTTTCTTTACACTCCCGCCAGTATTTATTTTTGGTCTTTCTGTTGGGCCATTTTCACAGGTATAAGGTAGTGTCTCATTGAGTAGTTACTTGTATCTTGATCCTGTAATGAAAATTATATTTTTAGGATACTCAAAATATCTGATGTTTTTCAACATTATTTTCTTGGAAATATAAAATGACAGGGGCCTCCCTGGTGGTGCAAGGGGTTATTTCTCAGCACTATGAAGCTATTGGCAGCCACTGCAGCATGAGTTCAGTCCCTGGCCAGGGAGCTAACCCACATGGTGCAGCAGATCTCTCCTGTCTTGCCCGCTGCTCCCCTCAGCAATGTATTTCAGTAGATCCTCCTGTTCTGCTCCCTACTCTGTCTCTGGTGAAACCTCTCAACTTCCCTTGCCCCCACCCACCTCTGGCCTACACCCCAGCTCTTGTATGCATGAGTAAATACAAATAAAATCTTAAAGAAAATAAGATAAAATAACAAAATCTGGAAAGCATGTTTATTTTTTTCCAGATTGAATGTTACTTTTTGTGAAAATAGTGGAAAAAAGCAAGTATATTTATAATCTTAAATATATTTATAGTCTTAGATCTTGGAACATTAACAAAGCCAGAGAAAGGCAATTTGTGACATAATCTATTGAGAAAATCTCTTACGGTTTCCTTCCTACCTCCTACTCTATCTATTACCCAAATTCTGGTGAAACTGGAGGGCTTTACTGTAAATCAATATTAAGTTGAATTCTAGCTCACAAAGTAAAATTTCATTTTTTATTTTGTTCTTCCTTAGTGATAGGGTAATAATCATTATGATAAAATATCTCAACAAAACCTCACTTGTTTAATGAATGAGATCTGAAATCATTTGATCTCTTTTGTATATGAGTATAAAATAAATGACTATTCTGGAAACAAAACTTGAATCTGTGCCTTGTCTCAGGATTTGAAAAACAGAATTATGAGTTGCCCTGAACTGTAACTAAGAAATGCCTTGTAATTGATGAATTTAGAAGCTTTTTTTTTAGCTTTTAAAAATGTCAAGCCGATTTAAATCTTTACAGTATTCAAATCCAGATTCTGTGTTCTATAATGTATTAGTCTTGACCAAGAAACTTGAGATTAAAGATAGGTGCAGAATGAAGGAATTCTTACTAAAAGTATGGTTGCTTGTAACAGTGAATCACAAAGATATTCATAGTCACTGAGGAGAGAAGCAGAAAAATAAACTACTGAAAAAATAAAAACTTGATTGTGAAAATTATGTAAGTGAATAAAAAATAAAACATTTCATCCATAGAGTGCTTGTAAAAATTTCATTAGAGGAATTTCTTATTTGTCTTCCCAAAACTCTCAGAGGATTTTTAATTTGCTATTTGCTTACAAGTAAATTTAAGATTTTTCTAGTGCTTTTACTCTCTACCAAATGTTAGTTGCAAATGGATTGATTTTTTTATTCCTTAAAAGCTTGTCAGTGGATCTTTGATAAAGCCCTCTTGTGTATGCCTTGCTGGAACAATGTCATAAAAGTCTTTTGACTTTCATAGTTTGACATTCCTCTTGCATATAAAGCCAGAATGTAGGCTTCATAAAAAGCAGGCATTACAATGCTTGAGATATTTGTGTAGGCATTATTTATGCTGACCAATAAATAAGGTAGCTTTTGTATAAATAAATCCAATGTTTTTTTCTGAGAAAGTAGAGCAGCTGACTATCCCTTCTAAAAATAGGTTGTTTTATATTTATATATATATTTATCTTTGAATTAGTAGTTCAGCTCCAAATAAGAGTTTTATTCTGTATAGACGTTCAACTTTTATTGTGAAACTACACATTTTGGGAACTTGAATTAGAATGTTGAAGTCTAAGAATTTGACATAATTTATAAGTTTGATTATTTCATGGGGTAGAGAAGAAATACATGGAGTATGAAATAGCCTGTAATTTAAAAGAGATTGTGTACATCTTCTGTTTGTAGTAGTAAGGTTGAAGTCCTGCCCAAGGCACGTTAATGGAATGCTCTATTGATAGAATAGCTTTACTTTCAAACTCTTATAATTCTGACATGGATTATGTTTTTGGTTGGTTAAGATTGGTTTTTTCTTAAAATTCTATGTGGAGTATTAAAAATGATTAAAGGTATTTTTTTGTCTACTTATGACTCTGATCTTTTTGTGAAATACATTTGCTTTAAAACATAAATTTCAAATTAAGATTGCTGTCATTTCATTTTAAAGCCAACAAGAATATTTTCGTTGACGATTCCATTTTCAAAGTTAGTGCTTTGAAGGTACTAATTAATTTAGAGGCACAGTCAACAACTGTATTTTCATTCACTGTCCATTTATTTCGGGTTAAGAAAAGGTATCATCTAGTTACTTTTTCTCTTCCTGATTTGTCATAATGTTAAGAGTCATAGCATTGTAAACATTAGAGTAATTGTGAATAATATTTAATCATGTTACTATATTTATCTAAAACCTTTACTATTACTACTAATAAGGAAGCTATTATTGTAAGTACTTACATGTATTAACTTGTTTAATCCTCGTCACAACTCCATAGAGAAAATATTATTAGTATTTCTGTTTTTCCTATAGAGATTCTGAAGCCTGAAGAAATCAAATAATTTGACTAAGGCTACACAGTCAATAAGTGGCAGAACATTAGATCACCACTAATAAGCCCTCTGCTATTATTTTAATAATTTAATATATATTTTGCTCTGGTAATGTCATAAAGATTCAGTACTGCTTAATGATTGTTTTTGTGTCAGACATTGTATTTATTTTTATTACCATTAAAGTTCATAATTGTGAGAGTCATGTACTCATGGATATATATTAATATGCCAAAAAGATTATTAAAAGTTTGGTTGAGATAATGTGGTGAATGCTCAGAGACCGTAATTTAAATGTGTCAGATACTTGGAGGAATTAAAATTGTTTAAGGGATTATCATTACATTCAAGGAGTTTCCAATCTTATATAAGCTTTAGAATCTAAAGGTAGAAAGATCTAGTGGATGTTTTAAGCCTAGGTAAATTTTAAATATTTAAGTTTTAACAAATGATGATTAAGGTGGATGATACCATGACTCACAATTCTCTTAACAATTCCTCTCTGCCTTCTCTAACCACCTAGAAGCACAACATTTTTTCATAAATATACTTTTAGTTCTTTCCTACCCAGGGCCTTACTTTATGTTAGCTCTTCCTTCCCAAACTGTCCTCATCCTGCTTGTCTATTTTAGTTTGTAGGACACATTGATAATTTTATAATCATCTCTGTGGTTATTTATTAATTGTATGTTACCTTCCCAAACTGGGAGAGACCACCTTAACCAAGACATCAAAGTTTTAACAACACCAGTAGTGGAAGAAATCGATTTATCTTGTGCCTTCTGATAAAATATATCAGATAAATTATCAGATATATAATATCAGATATATTATATCAGAAGGCACAGTATCATTCTTGTGGTATTCCTGCCCAAAGCTGAATAATGAAAAAACATCATGTAAACCCAAATTAAGGTATATCCTACAATATAAGTGGCCCATACTCCACAAATGTCAAGGGCTTGAAAGATAAGGGAAGATAGAGAAATTGCCTGGATTACAGGAGACCAGAGACATAGCAACTAAATGTAAAAGATACAATCGTAAGATTGTATCTTGGTACAAAAATAATAATATAATAGCAACAACTATTATTTTTGCTGTAAAGTACATTATAGGCACCACTGGCAAAATTTAAATGGATTTTGAATTAAAAAGTAGTATCATATTAACATAGATTTCTTGATTTTGATTATTGTACTGTTGTTGTGTAGAAAAGTGTCATTATATATATATATATATTAAATTTATTTATTTTAGAAGAACTGGAGTATAGGCCAGAAGTGTGGGAGGTGAGAAGATTCACCAGAGACAGAATGGGGAGCAGAACAGGTAGATTGACTGAAATATACTGCTAAGTGGATCAGCGGGTGAAACAGGAGAGGTCTGCTGCGCCATATTTGGGTTAGCTTCCTGGCTGGCATCTTTATGTCAAATATCTTGATGCCTCAGGCAAATTTTGGGCATGCGGCAAGGTTAGAACACACGTGTACATGAAAGTCTGATAGAGCAGGCTTACTACCATCATGGGGTCTAATGTCCTAACTGAAGAAGGGATCAGTGAATAATTATTGAATGAATTGATGCATTTGTTTGTGTCTTGCATACTTTCACATGACATTCTTGCAGCAAACATAGCCATACACTTTAAAATAACTTTTTATGGTCAAAAATGGCATTATCAAAAAATTATTTTTTTAGCTTAAACAATACACATTTATTATCTCACAGTTTTAGAAATCTGGGTAAGGCTTGACTGAATTTTCTGCATGGTGTTAGTCAAGGTGTTGGCCAGGGTGGGTCTCATCTGAGGGATAGGATCTGCTTGCAAGCTCTTGAGGCTCTTGAGGTTGTTGGCAGAATTCAGTTCCTTGCAGAACTTCAGACATAGATCTCTCTTGGTGGGTCAGCTGATAGCTCAGAATCTTACCCTGGCTATAGACAGTTCACAACATAAATTGCAACTTGCTTTTTCAAAGCCGTCCATGGGAGGAGGGAGCCAAATATGCATAGACTTGAGAGCTGCCCACAGCTCCCAGAACAGTGGGAAGGAAAGGATACCATGGAGGGAGAAGGTTGCAAAATAGATACTTATTATGACTCATGAAATATTTAAAAGATGATATAAAGATGATATAAAGAAAATGATACAAAACCAAACTAAATCGTATGAAATAATCTCACATGCTCTGCTTATGTATTTGTTAAAAGGTGTGGGATTTTGCATTAGAAATCAGCCCATTATATAACTTAACCAAGGATCATTCCTTTAGCTAGAATATGGAAAACTGTAAAGAATAAATAGGATTCAAATTTTGGAAAATATATTCTGTAAGGAACTGTTATGGGAAGAGTGATTATCTCTGCTAAAAGGAAAATGCTGAAATAAAAAGGGTACAGTTTCAAAGCAAAGAGGTTTTTATCAGATAGGGGTGACACTTTCACTACTAGGGAATCACAACACCCCTTACTTTGTAAAGGCTTTGAGAAATCCTGTGATAAATAAACCTATTGAGCCAGCATTTTTCAAATTTATGTAACATCAGTACTTTGTGTCTCCTGAATCAAAACAATTAACATATATGATATTCCATGGAGCATACTTTGGGAAACACTGTTAACATATACTCTTTCAGAACCTGGTAATTAGGTGATCTGTATTGCCACAGAGAATAAAGTGAGACAAAATGGGAAACTAGATTACTCCAGTTAACTGCATGGAATATAAATATGAATTCTAAGTAAGAACTTATATACTGAAATTATTTCCCAAAAGAAAATTAGGATCTAGTTTTAAAAATAGAACAAAGAGTCATCCACAAAGTTTTTATTTTGGGGGCTTGGGTTAAAATATTAGAACTGATATGTCAAAGTATTATTCTCTAGATAAAAAAGCAAATGTAACAGCAATAAAAACACTAAATTCTCTGTAAAATTAGAAGTCAGGAGAAAATGGTAATATGTAACTGGAATACAGAAATTGGGACCCAAGGGAGGCAGATAGAGCAAACAAGAATTAAATTAACAAAGGAGTCAAAGCCAAAATAGAGCAAAGTCCATTGGCTAAATATGACTGGTTTAATAGTAGAAACTTCAAGGTCAATGTTAAAACTGTAGATGAAGTTCAGGTGAAGAGTAGTGATAGAAATCCCTGGCAGTAGTGATAGAAACCCTGATGATTGAATACTTAACTGGGATGCCTTCTTTTCATGAATTAACAAGGTACCCTTTCTTGCCAGAAGTAAGGAAGACATTCTGATCACCAGAGATGGGGATTTGAAATCCAGAAACCTGTACAAACAAACCTTGTTAGACAAATTCTTATCTTCCTGGGTAGTTCTTTACCATTTGCTACTCCTAGCCTAAACACATTTGTTGATGATTCTTCACAAATTTATTGTTTCTTTTTCTAACATATATAAAGGCTTCCTATTCTGGTTATCTTTTTCTGGTCTTCCTCTATTGTAAAGACTCCCATGTATATGAAAAAAAATTCCATGAAACTTGTAGAAACTCCAGTTAATTTGTCTTTCTCAATTTAATTTTCAACTCTAGCCAGGGACCCTAAGAGCATTGAAAAAATCTTTTTTCTCTCTTCTGTACTTTTTTAAAATATGTATTTTTTAAAATATAAAGACCATTTACTGCAAAGCCACAATACAACTATCAAATCAGGAGATTTGTTGGTAAAATACACTCTATGGAGCACATTCAAGTTTTGTCAGTTGTCCCGATGGTATCTTCTATAATGAATGGATGGATGGATAGATAGATTGATAGATAGATAGACAATTTTTTAACTTGGACTAGGATCCAATGAAAGATTATATGTTGCATTTGTTGGTCATGTCTTTCTATTATCCTAAAATCTAGAACCCTCTTTCACTCTTTCCTTTTCTTTAATTCTTTTTTTTAAAGAATGCAGATCAGTCAATCTGTAGGATGATGCTCAGGTTTGGATTTGTCTGATGTTAATGAGAAATTTGTTTCACACTACTCTGTTTATTTATTTATTTTCCTCCTGTAGGTAGTCAAACTGTTGACCCAACTATTTGCCTTCTGTATTCTGTTTAGCTCAGTTATCCCAAAAATCTCTTGTTCCTACAGGTTTATTGTCCTTGCTTGTTACAAGGGAAAGAAGTAAAAATAATAAGTATTTTTTAAAGAATGGAAGGGAGGAGAGAAAAGGGTGTTTTAAAAATGATATTAAAAAAATGAATTCTGTCCCTTTAAATATTACTCATCATTGAGTTAGGTTTTCTTGGCCTGGTCATTTGTAAGAGATTCCTTTTCAGGCAAGAGGGCCAGGAGAGCGTTGCAGGCTAGCTAGTTTTCATAATGCAAAGGCTTTCTCCTGTAAGAAAGTTACACTATTTCCTAGAAATATGATTTTTCTGAATACTTATGTTTATGGTTCTACCTTTTAGGAAAACAGATGTGCTAGCTCTATCTATCTAGTCCTTTCTCCAAGCATCATAAACTAGGAATATTACTTTTTTTTCTATTTTTTTAACTTAATTTATATCCTTTACATTATTGTGTATCCCCCGTAGGTTTCTCACCACCAGCTCACCAGTGAACCATCACCATAGTCCCTTGTGCTCTTTTCTCCCCTATTTTGGTCTCTCTTCCTCTTCCTCCCCTATAGAATGTCTCTTGTTTGTGGCTGCCTGCTAGTTTTTGCTTTTGTTTATGTTTTGTATGCTGTTTTCTAGGAATATTACTTTTTGACTTCAGGATGTACCCCCATTTTTAGGAAGTTTATTTTGCTGGTGCTTTTTGAGATCTACCCGTTGCTGTTGATATTTCTTTCTAGGGATTCTTGTTTTCACTGCCATCTTTGTATTCCCAATAAGTGTCACCTACTTTTGGCAGTGTTAGATATGAAATGGAGTTGGGAATTATATATAACTCTATATTCTCCAAAAGTGACTTGCAAACTTATAAAAGGTCTTTTTTGTAGCTTTTGAACACTTCCCATGAGAAGGAAAAAAAAATGCTTTATTCATTCACATTGGTAGTTGTCACATATTGATGTCCTCAGGAAGAAGACTTTGAGATGAATTTCAGCATGGTATTTACTTAGTAGTGCCCTTAGCTTCAATACCTATTGCAGGGAGGGAAGGAAACAGGACTGGGTAGAGGGAGAATTTGTGCTGTAATTCAGGTCCAACTGCTGCTACACTGATGTATGGGAAAGCTCTGAACTAAAATGATACTTCAGAATTGCCCAAGTGGCAATATTCTGACCTCAGCTAGTTGTTTATGTAGGCTTCCAGAAGAACATGGGATCTTAGACAGACTGAGATTTCCTAAAGGGGCTAACAGCTACCTGAAGACTGGGGCCAGCATTCCCTTCAGCTGCTGCAGCAAGTTCTTTCTTGAAACTGGACTATGGAAATCCATCACGGTATCCTGGTGGATGTCCTCTAAATATGCTCTCTTCTGGCTGATAGTCTTTGTCTGATTTCAAAGCTGCTCATGACTCAAAAATGTAAAGAATTACTGAATTATTGGCTAAGCTCATTATGTATCTTTATTTTTTTAAAAAAAACTGAAGTTAATTTAGAGCATTCTGAGCTGAATTTCTGAAACACTTGGTAAAAGTAAATATTTTGTTTTTACAGTTGGCAAATTTCCTTTAGTTACATGTGAGGATTACAAGTACTGAATACCATTTGCAATTTTGTTATATTACCAAAAGTAGAGAGCCACCAAGTGTACACTGGTTGTACAGATACTTCCAAAAACACTTTAAGCTTTTATTCTGAGACTAAAATCATCTGTCTCAGTATCTGAGGGAGTACTGCCTAGAACCAAGAGAGGGCAGCAGAGGGATACAGAGCAATACACGGGAGGTGTAGGACACATTAGTTAGGATTCTAATTCCAGCTTGGTCTTGGAGAGCCACATATTTAAGTACACATGTCTACAGAAGGTGGTTAGATTTAAGGAGAATCGGTTATAAGCATACTGGGAGAATCACCAGTTCTCATGTGTGAATTTTCATAAGAAACTCTGAACAAAGGAAAAGCAAGTAGAATCCAGGTTATAGGGAAGCCATGAGCTTGTGCAGTTTCTTCTGTTGGATCTATTAGGTATGGTTACTCTAGACACTAAGTCAGAATTGTCATTGAGTACTCAGAAAGCAAATGGGACCAAAAACAGCCTCTGTAGCTTTCCTAGAAATCTAGTTTATCCCGGGCCACCTGGTGGCACAACAGGTTAAGTCTCAGCACTATGAAGCTATCCGCAGCCAGAATTTTACCTGATTACTATTTTGGCTCATAGTTAGATTAACTACAAGATTAAAGTCTAACATTTAAAGTGCTTTCATTTTAATTTTATTTCTCTGGACTGACCATAATCCCTCTAATCATTTCAGTTACGGTAATTTTACCAACTGTGATAGTGCCTGCTCCAGCATTCAGATGCTATGTGTTGTAGCCATGTTATCCACTCTCTTGGCACATGAGTCATATAATCAGCCAGAGTTTTCTCACTGGGCCTTCTTTTAGCCTTGTAGTCATCAACTTGAAATAAATCTTCTTACCGAAAGGTTGGTCCTATACAAATAGTCCACTATAACCCTCCTGCATTATCATTCTTCTTTATGAGGGAGAAAACTTTAAATATGAATAAAATGACCCTCTGCTTGCCTTTGCCTTTTAACTTTATATCTAAGAAAAAGAACAGACATGGGGCCTCCCTGGTAGTACAACGGGATGATTTCTCAGTGTAGGAGGCTGTCCGCAGCCACTGCAGCCCGAGTTCAATCCCCGGCTTAGGGAGCTTCTCACATGGCACAGCAGACCTTTCCTGCCTTGCCCGCTGCTCCCCTCAGCAGTGTACTTCAGTTGATCTGCTTGTTCTGCTCCCCACTCTGTCTCTGGTGAATCCTCTCACCCCACCACACCTCTGGCCTACAGCCCAGTTCTTGTATGCATAAACAAATAAATCTTTAAAAAAAAGAAATATAGTTTATTCTTTTCCAGTAATTCCTGAAGCAAAATAAGAGATTTGAGTTATTATTCTTCCAAGTAACTTTTCATCCAAAGAACCAGTTTTTGTTTTTATTCAAGCTACCTTTCTTTACAGTTTCTAGTTCATTTTTATTATTTTCATTGCTTTAATGTCTATATTTTATTTTGCTAAGTACTTGTTCCTTTTACTTATTTTTTTTATTAAGAAAAGAGGTTGTAAGTTTGCCTGCATAGCTTTGCCATACCTTACACATTACGAGTTCTTGTTTTAATTTTTTTCTCAATGTTCTTTGCTGGTAACTTTTTTTTTTTTTCCCTCCCCCCCCCCGGTAACTTTTTTTTTAACCCAACAATTATTTAGGATATGTTTTTTGTTCTCTAGAAAGGCAAGCTTTTTTTTTTAAGCTATTGTCATTCAATTACAGCTTTATTACATAGTATTGATAGTTAGAGGATATGGCTTTTATCATTTCTACTCTGGAATAATTTAAGTTTTGTGTTCCAGTAGTTTGTTTCATGTACTCATGAAAAGGGTATATTTTTTATTATGGGGTAGCTGTCTGCCTAATCTGTATTTCATAATTAGGTTTTCTAAAATTTTCTGATTAAAAAAAATGTCTGATTAAAGCATAACAAGTATTAAAATCTATGGAAAATTGTTATGAGTTCTTTACTGTTTCTTCTTATTTCAAATAGATTTTATTAGACATATCTTAATTCTGTGCACATGTGTTATTGTTCTATAATTTGGAAATAGAAGTACTGTTTAAGTAGAAACTTTGGCCTGAGATTCTACTTTTTTTTTTTTTCATGGAATTGAAACTCCAGGAAATTTTCTAAAATGTTTTCCTACTTCATTGTTACACAAAACTTGCATGCTTTTCTTTTCTGAGTCTTCAGGTTTATGCTTCCTTTCCTTTGTCATACAGAATCTTTTCCTGGACCCTAAATTTCCTTAATTGTCTTTAAATAAGCATTGGTGTAGTTAGCCCAATATTTGCCAACTTGATTTTGGTCTTTCTCTCTGTACCCTTCATTCTATGTAATTAATTATCTTCTTGGCTCCGTACATAACCAGGTTGCAGGTTATTCCCACTAATCTTTTTCACGCAGTCATTTATCTATACTGGCTCTGCAGGAAAGAAATGAGACCATTCCCATCTTTGCTGTATGCTTTATTGTTTACTTTAGGTCTTTAATTATTTTCTTAAATCGTCTTTAAGAATCATGAATCATATGCTCATGTTAATAGAGAATGAAATTAAAAAAAAACTCTTTAGTAATTCAAAACCAATTACTAAATGCAGTTAAATACAGGTCTTGATTGTTTTTTTTTTTCAAAGATTTATTTATTTATGCATACAAGGTGGGGTGCAGGCCAGAGGTGCAGGGCGGCGAGAGGATTCACCAGAGACAGTGGGGAGCAGAACAGGCAGATCGACGGAAATACACTGCTGAGAGAGCAGTAGGCGAGGCAGGCAAGATTTTCCACGCCATGTGGGAATCTCCCTGGCGGGGCGTTGAACTCATGCTGCTGCTGCCGAAGCTCCACAGCGCAGTGCGTAACCGCTGAGCCACCAGGAAGGCCCTTGATTGTTCTTGTCTTGAGAATTTGGTTTATTAATTCACACTAAATCCAAACACTAAAAATTCAGAAAACTTAAAAGGAGCTTTCATGTGTCTTAGGAAGATTAAGAAAATCCTGCTCCTCGTTTAAATTTGCTAGCTTTGTGACCTTAATCAAGCTATATAACTTTTCTGGACTTCTGTTAACCCCTTATCACAAATACCAATTCCCAGCAGGTATTTGGGAATATTTGGGTTTGTTTTCATTGTCACAATAACAGAAGAGAGCCAGGGCCAGAATGTTAGTTATCCTTTAATTCTTGGCATGCTCTTGTGCTACAGAAAATGGTTCTAACCAAAATGTCAATGGATCCTTCCTTGGGAAATGGGCAGATAATCACTAAGTTTCTTTAATATATTTTGGTTACTGTGGTTCCACAATATGTGTTGGAAAGGATGGTTAAAAAATGGCCTCTAAAAGAAATTTTCTTTCTGTTTTCATTTCAGGAAATGCTTAATAGAGAAGATTATAGGGTTAACATTTTTTCGTTACTTTTAATGTTCTAAAGTTCATGGATTGATAATTGCTCTCAAAATGTATTGAAATACCTACATAAAAACTTCATGATCCATACAACTATTATTAGGATAGTTTTGGATTTACCAAAAAGTTGCAATGATAGGAAGATTGTATAGGTGCACCCTGCACGTACTTTCAAAAGTCTTTTAAATACTTTGAGTCAGAGTGGTGGTGCTGATGGAGAACAGGTGGGTCAAAATAATACAACTAAGAGAATGGGCAGAGTCTTGGACCACAGAAGCAAAACTACACACAACCAGTTTTATCAACTTTGCCTCTACAACTAAATCAGCTTTATGATGTGTTTTTTAAAACAGTGCTCAGATTGGTCCATGATAAAGAAAGCTCTTTCCTTAATAACCTATTCCGATTGATGTTACTACCAAATGAGATTAGGAATCATGGGAGAAAATTCCTCAGCAAGCTTTGAATTTCTAGGTGGCAGAGACTATGTCATGTGCAATTTTACATTCAATATCCAACATGTTTTTGGTGCTCAATAAATATTAATAAAACTGAATTATAAAACAGAGAGAAGGAATAGAACAGAAGATTGCTCCCTATTTCAACCTATTTCCAACATAAATTTGTTTGTAGTATATATACACAGTTAATACAGGAAATAGATTTTTTTAAGTCTTTCCCCACATTGCTGGTTGTACTCCTTTATACCGTGTAGGTTGGAATTTGACCAAAAAAATTCTCTCTGGGTTGAATCATTCCGACTGCTACAGAGAATTAAGAACTACTACTTGTTACATGTATGAAATCCTAGCTATGGCTGATTTCTATAAATAAGTAGTTATTGCATTTTTTTAGATATGAGGAAATTCAATTTGCTCTAAGATTCACTTTAAATATAAGATGTGCCAAATGTATTTTCTTTGAATGATACGTATAGTAAATTCCAGATTTTTGGACATCAATTCTGTAGTTCATGAATTGTGTAGATACTGATTTATTTTTTTTCAAAGCTCATTTTGCAGACTGGCTGAAATACACAGCTGAGGGGAGCAGTGGACGAGACAGGAGAGGTCTGCTGTGCCATATGGGAATTGATAATTACCTTTTTTGAAAGAATCAGGCAACGGTAATGAGGCTGAAATTTTCATACAAGTCTTAAAGAGATTTAAAAGTCACAGAAGTAAAAATTATGCCTCATAAGAGGCTATGGATTACTTGTAAATGTATCCAATTGCTACTAATATTACGAGTAGTAGGTGTTTGTTGTCAATAATTTATGTATGTTTCTGTATCTTAAAAAGCAGTTCAAATTGGCTTAAGGAAATAAAGGAATTTATTTTGTATTGTGGGGTGACTGGATCCAGGGATTCAATTAAGGTCTTCAGAACTTTCTCTGTTTCATTAGCTATCTTTTTTTCTTTTATGATTATAGTGTCATTCTCTTCCACTACCATAAGCTTCCTCTAAGAAAGATATATGTCAGCCCAGTTAGTACTCCAAAAGAAAGAGGACATGCTTATTTGAGAGTATTACAAGGCAGAATGAATACCTCTTTCCTCCTGCCCTTTCCTCTTCTATTTCCTGTGGCTGGAGAAGTGGAGGCTCCTGATGGGTCTGGCCTTGATTATAAGCCCATCTCTTAAATCAAGAAGGTGGACATTGTGTTTTTAATCTCCCATTCTCCAGGTTTCTTCAAGGAAGGATAATTTTCCAAAGACAGTGAGACTTTTATATAAAGCCAAATGTTGAAGAGAGAAAAAATATGGGAAAACCTAAATAAACAAAACCCAAAGAGATTTCTGCTGTATTTAGTCAAACATACTCAATGACAATGTATTTCTGGTAATGAAAATGAGTTGACCCCAATGTCTTTTTTCATAGTCCCTCCAAATATTTTTAAGGGATTAAATAAGTATCCATAGTCTTTGGAAAAATGCTAGTGAGG
This sequence comes from Scalopus aquaticus, assembly GCA_004024925.1. Classification (NCBI taxonomy): domain Eukaryota; kingdom Metazoa; phylum Chordata; class Mammalia; order Eulipotyphla; family Talpidae; genus Scalopus; species Scalopus aquaticus. The sequence continues at coordinate 177,933 of PVIJ01000304.1, forward strand.
GATATGTTCATAAGCATTGTTTTTTCATTTTAACTTAGTGGGCTGAACCTACAATATTGTTCACAGTAATGAGTGCCCTTCCTGTGGTCAAAGGGAGTCAAATCTTTTGGTTTTGGGGCTTGTATCTTTAAGAATTTAATAATCTGGTCTAGTCCTTATTTTGTTTATTTATTTAAAGATTTTTTTTATTTATTTATGTATACAAGAGCTGGGGTGTAGGCCAGAAGTGGCAGTGGGGGTGGGAGGATTCACTAGCTACAGAGTGGGGAGCAGAACAGGCAGACTGGCTGAAATACACAGCTGAGGGGAGCAGTGGACGAGACAGGAGAGGTCTGCTGTGCCATATGGGAAGCTTCCTGGCCTGGGATCAAACTGGTGCTCCAATGACTGCAGATAGCTTCATAGTTCTGAGACTTAACTCCTTGGGCCACCAGGGAGGCTCCTAATCCTTATTTAAAAATCTTTATTGTCAGTTAACTGCATTTTCCTTTTGATAAAAATTATTTAAGAGTTCACCTAGTCTCAGGGAGTATAGGCTTTGACACCTGGAGTAAATATGAATTTAATGAAGCAATGTTTTATTTATTAAGGTTCAAATAGCATCTATACTTGTAAATGGTCAGTGTTCAGTAGCTGAGTGCAGTAATTCATATCATACTACCCTTCATTTAAGATTCCTTGAAAGTTGATGCTAGTTTCTCTGAATGAATTGTCTAATTTTAGAATATTTTTAGAGACACCTAGATGCTCAGTGATAGCTATTTCCCATAGCTTGTTAAATGCTCTTGTACGTTTCTGTAAATTGTGCTATATTTTATGACTTTCAACTATTATTTAAAAATGTAATTCTGCCATGTTATATAACATTTTCTACATTTTTCTTATGTTTGGTATAGATACCATTGTATGTTTTATCCACTGAAGAGCAAATATTTTATATAACAGCAGTAAATATAACATATTTGTTTAAAAATACATAAAGATTTGTATTACAGATACTTTTTTTGTAAATATATATTTTCATTGTTATTTATATCTTTTACATTTTGTATTCCCCTTGGGTAAACCATCACCAATTCATAGGTGATCCATCTCCGTGGTCCCTTATGTCCTTTTCTACTCCATTTTGTGCCCTTATCTTCTCCTCCTCCCCAACCCCCCCCTCCCCCCCACATTACAGATACTTTTTGGGACAAGTCTTAACTTTAATATTGTGGTGGTACCCTAACACACAAGCACTTCAAGATTATATTTTTAATTTAAGTAATATAAAGGGCATTTTCTTTTGACCTGAATTGAGTATACAAAATAAAGAGCACTAATGCTTTAAAATAATCAGATTATGTTCTTTTCCTTTGGTATCTGTGATCATCCCTGTCCTCTGATAATTTCAAAGAGTTCTTTTTTCCTGCTCATTCCTTCAAGATTCTCAAATCAAATTTTTGTCTTTGTTCTTTTCTCACTCTGTATACAGAGATTGGAAACTGGTGAGTTCATGGACCACTGTCTGTGCTACAGATAGTGAATAACAATAATAAAATAATAATAATGATAATAACAATAATTGTTATTTTAAAATAGCTTATATTTAGTAAGTTATCTAAAATAGTTATCGAATAACTCTTACTATTTTTGATCATTGCAATATTTTTAAATAAATTGATTCACCATTTTAAAATTTTGCAGTTTATACACTGAATCCATTTTCAGTTTTTCCTTAAAAACTGGACTGTAGAGAAAATCCAAAATAATATTTCCACCCAGAAGAGTCAGCTGGGACTATATGCCAACTGCACATTTAGACAGCACATTTATGAATATGTTCTCTTTTTCCTTATTTAGTATTTAAAAGGTGACTGATTTTATAAGTTTTATAATATTCATATAGAAAATCATGCAAATAAGTGTACACCTCTTGTAATTTTTTGAGTGAGCATATTCTAAGACCATCAAATCAAGTTAAAGAATATTTTCAGTGCCTAGAAATTTCCTTCGTGCTCACTCCCAGGCATTGTTCTACTCTAAAGATAACCACTATTTTGACTTCTGTTAAAGAGAAGTGAAAAAATATTTCTTTTCTAACACTTTTAGGACATGTCTAAATATTAATCAAATATCTACTAACCATCTCTCATGCACTATACAGTAGGGATCTTAAAAAGAATAAATATGTACTCTAAGAGAGGAGCTGGCTAACTCTTTTCTGTAAAGGGCCAAAGAGAAAATATTTTAGATATTTTAGAATAATACTATCTATGTAGCAGTTATTCAACCTTCCTTTTGTTATGCAAAAGTAGCTCAGAAATGAATAAACATGATTGTAATCCAATAAAAATAGATTTATAGGTACTGAAATTTAAATTTTTTATAATTTGCATATGTCATGTAGTATTCTTCTTTTGAATATTGTTTCCAATGATTTAAAATTATAAAAACTGTTCTTAGCTTGTTGGCTATACAAAAACACGTAGTGGACTGGGTTGGGTCTGGGGGCTACATTGCCAATCTTGCTTTAAGAGTTAGCAATCTAGAAGGAAATAGAAGAACAGAAAGAACTCTTATCTTAATACAGTACTTTGAATTTGTTTAGAATAACATATACAAAATTCTTTTAGAGCTTGCAAATGTAAGAAATTAACATTGACACTATTGATGTATGGCTCATTTTTTTTCTCTTGTTCTCCCTCCTCTCCCCTTGTAAATAAACCTTTTTTTTTTTATTTTTCCAGAATCTCTGCATGTGATTTTGGGTCTTGTGCTAAGTTCTCAAGAAGGTAAGCTTTGTGTATAGTCATGGTAGAAAAGTGAAGGCAGACTGCCAATAATATCTGGTTAGTCCCAGTATCTCTCAGTTCAGAGCTGTGGATAATGAAAGGTCTCTTAGATGAATATAATCCTCAAACCTACACCTTGACATGTGGTCTTCTCACCAGGTCATTAACTACTCTACTGTTCTCAAAATGACATAAAGCATTTCAAAAACACTCAGAGTTTAATGATTAGCTTAGTTAGCAACAACCTTTATTCTTCACAACAAAAGATGCTGAATAATTTTATGTTTTGATAGCCTCTAAATGTAATATTATATAGCAATCTATAACTATATACTGTAATTTTTAAATAACATGGAGATTGTTAATGTTATAATGTTTAACTTTATGTACAGATTATGCAGGCACCATGCATATAACTATATAAAAATATCAGGAAAAAATTAAAGGGGGGAAATATTTTAAACATTACCTCTGATGTATTTAGGTGAAGCTGTGATTCATGTGATTTTATTTTATTTTTTTTACTTTACATTGTTCTTGAAATATTTTTGAATGAACAGATGATACTTCTTTAAAAACACTAAAATAAGTGCTGTACAGATGCAGGGAAAGAAGGGATTACTGCCATGTGTCAATTCACAGTGATACTTAAATATGAAAATAACCTTTTATGAGATTTTTATGGCTTGGATTATAAAAGTTTCTATAATTTACATGATAGTTTATAAACTTTCAATAGCTGAACTCTTACGTTTCCAAGCATTTCCGAATCATTATAAAAAGGAAGTCTCTTAGCAAATATGAATCTTATCCTACTCTTTTCAGATTGGTCATCTAATATCAAGACTGAAAGCATACATAGAGCATAACAGAAGGGAAGAACATTAAATATTTATAGTTTCTATCATTTCATCACCACTTAAAGTACAGTATTAGTATAGTTATATGGGTCACGTGTAGACATTGTTCACAGTGTTTCAATAGTAGGATGGCAGAATGAACACAACATAGAGCTAAGCATTTTATTATTCAACTTTCATCCTTTATTTTAGGTTATAAAGAAAGACAAATATGGCAGGTGCACAATGACTAAATTGGCAGGAAAGCTCAGCAAAGTAGTTAGAATTTAAATTACATTATTCAGAATATATTAAGAATACAATTAACAATATTAGCATCTTGGGAATTGCAAAGGGAGAGAACACTTAAGCATTACTTTGTGCCTTGAATTTATTCACATGGAAATTTCAAGAAGTTTATTTAAAAAGAAAGGAGAAATACTTTCTTTGGCAACTATATATATCTATATAGATAAATATTAATATTGAATTTTTAAAGAAGTGTTTTATATGTCAAGGACACTTCCGTGTTCTCATACACAGGTCCATTTCAGTATTGTGAGGTACTAAAAACCTGTAGCAGTAACCTTTCAACTGGTTTGACTACAAACTACACTTGAAATAAACCAAGAAGAGAACCTAGTCATTCTTTGCCTTTGAGGCAGAACTGTATGTCAGTCATTGTCAGAGAAGTGAAACTTTTTTATTCTTAAAGTGAGTATGGTTCGTCTTATCTATAAATCAAGGCTAAAAAGATTTGCCTAATGAGAGATAGGATTAAATCAAGGAATGTAGACCTGTCTCAATGTCATACATATATGAGGCAGTAAAAATTTTGAAAGTGTATATTATTATTAGTGAAATAGGAAATCTCTTTTAAAAACTATTAAAAATTTATTTTCAAAAAATTTTCTCTTATATTTCTTTTTGGCAATTAAATTCCCCGTACTATAATTCATACTGTATATCTAGAATTTACACTAATCTCCTCTAATTTATTTGTTTCACATTTCTCTCACAACCCTGGTGTCACTTAGCCTTATAAACTTCTTGAAGTTAGGAGCTCTGTTATTCCAGATTTACCCACAGTGTGGAGCATTGATTTGAGGACAGTACAATTTTAACACACATTTGTTCAGTGAATGTGACTATAAAGCATTTTTTATGAAATACTCCTTTTTCTTCTTAAATTAATTTTATTTTTCCAAAGGTAACATATATACAGTTCATAAGTCAGAAGTATATGTAACAAAGTGCAGAATTTCTGCCAAATTATTTGCCCCCAAAGCAATCATTCTTGACTCATTCAGAGATTCCTTCTTCACATATGCCCATATTTCCGAGTAATATGGATATTTGACTATACAACTTTATATATTACATGCTGACTTTCTAATATGGTAGCTGAGGATTAGGTTCTTGGAATTAACATATCCTTTGCCTCTCCCCCCCCCCATTTTACACAATAATTATATTAAAGTGTTTTTTGAGATTTACATTTATTAATATTATTTACATGTATTATTAAGGCCATAAAAATAATATTTATAGCTTAACAGATTAGAAATTTAGTAGAATTACATTTCCTTTTATACAATTTTATTATTTGTCCTTATATTAGCCTTAATTTTTCATTTGATTTTTAAAATTTAATTCAAACCTTTTGTTACTTTTTTATATACCTCTCAACAGCCTTTCATACCATTTTCCCCAAGCTCATTCTTAAGTGGTCTGTCAGTTCCAATTACTTTTTTATGTAATTATTCATATGGACACCCCCATTCCTTTTCTTTGTGAACTGACTGCTCTTAGGCAATGCAAAGCACTTATCCAGGGGTTCCTTTTTCCTTGCTGAGGATTCCCTTGATTGTCTTCTAATTTGGGTGTCTGTTTCCTTGATGCTTCCCCCCCACCCCATTTACTCTGTTGTTGTATTGGAGCATGTCCTCTCATTTCCCAGGGCTGAGAACTTTTATATGTGAAAATAACTTTATTTACCATAACACTGGTAGACTGAACATCAATTTCAATGTTGAAAGATTTTTTTCTTCATAATTTAAAAAGTGCCTCCCCTTTCTTTTCTAGAGAGCAATGTGACTATTGAAGTACCTGAAATTATTTGATTCCTCATTTTTCCATGGCAAACCAACCCATCTTCTCTCAAAGCTGATATTTATTATTCTGAAATTTTCACTTACAGGCCTTCAGTTGGATTCAGTTTTGTTTCTGGGTTTTTTTGTTTTTTTTTTTTGGTTTTTTTTTTTTTTTTTTTTTTTTTTTTTTTTTTTTTTTTTTTTTTTTTTTTTTTTTTTTTTTTTTTTTTGCGCTATCTCTTAGCACTTTTAGTCTGTAAACTAAGGTCTTTCAGTATTGGGGAATTAAAAAAAAATATTGATGATGTCCTGGCTATTTTATCTGATTCCTATTTTTGAAACTTCTTTGATTCAAATATTGTACCTCCTAGACAGTCTTCATGTTTTTCTCTCATTTCCCATCTTTTTGCTTTATATTTTAACTTTCGGATCATTTCTTTGACATGATCTTTCATCACCATGATTAAGTTTTCACCTCTGCCATCACGCTTCTTTCATCATGTTCTTTTTTTCTTTCCCAAATGTTCCTTTTTATCTATCATTGTTTCTGTTTTATCGTTGTAATAGTTTCTCATTTCTTTGAGATTATTTTAACTCTCTTCTAAAATCTGTGTTGTGATTATTATCCTTTGTTTTACTTTCTGATTGTTCCGATTGTTGTTTACTGTATTTCATGTTACAGAGTTCCTCAGATTCTCATTAGTTTTGTCTTCTTGGTTTCAGAGGGGTGAGGTAAAAAGTTGTCAGCATAGAGCTAGCTTCAAGAGCCAGGAAGCAGAGCAGAGAGGTCTTAACATTATGTTTTCAGCATTCATTATGTCTTTGTGCATGTATTTGTCTGACTTTCATACTGTGCTTGGTCAAGGCCTTTTTAATTAAAAGACTAAAACTCCAGTCTTTCTGCTTAGTGGAAAGAGGAGCAGTTACCCCACTGCAGAGATAACGGTTAGAATCTATGGATCCAATGACATCAGTGACATTTCACCAAACCTACATTTTTTTTTTTTTAAGATTTATTTATTAGGGGCCTCCCTTGTGGCGCAACGGCTTAAGCACAGCACTGTGGAGCTGTCGGCTGTAGTGGCAGAGTTTGATACCCAGCCAGAGAGATTCCCACATGGCACAGTAGACCTCTCCTGCCTCACCTGCTGCTCCCCTCAGCAGTGTATTTTGGTTGATCTGCCTGTTCTGCTCCCCACTCTGTCTCTGGTGAACCCTCTCACCACCCCACACCTCTGGCCTACACCCCAGCTTGTATGCATAAATAAATAAATCTTTTAAAAAAAAGGTAGTGAAGATGATACAGTATTAAAAAAAATCTATTTATTAATGCAAGAACTGGGGTGTAGGCCAGAGGTGTGGAGTGGTGAGAGGATTCACCAGAGACAGAGTGGGAAGCAGAACAGGCAAATCAACTGAAGTACACTGCTGAGGGGAGCAACGGGCAAGGCAAGAGAGGTCTGCTGTGCCATGTGGGAATCTCCCTGGCCAGGGATCAAACTTGTGCTGCACTGGCTGTGGATAGCTTCATAGTGCTGAGACTTAACCCATTGCGCCACCAGGGAGGCCCAGTTGCTGAATTTTTTGTGCATTCTTGATGCAGATAGTGTTGGTTCTCTGCTCTCTCCAGTGCTGCCTCTCTGCTCTAAATTCACCGTTTCTGCCTTCTCAGTGAAACCGGTGACTGACTGACCAATTAAATGTTTTCCTTTGCAGCTAACACAATGTTAAGCTTGTCACTAGAGGCCGGTGGAGAAACACTGAAGGAAGCCCCAGGCTTTCCTTCCTGGTTCTAGATGTCCCAGTTACCTGGATCTTGCAGTAGGTTGGCTTCAGCAAGACTAGCCTCTTCTAGTGCAGACAGCTTCTCCAGTTCTTGAGTTAGCAGTTCATGCTGGGGGCAGCAGAACCCAGAAGCAGGCAACTTCTTCAGCACCTCTGCCGCCAGGAAATTTTACAATACAATGTCTCCAGTGAGTCATCTCCCCTGAATAATTTGTTAGCACCCTAGAGGGTGTACCTTAAGTAAGTTCACCATTGCAGCATCACCCATCCTGTCTACAATTGGCAGCCACTTCTGTGCTTCCTCTACCAGGTCAGGATGTCAGCCTTTGGGGGCAGAGGTAGTTTGTCTTTGGACTCTTATCTCAGGAAGGAAGTGGCCGTTCCTTATACTTGCTATTCCTGTATTCTCTGCAGTCTTTCTTATTTTTTTTTGTTTCTAGCTAATCCCTGGGTATTCCAATCACTTGTTACAGTTAGTAATTCTTTAAATTATCCCTGTTCAAATGACTGTGATTTGTTCAGGACTACTATCGTCATTTGGAGCCTTCACTGCAAATCCACAAGAGGCTGCTGGTCGACCCTAGGATAATAGCATGGTGTGAGGTTCTATTCTCCATCTGCCTCAGATCACCCATCCATTTATCCCCTGGCTTTCCTGACTGCACTGTATTCTGCTCTCCATCCACAAACACTTGATTTTTTGTGTCAAGTACTAAATTACTTGTAATTTTCAGGATTCACAAAGTAGATTGATACTCTTGGGCCTGAAGTACCTGCAGTACCCTCATTCCAGAAATAACTGAGAAAAGTAGTCCTCTCATGACTACTTAATGCCCCAATTTCTGAAAAGCCTTCTCTGACCCTTTCTTTCTTTGAAATTGCTTGGTTTTGTTACCTTTTGTTCCTTTCAGAACAGACGCCATTCCCAGGTCTGTTTCCTGGGTTTGCAGTGAATGCTTTAGCTTTCTTACACCACACCTAACATGTTGCTCTATAATCACATATTAAGCACTCAATACCTGTAGGAGATGAATGAATTTCATTTTTAAGGAATCTAATTTACACTTTCTCCCATAGAGAACTGAACTATGAGTATAGCACAAATCAAGGTGAGGCTTTAGGAGAGGGAAAAATATTAGATGGCAGGATGGTTCTCCCTTGACGAGCAGCCCTGTTTCTACTGCTGTCACCAGGATTCCAACTGCACTACCTCCTATTTCAAAGCAGCTGTCAGACCAGCTTGAGCTTGGAGCTCTTCTCAACTCGTGAGAAGCGAGCAAAGTGACACAGGTGCTTCTAATTTAGTGAGAGTGAAGTGACACTTTTAATTTAGGTAACACAAATTGCCAGTGAATTCCAATATCCTGGTGGACATTTGCATTTATAGGGTCTTCAGGTATAACTGGGAATCTGTAGTTTTCAAAAATAATTCAGTTATTAGCATTTCATAGATTCCTTACATTTGCCAATTTAAAGCTGTATACTACTGACTTGGAACTTATTTAGGCGTGACTTTGACCTAGGCATGAGGACTACTACACTAGACTACTATGACTATAAGCTACTTGTTTTCTTTTTTTCTGGTGACAGTAAGATATTAACCTACCTTAATGACAGAAAAAGTTATTAACTCTAACTACAAAGCAAAGATTCCTGAATCTCCAGATAGCATCTCAGTGATCCTTGATATACAGATATTCAAATGTGTTAATTAGGTTTCTGTTTTGTTCATACATTATGCATGTTAGTAGAGATAAGATGCTAAATAAATCTTGATCCTGGTTGTCCCTGATGCTTCATTAAATGAACTTATATGTTTGTTAGGAACACAAAATACTCACAATGCTTGCATTTGATGAGTGTTAATAGTATTTGTACTCACTTAAAAAGCAATCTATTAGAGGGCAAGAATTATTACCTTAATTATACAGTGTAAAGATCAGTGTGTTGGAAAACAAGAACTTTAATCAAGACTTCTCTTCATTATTATAGGGTAAGTACATATCTTTGACAGAGTGATCTAAAAAAAAATCAACATTTTAATGAACTAATCAATTCATTCTCTTATGTAGAGGTTCATGGAAAGCTGGGCCACTGAAAACTAAACAAAACAATGAATTGAAAACTGAATACCAGACTTTTCAAGTGACCTTTAAACAGATCAATTCAAAGGCTTTCCGTTAGTGGCTTAAGATAATTGCTCACACAGCTATTTTGGAAAAATAAATTTCCTCCTAAATATTTTGAATAAAAACAGAAAATTTCAGATAAATAGATGGGATACACTCTGGATGATCTGGGGAAAATGGAAGGTAATAAGTCCATCTACTTATTTATTGAGTGAATATATGTTTTGTTTTACTTACAAAGGTAAAATTACAAAGATAAAAAAGCAATAATTCTCTTGTGGGGGGCAATCTAACAATATGATCCAATTTCTAGGGGGACCCAGAGATGTGTGTGATCCACTTATATGGGGACATTAGAGAAATCAGAAAAAATGATATTTGAGTTGAGTTTTTTTTTTTAAAGATTTATTTTTTATTTATACATACAAGTTGGGGTACAGGCCAGAGGCGTGGGGCGGCGAGAGGGTTCACCAGAGACAGAGCGGGGAGCAGAACAGGCAGATCAGAAATACACTGCTGAGGGGAGCAGCGGGCAAGGCAGGAGAGGTCTGCCGCACCATATGGGATTCTCCCCGGCCGGGCGTCAAACTTGTGTCGCCGCTGCCAACAGCTCTACAGCACAGCGCTTAACTGCTGCGCCACCGGGGAGGCCCTTGAGTTGAGTTTTGAGGATGAATTGAGCAATTCGGAAAAATAAGAAGAGGGATGTTATTCCCAGGAGAGAGGACAGTATGTACAAAGACATATACTATTCTAGAAACAAATACTATTCTAGAAAAAGGGAGGAATTCAGCTGGTCAGAGAATAGGTTATATGAGGTGAAGTGTAGATGAGGCTAGAAGCATAGTTAGGGGTCATATTTGAAGGTAACTTTTGGCTATGAGTTATATGATTTTTAGCTTGCAAGCATCGGAGAGCACTGGAACTTGACAGATTGTGGCAGGGGTAGTTCATAAAACTCAGTATTTAGGTTAAGCATAGAAGAGATACCAAGTGCTAAAAACAAGGAAGAAATATAAAGAAGAAGATAAAAGAACTACAGAACTAGGCCTGAATGTAGTATTCTCTTTGATCAGGGGTGGGGAGGCAATAGAGTTCCATCCTAATTTTGTGGTTTCCTACTTTGCAGCTCTTCTTTTCCTTTCAAAATGTGTTGTGACAGCCTAGCACCAGGGCAGGTTCCCATGATTAAGGCAGATGGGTAAGGACGAGTTTTAGAGCCCTCAGTGGCTTTTTAAGGCTTTTAATGATCTTTTTGCAATGAGGCAACCAGGTATAGGGCAGGCCAGGGGGGTTGAGGGACCAGGAGGCTAGCAGGCCTCCTAGCCCCCAGCAATGTTCACTTTTTGGGCTCTCTGACATCATCTCATGGCCTCTGCTACTGTTGCCTCTGCCTCTGCTACTGTTGCCTCTGCCTCTGCTACTGTTGCCTCTGCCTCTGCTTCTGCTGCCTCTGTTGTGCTCTTTCCTGTAGAGCTCTCCTCGGTGCCCCCCACCCCCCTGGCCCCCACGCTCCTGTGATGCTGCCCTTATATGGTGACTCTTCAGACCCAGGTGTGCCCACTCATGCACTCGCATGCCACCATGAGGCACATGCACAAGACCACAGATGTCCATCATTAACTCTAATGGCAGTAGGGAGGAAAAACCTCATGCCTCCTTCATTTACCCTACAAAATGCCACTTGGACTTTAGCTGCTGGTTCCATTTCTTATGTTAGTGCTTTGCTTTCTTTCAGAACATCACTTATTGACTCGGCCCGCGAGTCCAGATCAACGTTGCACCTGAGGAGGAAGCAGGGAGCAAGGGACAGGGGTACTCGAGAAAGTGGAGACAAGACAGGAGGTCTGATCAAGTCTCATTTATTGTTCCGGGGAAAGAGCATATATAGGATGAAAGTCACGGGGTGGTTACATTAGGTGACGCAGGGTGGTTCGAGGTCGGGGATCCAATGAGAGCGCGGCACGGGAAACAATGGGACGGTCCTGCTGACCTCAGTTTGGGAAAAATGTACATGGAACGGGGAAACAGAAATCTAAGGCAGTCCTCATCGAAACCTAACCTTATATGGGCAACTCAGGCAATTAGGGCCGTAACTCACCGCTGGGGGCCATCTTGTCCGATGGCTCCTGACAACTTATGACTATTTTGAAGATGCTGTTTACTATCATTAAGCTCTTCCCTATTGTGTGTGTATTCCCTAGTGATGATACTTTTGAAGAAACTAGTGTCATCTTAACATGCAAGAGAAATAGTCATCACTTTGGAAATATAAGTATGTATGAATATAGAAATATTTTTCAAAAGTTCAGAGGCTGATCAATAGAGGTCTTCTAGAGGTCTGATGTTCTGGAGAATGTTGTCAAATCCTTTTTAAGATGAAGAACAAGTTATAGTATCTAGCTGCACCCAACACTTTGGAGGCCTCTTTGGATTTTGGTGACAGCTTATTTATCATCTTTATTGTATTTCCCTTGCTTGTCTAGTAGTAAACACCTATCTTCTTTTGATTCATGCATTTCCACATTTAAAAAAATACATACATTGCTCCTATGTAACATAAGGCAGCTTTTACACATAGCAAATATTCTCTTCTTGTTTAAAACATAAAAATATGTTGTGTACAGTTACCCTATTGCCTCTACATCAAGAGATTGCTTTGTGTCTTTTTGCCAGTCTCAGCTCTCATGATGCAGGACTCTGTGATTAATATTTGTTAACCAACTACAGCAAACATAATAGACACTAGTGGAGTAAATACAGGATGTAGTCAATAAAATTCTCATTTAGAAATGGGAAGAGGGGAAACATAACAAGACAGTGGTTCTACTCAGCAGGGATTGCAAGGTTTTTCTGTCCTGGAAGGAGAGTGAGTCCCTTGATCAGGAATCTGCGCCAAGAAGGATTTTACTTGACAGTGATCTTGTGGCTCCATTTGATAGCCTTTTTTGGTGGCTGCCGTATATTATCAATACACTTCCTGTTGGTACCTAGAATTAGGTACTTCCAAATAAATTGCTTTCCAGGTTTGGGGTTTTTCTGGAAAGAAAATTTCCTTATAGGCATCTAGGTACTTTGAATTTGATCAATGTTATTGGCTAGTAATTGGAACCTGAGATCATGTTGAGTTATGTTCTCAGAAAAATCTTTTTTATTTAAATGTATTCGTTAAAGAGAAACAGAAAAGAGCATAGTTGGGGAAAAAAGATAATTTCTTAGTAAAATTTAAGATGAAGAGGTAAAACAATGAACAGAAGTTTAAAAGAGAAGAAAACTGTGAATCAAAGAGAAAATTAATACCAGAAAGATTAAAGTTTCTGAAAATGAAAGTGGAGAAGTATGACCAAAAATAAAATCAGGGTTGAACCAAGACATTTACAGATTTGTCAAATGGTTAGCATTGTGCAAGGTCCTTCAAGGTAATAAGGCTGCTACTTACATAAAAACGAAAAGGTGGTATCATACTTGGACCTTTTTGATACTGTTCTAGAGTTTTAAACTCTGCTTATTCAAAATGGAATGCAGGGCCTCCCTGGTGGCACAAGGGGTTAAGTCTCAGACTGCAACAGACCTCTCCTGCCTCACCCGCTGCTCCACCTAGCAGTGTAATTCAGTAGATCTGCCTGTTCTGCTCCCCACTTTGTGTCTAGTGAATCCTCTCACACACACCCCCACACACCTCTGGCCTGTACCCCATCTCTTAAATGCGTAAATAAATAAATCTTTTAAAAAATGGAATGCATCAGTTTTCCATGCAAAATCCATTTTCTTCTGGACTTACCTATTCCTATTAATATAGTACTAATTTTCCATCACCTACATGCTAAATTGTTATTTTATCATTTCCATTTCTTATGTTTAGTTGTTGGCTAGTTGTCCCGGTTTCCCCATCTAAACTATCTTTTCTTCCTTCCTGTTTCCATATTTACTACCATAATCTTGGTCTCTATTACTTCTTGCCTGACTCTCAGAATCTACCAGGTCCTTCCCACAATGTATATGGTTGACGATGTTAATCTTCTGATGGTCATGTTGGATTACATCACCCTGCCTGCTCAAAGACTTTCCATGACTCCCCATTACTTCAGAATGAAAGGCGTTCAAGGCTGCCATCATTTACCTACAACCTACTTTCCCAGATTTGTTCCCCATTATATCCTTATGGTCTTATATTCTAATCAATAGGGCTTTCATTGATGCCCTGACACACCCATGCTTTCCCCAACTTCTTATCTTTGAATTTGTCTTCTGTATGCATGGAGGATCCTTCTTCAACCCCTCTAGTACACACCCATTAAACTAGTTCCATGAACCATCTTTAAGTCCCTCTATGAAGATTTTCCTGGTACATAGACTTCCTTGGAGTTGTTCCCATGTTTGAACTCTCTTCATATTTTTTAGTCACTTCCTTTATTCGATCTTCTACTGTAAGAATGTAAGAATTATTTTTATTTCTTCTATTATGTTATAGCCTTTTCCAGAGCAGGGATTTGTATATTACTCATTTTTATGGCTCTTTTTATCATATTCGGCACGTAAGAAATATTTCTTGATTGATTGGAACATTAATCAATAATTACTAACAAAGAAGAATACTATTTACAAAAATATGATGCATTTGGCTGTTCATATAAATTTTTAAAGTTAAAATGTGTTGTTTCCTAATAAAAAATACTATGCAAGAAAAATAAAGAGCTATCATCTGGTGTTTTTCTGAGCCTTTTGTATCAAGATCAGTCTGTAAATGATAAGTATTATTATTGAAAATTAAGCAGCAACCTCTTCATAGTTCAGCTTGGGGAAATCTGAGTGTTTCTCCCACAAGTAGCCATATCAAATAAATGATAGCGGTAAACAAAACCAAATGTTTTTTATCTAGAGAGATTAAGGTGCAAAGAAATTGTATATAGTCAGCCTTGTTTTGAAATTATTAAAAATTGGTTTTAACTGTTTCTCTGTTCAATAAAATGATTACATTCCTTTTCTTAGTTTTTAAAGCACAAACATATTTTTCAGTGAATTTTTGCTGAACCTATTCTGCAGCTACTTTATATTTCACCTAGTTTTACTAGTTCAATTATGTTTAAGATTTTACAATTTGTTTTTCTCTCCTTGAAAATAGAAGATTCTATGTGAATGCAGTTCCATTCAAACATTAAAATTATTTGCTTGAAGCTATTCTGTGGGCTGAAATGGTTCATGTGGCATCCAAATATGGAAAATGACTCTTTTAGCATCTTAAATTATAAGTCACAGAAAACAAAATTCTAGAAATTGGAATTTGGTTGATTTTGATGGAAATTGGGAGCTCTGGAAAATGACATTGGAATGTAATGATATCATTTGTTTTCGTCTATTACATGAAGGTTATTATTAAGTCTGTTGCCATTAGTGTGCTATTCATTAAGTGAATTGGAAATATGTTTCTCTATATCACACTTTTCCTCATTCTCTTCCTCTTCTTTAATAATTATGTTCTTCATTAGCTTGTTAATGAAGTGAGTTGTTTGCTTGCTTAGTCACACACTGTTAGGTCCTCCTGAGCATCAGGCTTTTCATGCTGCTGCTACATTGGGAATGGAAATTTCCTGTCTTGTCTGCATGTGCCCTATACAACAAACAACACAGAATAATATGTGGTGTGGTATGTTCTTGGTTCTTGGTATACAACATTTTTTCCCTACTTTAGACTGAACCCGTTTTAGTGACTCTCCAATGAAAAATTAATGGATACATGTAACAGTAAGGTTTGATTACTTTTACTGAATTGTGATCAATATCTTGTCTGACACCCACCGCTGGTACATCTGCTTCTTTACTCCCTCTAGAAAACACATGATTTGTAGTTGATGGAGAAAAAATCATTATCATTAATTCTTGTTGTCTCGGTTACCACGAGGTGGATGGCAACTGATGTTATATTACAGGCTCTAGCCTGCCAAATACCCAGGATCTTCCATCAATCACAGACTTCACATATACCTCGGGTCACACTAGAGCCAAGGACCTGGGTGATTGCACAGCCAGGATAGCAACTCACTCCTCAAATAGTCTGAGCAAGTTTGTGGAAATAAAAATTTAACTACTCTACAATTTGGAAAAATAGAATCATTATAATGCTGTAATTTTTCTCAAGAGGATAGAATAGACTTTTCAGGTTTAAAGCAATTTCTTGGTATTTGAAATTTAAGCTTTCCCAGGGAAATGTGTATTTCTGTTTAGAAAATGTCCTCAGTCACCTCAAAGTTGTTTTTATTATAGCATCTCTTTTATAATGCAAGATTTTCCTCTGTCCCTTGACTTATGATTGCTAGTTATTTTCAAAACTAGAATTGTTAAGCATGAAAAGCTTAGCAGAAAAGAAATAATCTAAATTACTTGGTTAGAGAACTTCTCAAAGGACTTAAGTGGATTTGGAATGGAAGATGCAAGACTTTGTTAAGTTTAAATAATTTGCCAGACAAATGTTGAAAAACAATTACCAAATCTTTAAAATTTCAAGGACTAAGATTACAGGTTTAAAAGAAATGTATTTTCTCACACAAAATTAATTCTCTATTCACTGTGCTTTGTTCTTAAAATTCTGTGATTTATACATGTGCATTTGCATTTATTGTATTTTTCACTCTTTCTTATTATATCTTAATCTCCTTTGTGGGTAGGAACCCCTGAAAATCCTTAATCGTGCTAGATATCTCTGACTACTGCATAAATATTAGTTGAGGGAAGCATAAGGGTATGTTTTCATGATTTCTATCTTGCTATTTTCCTGGGTAAGAATGGTCTAAATGGGGAGTGGACAGAGAGTGTAGGTATGGAATATGACATATTTTGTCAAAATGTTAGTGTCCTTCATGTTCATGCAAATGAATCTTGCATATGAATAATCATATATGTATATAAATGTGTATAAAGTGTAAAACATACAGTTTATAGTTCATGGTTCATACATGATACTTCTCAACAATTGTGCCTTGTGTTGCTAGGTGAGAGGATTCTTGTTTATTTTCTATCATCTCCATAGAATTGATACAATAAAGTTAGCATACTAAAAAAAATTAAATTCCTAGACTCATCCAGGTAATCCTTGAGCAGCCT
The DNA here is from genome assembly GCA_004024925.1 of Scalopus aquaticus. Taxonomy (NCBI): domain Eukaryota; kingdom Metazoa; phylum Chordata; class Mammalia; order Eulipotyphla; family Talpidae; genus Scalopus; species Scalopus aquaticus. Next base: position 194,651 of record PVIJ01000304.1, read on the forward strand.
TATTCAGAATTCAGTAGATATTATGCCACTGATCTTCCTTTACTGTCTATTTACCACAGCAAGCGAGAATGTAAGGGAGAGATAAGGAGATGCAGTTACTATGGAACAGCATACCCAGTATGTTCCTGGGATGAGAACTGCAGTCTTTGTGGGTATGGATGGTATCTGTAGAAGGTGCAATTCCTTTGTACTGCCCATGATAAAGGCAGATGACCATATTAACATTATTGTATGTAAACATCTTAAAGACTGGAATATATGCCCCATAGTCCAGGATTTTTGTTTGTTTTGTTTATATATCCCAGGATTTAAAACAGTACATAGTAGTCACTAAGGGAAATAGTTCAATGAAAGATTAGAAATATGGACATATTATTCTTAAATTTTGTTGTCTTTGGCTATGCAAGTTGTGTTTTGTTTTTGTGATTTCATAATAATCCATTGAGTACTGATTAATACTAAGTAGTATGAAGAGATATAAGGTCTAGAATGGTCTTAGCAATTAAGACAAAAACATTTCCACCACAAATATTTTATTTCTTTTTCTTCTTGCTATTTTTCTCACATAGGTTTCTCACTGTTTGTATTCATTTTATAATGCATTGTAGAAATCAAGCAAACTAATATTTGGTGAAGATTATTTTGAACAAATTAAGAGTAGTAATTTTTTTTTTAATATTTTTCAGAAACATTTCATTACTAGCCTTAAAACAGAAATTTTGATAGTATTGTCTACATTATACAGACAGCAAAAGGTAAGACACTTCTATGTAAATACTTATAAACTCTTAATAGTAATTTTCAGTTATTCCTAGAATTGAGAATTTTTATTCAGTGTGACATATTTTTTTTTAATTTATTTTTTTATTTATACATACAAGCTGGGGTGCAGGCCAGACGCGTGGGGCGGCGAGAGGGTTCACCAGAGACAGAGCGGGTAGCAGAATAGACAGATCAGAAATACACTGCTGAGGAGAGCAGCGGGCAAGGCAGGAGAGGTCTGCCACACCATGTGGGACTCTCCCCGGCTGGGCGTCGAACTCGCGTCGCCGCTGCCAACAGCTCCACAGCGCAGCACTCAGCCACTGCGCCACCGGGGAGGCCTCTCAGTGTGACATATTTTTAAGGTGAGAATCATAATCATCATGTTAAATTCAGTTTTTCACAAATGACTCTTTGAAATATCTCATTTTTTTTTCTTTGCTTAACTGATTATTCCATTAAATCGTTGCTCTTATTAATTTAGGAGACTACTTTAGCACCACACTCCTTCTCACCATGTTTTTTTTTTTTAAACAAATACATACACACTCACAAATTCAGATGCATTCTACATAGTTAAGCCTAGTGTGTCTTTTCAGTTTTTTACTAGCCACAATTACCAATTCTAATGGACACCTTTTTTTAAAAAAGATTTATTTTTCCATACAAGCTGGGGTGCAGGCCAGAGGTGTGGGGTGGTGAGAGGGTTCACCAGAGACAGAGTGGGGGGCAGAACAGGCAGATAGACTGAAATACACTGCTGAGGGGAGCAGCGGGCACGGCCGGCCAGGCATAGAACTTGCCTTGCAGCTGCCCACAGCTCCACAGTGTTGCGCTTAACCCATTGTGTCACCAGGGAGGCCCTCTAACGAACACCTTTAATCGTAATGATGATGGTATTAATATCAATAATAGTTAATCCATTATGTATAAGTTTATTCTTATAGAAAAAATTTAAATTTTATTTTCACTTTTTTTTTACTTTTTTAAATTGAGGTAATATTGGTTTATAACACCTTGGCATTAAGAGGTATAGTGTTGCCTTACCACATGACATTACCACACCACACCCACCATCAAGGCACCCATAGTCCTCCACCATAATCCATTGGCCCCCTCTTCTTTGCTCCCCCCTTCTTCCCCTCCCACACTGGTACCATCAGTTCTATAGTTATATTTTCCTAGAGCTTGTGGCTTTTGTTTTTCACTTTGTTTTGTTTTCCTATATTACGTGAGTAAAACCATTTGATATTTGTCTTTCTCCTAATTTGTTTTGCTTAGTATAAACTCCAGGTCCATCTATGTTATCACAAATAGCAAGTGTTCACCTTTTTATTTAAATAGCTGAATAGTATACCATGGTGTATATATACCAGATTTTCTTTAGAGAAATGTGGCTTCAGTCTATTAAGAAAGGATGTTAAAATGGAAGATTGAGACTAAATATGGGCTTTCTGATTAACTTACCATTATCCCCAGTATTAAATTCATTAAATTCCCTAATTACAAGTATTATGATCTATGGAAAAGTGTCCTTTGTTACAGTGAGGTACAAGGACATACAAAGAGCAGCAGATGGTTTACTGAATAATTGAACACCTTTAAATTTCACTTTAAATTGGCTTTCATTGAACTGACCTATTTGGACTACCTTTCTCTGCTGTTTTTCTACATGAATACTGGCATGCCTAATAGGTGACTCAATTGTTGGTTTAAGGTGTCATACATTAATTCCCTTCCTCTCTGACAGCAAAAGATAGTTGTTTGTAGAGTGAAATTATGTTGTGAACACTGCAAGTGAATGAACGCAGTAGTTGAACCTGGGGGTCTTAAACTTTCAGTGCAGTGTATTTTCTTCCATGTTACTATCTTGCTTCTCCTAAGCATTCTGTTACAAATGATAAAATTGGGCAAAAACATTTTTCTTGAATTATCAAGAACAGCGATTCCTAGTGTTTTTGAGCTGTTAATTCTGTATTATGTTAATCATGCTATGACCTTGCAAAATGTACTAGTTTCTCTCTCTTTGTTTTTCCTTTCTTTGTTTAAATATGACATGCTCTGATGTTATCTTAGTTTTGAGATTTGAGGACTTTGAAATAATTACAGTAGTACTTTTTTGGTGGTGTACAGTTTGTCATATTTATGTTCCTAGCAATTAATAGAATGCCTGGTATATATTAAATTTATTGTGAACTGAATTAAGGTCAACCAAAATGATAGAACTAACAAAGTTTAGTGAAATCATGTTTTGAAATCACACACTTAGAAAGTGTTTCAATTTTCTATCTTGTGTGGGTAGACACTGTCTAAATTGAAAGTAAACGATCTATTAAACTAAGAATGGCATTGCCAGACTAGAGCTTATTTATAGTTCTTTCCTGGTTAGGTTTTTTCATTATCTGTGTGATTGTTGCTAAATGCTGTCTTATTTTCCTAAATTAAATATAGCTATACTTTGCATAAATTATTTCTAGCTGTCTTCAGCAGACTGAGAATTCCATGTATTGTCTATTTTGATTCATCTTCTTATGTTCTCATGTAGTCCTTTTGCCTTTGGAGTTAGTGTAACTTCAAAGAAAGCTTAAATAAATGAAGAGATATACAGGCTTATGTTGAGACAGTAATATTAAAAATCTGCATAAAAATGGTAATCTTTTTTGTTTGTATTTCTTTTTTTTTTAAGATTGATTTATTTATACATACAAGGTGGGGTACAGGCCAGAGGCGTGGGGCGGCGAGAGGGTTCACCAGAGACAGAGTGGGGAGCAGAACAGGCAGATAGAAATACACTGCTGAAGGGAGCAGTGGGCGAGGCAGGAGAGGTCTGCCGCACCATGTGGGATTCTCCCCTGCTGGGCGTCGAACTTGCATCGCGGGCTGCGGACAGCTCCACAGCGCAGCGCTCAACTGCTGTGCCACCAGGGAGGCTCCCTTTTTATTTGTTGTTTGTATTTCATGATACTAAATTCAAATGTCTCTTCTGGGGGACGTCCTTCCCCTGTACTTTCCTTCTGCTTTTTTTTTTTACATTTTGTTAAAAAGTATACATTTCCCTTTGGACCCCTTTTTTCAGTGTGTATTCATAATATGTACAACTGATTGTGTAGCAGATGAGAAGACTTGCATATTCTCATAAATGGAGAACAATACAGCACATAGGACTTGTGATAGATTTTGGGGAACTGAAGATCTGAAGAACACAAGAACCAATCCCAGGAACTCCACTTCTCAGAATTGGGCACAGTTCTTCTTGACAATTACCACTTTGAGCCACAGAAAACGTGTAAGACATAAAACAAATCTCTCTCTGCTCCACCCGAATGGGGTGGTAGAAGGGGGCAATATCTTCGCTCCAGATTTTTTTATTTGCACATAAAGGTGTTCCAAGCAGCAGCTTTATTTGGATAAATAAAGATAAAATAAATTTATTTAGATAACTAAAACAAACTAAATAATCGATACGTATTTATCTTTCATATTCTTTCTATTTTTGGAAAGCACACATTTTGTGACCTAGATAAATTTGTTTAAATGATATCTTTTTGTTAATACATTGCTTTGTTTCCTGGTATTACTTCCTGTTAAGTCCTTATGCAAACACTATGGATTCTTATATATGCCTCGTAAATGTTTGTTAATGAACGAATACTTGAAGCATAGGTATATTCCATGTAAATCTGGAACATTTCTGAGAAAGAAATAATCTGGCCCTGTCCCCTAATACTGTAGATGAGGCAATAGAAGCTTAGGAAGGCTACCTAACTTTTGATTAGCAACAGAGGGAGGTTATTGTCCATCTTCTTTGATTTCCACTATTACTTGTTTTCCAATGGAAAAATACAACTGTCACAAAATTCATATCCTTTTTAGAACTTTTGACTACAGAATAAAAGAGGTATCTACCTTAGTGCCAAAACCTTTGTGACCTTAATATAACTTACTAGGAGAGAAATATCTTAGACTAAGATAAACACAATAACCCAGAAATTCTCATTATTTACCTTAGTATATAAGAATCCATAAAAATTAATGTTTATTCCAACAACATTTATAATAATAAAATCTTAGAAGAACTTAAGTGTTTCTGTATAGAGGAATTATTAAATGAATCTTAATATTTTTATTTCATGAAATACTATGCAACAGTTAAAAGGAATGAGTCATAGTTATGTTTGGTAGTAGCAAAAGAATTCTAAGGTATCACATAAAAAGCATGAAAGTTCGGCCTCCCTGGTGGTGCAGCGGTTAAGCGCTGTGCTGTGGAGCTGTGGGCAGCGGTGACGCAAGTTCGACGCCTGGCTGGGGAGATTCCCACATGGGACAGCAGACTTCCTGCCTCGCCCGCTGCTCCCCTAAGCAGTGTATTTCCGTCGATCTGCCTGTTCTGCTCCCCACTCTGTCTCTGGTGAACCCTCTCACCACCCCATGCCTCTGGCCTGTACCGCAGCTTGTATGCATAAATAAATAAAATCTATAAAAAAAAAAAAAGAAAAGCATGAAAGTTGTGGAATAGCTACAGTATATAAAATACACACACACACATATAGTAGTTCTGGATCCATATGAAGTGTATATAACAGCATTAACAAAGGGTAGTTAATAAATATGTTAAATTTGTGATAGACATAATACCAATAGGGATAGTGGGCTAAAAGTGGAAGGTGAATTGATCTTATCTGCATGATTAAAATTTGTAAAAAATAGAATATATTCATGAATTATTTGTGTGATGTAGAAAATAAGATTTTAAAAAGCATATTACCCAGTAAAAGTTGACTATGCTTCTATTTTGACATTATACTAGGAGCTTGGAGAGAATATGCAAATAGAGATTGTCATTCAAGACCAGTTCATGGTGTTCTATCAAGGGGATAACATATGTAAGTTATTGATATTTAATTAATATAGGAAACAGAATTATGAAGAATAAGGGGGCAGTAAAAAAAAGAAGACAGTGAATTAATCTTGTTTTTTTATCAACAAAAAGTTAATAATAGGAGATTTTCTTTCAATTCCAAATATGTGATCCTTAAATATTTACTATTTCATATTCTCTAAGAAAGATCAGAATTTTCAGACTTTGGCTATTCTGAAAGATTTATCTTTGGTGGTTGCCACAACAAAAGTGCCTCTGTACTTAATCATTATATATGTTTTGATGTCAATGGAAATAGGAAGAAATGGGTTAAAAATCAAATCTAAGAAAGAGATACTTAACCATATATTTAGGGGCAAACAGTGAAGTATACAAAAATGGTAAATTATTTATGAAGACTGGTGTTATCTGATTATAGTGTTTATTTTACTGAACCCTGAGCCTGCAGCTACCAAATATAATGCCATCTTAAAATTAATTCTTCCTTAGGAAGTAGAACTTCACAAATGTCTATTTTACAGCATATAGGATTCACAGTGAAACTTTGTGAGTTTTTTTTAATGGAAAGTTACATAATGTGGAGGTTAACATTGTAGACTTAATGCTAATGCATATCTAAGTTTTGAAAGATGATTTCACCACATGCAGACTGTAAAATTTTGGCTAAGTTATTTGACTTGTGTTTCAGTTTGCTATTTAAAGTTAAAAGCAAGAATACTACATACCACACGGGTTGTCTGCATGCCACACAGATTGTTTTAAGAAGATGATAAATGAGAAAACCATGTAGCTTTGTAGTACGCAATAAACTAGTGAAGAGTTCCTTCTCCTTTTACTCGGAGTTTGTTTATGTAAGGCAGACAGTAAAATGATAAGCCTCTTATTCGTGTTCCACAAAACGATGTGTGGGCTGCTTAGCTCATTAGTTAATTTGATGACTATAGACACAAAAGATGGTAGTTTAATATCCACATGAGAGCTGCAGGTCTTAGGTAAGGGCAGAACAATCAGACATTTCTTGGTTTGACCATGGCTAAGGGGAAAGGGTGAGTCAGAATGCTGCCTGGGAGAGCCTGGTGACAGGAGTGATAGTGGGGAAAATGACGCACGCTCAGCTTCTGTCCACAGCACTGTCCACTGCACACAGATAACAGCCTTCTACTGACCAGGGTTGAGGCAGAAAATAGATTGAAGGTGATAAAAGCATGGTGAGTATCTGCCAATGCTAAAAACTACTTCGAAGCCTTGGGATTTCATTAGCTTTACTTTGAAAACAAGAAGAAACAAAAACCATAAACCATGAAGCTTAGTCAAATAGGCAGATTATAGTTTAGCCACCTCTTAAAGTTATCTCTGCGAGGGGAAATTCCACACGCTCCAGTTTCTCCTTGTTAAATAATTGTATAGATAGGCGGGTCTCTCTTCTAATTCCTATTTCTCAGCATACACACACACACACACACACACACAGACATACCTATCATGTGCACACACATGTACATGCACATAATGCCACATTAGAAAAACTTCTGACTGTATGTAATTTTTCTTCTGAATAACTGAAGAGTATATAACTGAATATATTTTGAATAAGTGGTAACTACTTTTCTTTTATCTTTTTCTTTGTCTTTTTTTCTTTTTTTGCATTGATAGACCATCTTCATTTACGAGAAATGAAAAATATCCATGCACCATTCCCACAGATTTGAAGTTATTCAAAGTCAGTTGTCAAAATGATACTTGAAATCTAAGTCAAGGACACAGTATTCAGCTTCTGGTCTTAATACCAACATTGTCATGGAATGGGTCAATGCAATTGTTTATGAAAACCATTGGTATTCAAACTGTGGAAGGATCAAATATCTATACTGAGCGAATATTATTTATTTCCAAAGTATCAGTTTCATAAATACCTAACCATGGGGTTTTGACCAGGTAGATATGACTTTATCGAACATTAGGAATTTAAAAATTTTAATTTTTTTAAAGTTGAACTATGTCTTTGTTCTTTACAGTTTCATTTGTTTTGGATTCAGCCAATGGGATTTCAGGTTTTCTTGTGTATTGTACTTTATTCATCAGCTAGGTAAGTTGGAATGACGCTCAATCAAATTTACACAACCTCCATTTTCTAAAGAAGTATAATCTCTCCGATGAAAGTGGTTCAAATAGATCATCTGTGTAGAAGGTTTTAAAAGGCATTAAGTGCCAGGTGAGGTTATTAAACTCCTCAACTGGTATTCTATATGTGGGCTGCAAATGCTAACTTACTGTACACTCTGTTTTGTTTTCCTGTTTGCCTTAATTTCCAGGAATTACAGAACCAAATTTAATGTTTAATCTCAGTAAACACAGGTCAGGTGGCTGATACATTTATTTTATTGCCTTTATACTATTATTTTGCAAATAATTAGATGATCTTATCATCTAATGATCTTTTATAATATTAGTTATATAGAAGATAAGTAATGGGATTGTAAATTTTTGTTGCAAATTACTTCCCTTTAAATGCAACAAGAGTAGTTGAACTCAACCTCTAACATTCCTTCTTGATCTAAATGTCTATTATTATGGCTGCAATTTTGTACAACTGTTTTCAATCTTTCCTTCAGAATAATGAAAATGTGTTTTATTTTATATTAAGGGCATGAGTAAATTCTGGAAGGTTTAAAATCACTGAAAGAATGTTGAAGGAATTACACTTTCATTATTATTTGCCACATATGTTGTCTAATTGTTCAGAATGAAGATTTCTGGGGCACGTTTTTCAGCAAGGAAAGATTCTTGCTTTCTTGAGTGGTTTTGCATAGTGCCTCACCCACCTGAGACTGCCTATAAGTTTCATTTGTTATCATAGAATTTAGATCCACTACAATACTAGAATTATTGTGCAATAGCTAACTAGAAGAAGCAAGGTCTTCTTTACAGTAAGAGAAGCACAATTTATCTAAAATAAAACCTCAAGTTAAGGGTGCAAGATGTTGTAAGTATTGCTTCTCAAACTTTGACATGTATTTGAATCACTTGGCATCTTGTTAAATCATGTTTGTTACTCAGTAGGTCTGGCATGTGGTCTGAGATCTTATTATAAGCTCCCTGATAATACCAGTTTTACTGGTCTGGGGGTACATACAGAATATGTTAAACATAACTGATATTTAGGGTCAGATAAGCTTAATATTTTTTTTTAATGTAAGAATGTTTGGATTTGTAATCTAGAAATGTTTGGAAGTCATTTTCTCTCATCAACTTTCATAGACCAAAAGTATTAATGGTAAAGATATGTGGTGCCAAGTTAATATTTTTAGCTATAAATTGTCACTTCAGAAAGAATTTGCTTACTGCACTGAAATGAAATCTAACACATCAGGCCAATTGTGTTTACAGATCTGTGTGTTGGGTTGTGGACTAAATACCAAATTATTTCATTTATTAATTTTCTTTATTTTAGATGCCTCAGATGGCTTGATATGAACCAGAGGGCAGGGTCGGAAAAGAATTGGATGAAACAAGTTTATATGCTTTTAAATTTCCTTTGAAATACAGCAGAAATTTGTTAACACTGTTTATAAGTAACTATTATGGAAATGTTTTATGGTGAAAAGGGGACTTTTATTAATAAGGCCCCTTACGTTATTCAGTCAGTGTAAAAATTGAGAAGATGGTCACTCTTGAACTGAGAAATCATTTATTTATCTCCTACCCTGGGATCTTTGTTGCTAATCATGGTGACTTTATAAGATGATTTTCAGGACATGACTTTGGAATCAACTCTTTTATTGATAATGAATAATATAGTAACAGATAACATTCACAACTGTTAAGGAACCTCAAAAGCAATATAGATAGAATGTCAATATAATCCTAGTTAAGACTGTCCTTGTTTGAATTTAATGCGAAAAACCTTCGTTATCATTTTATATGAAAACTGAACTTCTGCTTCTAGTCAAGATGAGGTAACAGCAGCCATATTTACTCTTCTACCTCAAACAATTATAAAAGCAGGTAAAATATATGTGGCAATGATTTCCATATATTGAGCATCAGGCAGCAAAGATAGTCATCCCTGAGGAACAAATGAGGTGAACACTATGATTGCCTCAACTCAGTATCTGAAGAGAGTTTCCAGGTTAGTTTAGGGAGGGGGAACCCAAGATGTGTGGTCATCTTCCAAAGTTTAAGAGATGGAGCTGGCTATCTGGGGTGAGGAGCACATAAAAATTACAGGACGGTGTCTCTTAGAAGAGGGACAGAGAAAGCGTTCTTGAAATCTCTGGAAAATCCCCTCATGTCTTTAGTACACAGCAGTTTAGGCATGTAAGGAAACAAGAACTACCTGAAGGAGCACAAAAATCAATCACCAAAACTCAGAGTTGAGAGTAGCTCATGCTCTTATACTTGGGATTTCAACTTAAACGCCAAACTTGACAGGTTAGTTGCTTTTTTCTCAGCACTGTTGACACGTAAAGTTCTCTTTTGCAGTGTCAGTTACTCTCTCCACTTCCCCACTGCTGACTCCAAAACATGTTGCACAGAAGTGACTGATAGAGTCAGTGTGTTTATGAAATTACTCAAGACTCAAAAGGTTGGGAAGGAGAGGTGAAAAAAATGGAGAAAAAGAACAGGTTTTACTTATTTTGAACTTTTATTCAAGACTGCAACCCATAAGTAAAGAAATCACAGAAAGGTGCAGCTGATGTTAATTTTGAAGATTACACTTCCACTTAAGGCACTTTAATTAGTACACTTTTTTTGTTGTTTGCGTTAGATTTATTGTCTAATGTTAACTTTAACAACTTGTCTAACTCTTGGGCAATATAGAAAAGATATTTTTAAAATGTCCTAGTTGGGGTAAATCTAAACTGTCAATTACTGAGGAAATTTTAAGGTTGCTAATCTTCAGGTCCAGTGCCCCATGAACATCTCAGAGGCCCCTCATTTTAAGACTCCTCCCACTCTAAGTTCAATCAGTGATGCTTGAGTTATGTTAAATCAGAGTTTGACCCAAATTTAAAAAGACCCAGCTCATTTTATAAGACAATACAGCATTTGTTGACCTCACACTCATAAGTAGCCAGTTATTTCACCAGCAGACTGGGTTTATTTGGAAATAAGGAAAAGCAATTTGGGACTCACGGTCCCATGGCAAACCAGAGCACGCTTCCCTAATGCGAAAGAAAGAAACATTCTTTTATAAAGTTGAGAAGGGCTGTTATAAACAAAGAGTGCATTGGAGAAAACTGGGAGTTAAAAGTATAGTGACTTTTCATCTGCGGGTTATGCCATTCTTTCATTGATTGAGCTGGGCATGGAGTGGCCTTATCCTTCCTCCCGCTGGGGCAGCAAAACAGCATCCCTTCTGTCAGGGATGCAAAGCATGTCTCTTCCAATTGGATGCTCAAGGTGTGAGGTGAGGTGAGTAGACACATTTGAAAATTCTCTTTTAGCCTCCTAATTACACAGAAATGAGGTTTTGAATATTATTTTTCATGAATTAAATTATATTTATCTACAGTTATTAATTCAGAATCATAGTAAATAATATCTACTATGAATGATATTAGTGTCATGGAAATGATACTTATTGAAGTTGTAATAAAGTATATGTTTTCTAATAAAGTAAGAGCGTTCTAGAGACATTGAGATCCCCTATGTTAGAAGTTCTGAGTTAATTTTTGAATTATAATGATCACTGCTCTTATTCTCATTTCTGATTTTATGAATTTGCAGAGAAGCAATTCGTATATAAGTATGTTGAAAATTTTGAAATATTTCTTATATATGTTACTAAAAATAAGATTGGGCAAATAAATTACCACATACTGGTGAATAACAATCTCTAAGTTTTAGGTTTCTTTCATTTTTGTCGAAGTTTTTGCCAGTTTCAAGGTATCATATTTGAAAAGAAGGAGAATGGTTGGTGTTTTTATGTGTAGTATATGTATTTATGGTTGAGTAGAAAGGTGTGGATTAATTTATTTATAAATTCATGCTAACATATTTATTGATTGTCTATTCTGAATGAAGCACTTTGTTGTTACTGTACTAGTGGGTGGCTAGATGGTTAGCTTTTTTTTTTTTTAATTGGTCCTGAAACATTCAGGGTTATTTCATTTACTGGTAGAAGAAAATACTGCTTACATTACGGAATGTAAGAATTTTGTATTAAGAATTTATGGCACAATTAGGAGATTAATATATGTAAAAGATTTTAAAGACATGCCAAAAACTTTAGGTATTTGCCTTCAATTTAAAATTGCTATATTCCTCAAACACATGAAAGAAAGGCTGCAAAATTTTGGATAGCAAACTGACACGTTTGAATGAATTGGGCAGAGACGGAAAAAATTCACGGATGAATCTTATGCAGATTATTTGTGAGCAGGGGTTTGAAGAAATTAAGTGTCATGGCTTAAGAGTAGAAGGTAATAAAAATAAGCATATGCCCTGCACCAAATGGTAATGTTAGAATAAGGAAATCACATGGAGTAGTAAATTGATTAGCTTATTTGGAAAACAGGATTCGTTTGGGAAATTAAAAGACGTGAAGTGAAATGGAGATTTGATTCCTGGTGTTCTAAATGTTGAATTGGAGTTTGAATTTAATAAGGAAGTGATTCATAGACTTACAGAATTTTAAAACAGGACAACCCTTTAGTGCTTGCTATACCTTCCCTTTAGAGAAAACAGACTTTACTGAGAGTACATGACTGTTAGTGGTAATGCTACTTGGGATTAGAACTAATGATTTCCTTTTTTAAACATTCTTTTCATTATCCTGCTGCTCTGTGAAATGATATTTTATTGACCAGGAGCAGGCAAACTCATGGACACAATACTAATTTGGAATATTTTTTTAGAAAATCTCTTCCTTTTGTATTTTTAATTAAAAAAATTTTTTTTCATTGAACATTGACTTACAGCACTGTATATGATTTAGGCCATTAAGTTTAAACCTCTTTATTTATTTATTTATTTTTAAGATTTATTTATTTATACAAGCTGGAGTACAGGCCAGAGGCATGGGGGAGCAAGAGGGTTCACCAGAGACAGAGTGGGGAGCAGAACAGGCAGATAGACAGAAATACACTGCTGAGGAGAGCAGCGGGTGAAGCAGGAGAGGTCTGCCACGACATGTGGGAATCTCCCCAGCCGGGCATCAAACTCACGTTGCCACCACTGACAGCTCCACAGCGCAGCGCTTAACTGTTGCACCACCAGGGAGGCCAGGTTTAAACCTCTTTAGAAGTATGTTACCACACCAGGCCTACCACCAAGAGCACCCATTTTCCTCCATGGTAGTCCACTGCACCCTCTGCTCTCTTTGCTTCCTACCCTACCCTAGCCCTCTGGTAGTCTCAATTCTACAGTCAGATTTCTAGGGTTTGTTTTGGTTTGTTTTTGTGAAAACTTCTACTTCAAATACTAAGAGCAAAGCAGTCTCTTTTTCTTCCATCTGCTTTTTACTCTACGGTCTCTGATCTACTCAAAGTCAGTCATGCCCAACCTTTTCATTGTACTATTGGGTCACAACCACAGGAAATTCCAAGGTGAAATCTGAAACTGGCCCTTATACAGAGGGCAGGGAGAGACCAAAGAAGAGGCAGACAACTCCAGATTGGTAGATAGCAGGGAACTTACTAGCTTTGTCGGGTGGCCATAGGATGAGTGGTTCTCTGCAACCCTTTCCCCCATCTCAAAAGCTTACTGAGAGGTTATAACTGTGTTGTCATGTGTGCTGTCCAGATAATCTCAACAACACATTACACATTTTCCTAAGGCTGTATCCTTGGAGCAACTTCTGGGACTGCACATTCCAAGGGGCAAGGGTGAGAAATCTGATTGCCTGGGTCCAACACTTAGTTCAATGGGAAGTCACATTCTCTTGACTGCCTTCCCCAATATTCCAAACTTCTACCTTTGTGGCATCACCTCTGCCACACAGCAGGAGATGTTACAGATGGGCACCCCCTTCTGGCATTTGTCACTTAATCTCCAAGCTTGGTCTCAGAGCAACTTTTTTTTTTTTTAAGATTTATTTATTTATGCATACAAGCTTGGGTACAGGCTAGAGGCATGGGTTGGCGAGAGGGCTCACCAGAGACAGAGTAAGGAGCAGAACAGGCAGATGAACAGGCAGATACACTGCTGAGGGGAGCAGCGGGTGAGTCAGGAGAGGTCTGCCATGCCGTGTGGGAATCTCCCTGGCTGGACTTGGAACTCATGTCGCTGCTGCCACAGCTCCACAGCGCAGTGCTTAACCGCTGCACCACCAGGGAGGCCCTCAGAGCAATTTCTTTTGATGCTTCTCTCCTATGCTTCAAACGTCAACCCAGTTACACTGTTACCCCAAGGCTACCATTTAGGATCCTTTCTGTTATCACCCAGAAAGTAATGGAAGGGACCTTTGGTGGCATGGATAACTCCTGTTATGCCCTGCGCAGAGGGAGAAAGGACTAAAAGATGTCATACTTTTAAGTAAAGTTGTATTTGATTCTGGCAGCTACTCAACCGTTTCTCAGAATGCCTGCCAGCAGGAAAGGAGTATGAGGAGCACAATTAGCATCCATTTCAGTATTTCTCTCTTCCCTTTCGAAGGGTTTTTGAGGCTGTTGTCTACAAGGAATAGCTTGGGAAGCTAATTTAGCCTCTGGCATAGATGTACAAAGTCACTCCTGCAGTCCTTCCTAATGTCATATTTTTAGGGAGAGATGAAATGTGGTCATCCTGTTGATTCTTCTTGAGTACCTGAGAAAGAGATGTGTCCTCTAAAATGGAGGGCAGCTAAAAGGAGTATAGGATCCATTTTTTAAATTCTCTATTAGCAGACCTGACACTGTCATAGATATGTCTCCTCTCCCCTGTGTCTTTTGTTCCTAAGGACAGAGAGCTATTCCTAGGAATCTAAAGTGCCTCTGGATACTTTCAATCTTCTGAGTTTCTTATGTATTAAATTCCATGGTTATAAAATTTTAGAAACATTAGTAAGCTTCATGTTGTAGATTTCTTGGTTTGCCAAATAGACCTGGAAAGCTATCAGCTGCCATTGTCATCCAGCCTGGCTATTCTTGTGGCCTCAGCCAACCTTGCTATAGTAGACTGATTGGTGGTCTCCAAAAAGACATGTCTGTGTCCTCACCCTGGTGCCTGTGTGTGTTACCTTATTTGGATGTTCTTTGAAGATGTAATTAAAGGGGTTACAATGAGAAAATCCTTGGTAAACACTAAATCAAAAAGGTGTCCTCAAAGGAAGAGGACACAGACAGTAGAGGAGAAATGCAGAGATGATGCGAAGGTGAAGCAGAGTCTGTAGATGTGCTGGTATAAACCAGTGGACACCGAGGACTGGACTATAGTAACCAAAAGCTGGAAGAGGCAAAGTAGGATTCTCCCCTAGAGCCTTAGAGGGAGTGCTTCCCTGCTAACACTTTTGAATTTGAACTTCTGGCCCTCAGGACTGTGAAAGAAAAAATTCTGCTGGTCCAATTTACCAAGTTTGTGGTAATTTGTCCCTGAAAATCCTAGAATATGACATTAGCCTACATGGAAAAGCTGGTGACCCCTGTCTGCTTCTGCTAGCCAGATCTGCCTGCCTTTAAAAGATCAGAGACTAAATATCACTTGGAACCTTGCTACCTCACTCCTGCATTTAGTCTTTTATATAACTTATTTTAAAAAATGAGAATTATTTGTATGTAAAAGTAAATACTCAAGAGAGAGACTTAAAATCAAAGCATCAATGGCTCAAAGCTATCAGGGGTTAGTATATAGTTACAGCCAAGTACTGGTGATGTCTTCCTGAATCACTAATGGCTGCCTTGGGTGCTTTTGCCTCTCCTTCCTGTTTCCAGTCTTCTCCTCCTGGTTCTCTGAGAGCTCTGTCTCTCACACAGGGGTACCATGCTCATAAAGAAAATACCTATGGTGAACCAGCACAAAGCCATGTGCTCAGAGAGTGGTTGAGGGGAAGGAACACAGAGAGAAGGAAGCACAGTGGTCCATGGTAGTAGAATATGGGTGAGTTGGTGGTGGGTGCACTATGGTGGTAATACCTGATAGGGGTACCCCAATATTACCTCAGTTAAAAATAAGTAATTATATAAAAAAGGGCAGCTAACCTTTTTCCTTGTCTTTTTGTCAAATCACTTGGCAAAAATCCAAAGTTGATTTAGTTAAACTTTCTGTATTTTAAACAGATTCATACCATCATATGGAACTACTGCTATCACTAATTCCTGGACAACAATGTACTTTACTTCATTGGACTTACAGTCAAGTTCTTTGTACCATTCCCTATAGCATCTACTATAAACCTTCAGGGTGTTTACCCGACTACATCCCTGATATCCCTATTCTTGCTAGTATTAATAAAACAGTATTCCCACCAGCAGTGTAGGAGAGTTCTACCCAAAGGACACAAAAACATTAATCCAAAAAGATACATGCATCCCTTTGTTTATTGCAGCATTGTTTACAATAGCTAAGATATGGAAACAACCCAGATGCCCAAAAATAGATGACTGGATCAAGAAGATGTGGTACATATACACAATGGAATACTATTCAGCAATCAAAAAAGATAAACACAATTAATTCGCAGCAACATGGATGGAACTAGAAGGGATCATGCTCAGCGAAAAAAGCCAGAAGGAAAGAGAAAAATATCGAATGGTTTCACTTATAGCAGGAATATAGGAGAACGGAATTAAGAGAGAGAGATTCAGAGAGGGGGGCGGGGATAGGCTCAAAATGGGGGAGAAAAGATCACAAGGGACTATGGTGACGGTTCACGGGTGTATCGGTGGTGGGTAACCTTTGGGGGAATACACAATAATGTTAAAGATATAATTAATAATAATAATAAATAGAACAGTATTAAAATTCCCCAAGGCAATATAAATATGCATTCTATAAAGTTATTTAAGTCATTATTTGTCCTAACTGAAGAAAATGAGGTTTTATTTACTCAAGTAGAAAGACTTGTATGTACCTATTTTGTGTAGTTAATATTCTAGGTACTGAAGTTGTTACAGGGCAGGGAGAGGGGCACCCCCGAACCCCCAGACCTGCCCTGTTCTAAATGGGTTCTGCCATCCGCCACATCAATACAAAATATATGGGACCTTTTGTGGAAAGAAACTTTAATACAGTTAGAAAGGACAGAGAAGACAAAGAATATATTTTCTAAGTCAAGCATCCAGGGTTATCCATCTCCTCGTGGGTCAAAGTCCACCCTAACGGGATTGGCCCAAAACAAGTCTCGAAAGCCTGCCAGAAGTCTGGAACAGCTTTCGGCAGGAACCCACACATAAGGGTCAGAAACACCCATACAATTCTGAGAGGAACAGAACAAAATCAAAACCAAAATCAACATAGCCATCATTAACTTCCCCACGGGTCTCTCACCCACATCTATTTCAATCAGTCCAGGCCAGTGCAGCTTCTTTACAAGTCTCTCTGCTCTTTGGGCCTCTGCTGGCTTTCCATCCTTCTTCTGTCTCCTCCTGTCTTCTGTGTTCTGTCTCCTCTGTCTGTCCTCTGTGTGTGTCCTCTCTCTCTTCTCAAGCTTCTTATATCCTGCTCAGTTCCACCCTACCTTGGGTGGGACAGGGAACCTGGCACACACCCTTTTTCCTGGGGACCACCCTGTTACAAAGTTACAGCCTTTATGGAGTATGCATTTGAATGGTTCTGATGATTTCAAATAGGTAACTCAAAAGTCTATCAGTGAGGGCTAATTGCTTTATCAAATTGACTAAAAATACAAGTTTTATAAAACAAATTTTATGAGTGTAAGGAATACAGTAGCAGAAATATAAAAATCCTATCATGGAAATATAACTCATGGACCCAAACATTTTATCTTCCCTCTCTTGCATAGGCTCTCTAAAATAAGCAGGCCTTAGCATAATTTGCTTTCAATAATAATAAATTATACATTAATGAAAGGTAAGTACAGTAACAAAGGACCCGGTTCAGGCAAAGCAGCAGTCAAAGGGCCTTTATTAAAAACCCCCCAGGCGAGGTTCACGGTTCTCAATATGGAGGCCCGTGAAGTCGCGCCCAGTTATGAATTGGTCGAATTTTTATACATTCTGGGGATACGGACAGTGCTGATCTATATCTGACTTGCCCCACCCAGGTGGTGGTCGATGGAGTGGCAAGGTCAAACATGAGGTAGTGTAGTGAGGCACATCCTGTTTGTTGTGGTTATGCAACCGGGTGGGGCCCCTGAGGCCCCAGTGGCCTTGGGCAATGACCCTGGGAGTGGGGTAATGACCCTGAGTTGACCTTACAATTACTATATAATAAAATCATAACATGCCTTATTAATATACCTAACACCAAGTAAAATGTTATAAAGTAATACTAAAGATATAAATGTTAACCTGTTTAATTGGTGTTTGTATGAACACAATGTAACTGTTTCCAGAAAGCAAAATATATGGATGTTGCCATTTAGAAAAACCACAAGTTTTATTAACAGGGTATAATTTAAAGAATGTTAATCAACCTTAAAGACAGAAAGTCCTGAATTCAAAAACTGATTTAGAGTCTTAGATAATTCGCCTTATTCAAATCTGAGGTAGCTGAGTTTCAGCTTATTATCTGAAAACAGATGATTATTACTGCATTCTGGGATTAGTGATATAGTTTTCAGGGCCTGGGGTTTGGTGTGTGGGTTTCTTGGGTCCCTCTAAGAAAGAATTCAGAGACATTCCCATCAGCACAGGGCAAGTTTATTGAGGAAAGTAGAACAGGAAGAGACACCTGCATAGACACAGATGTGCAGTCCTGAAGTAAAAGAACTGCATTTTACCAGGGCAAGGGGTGTTCTTTTGTAATGTTCTTTGATGGAATTACTGTGAAAATTACCTCCTTGGAGTCAAATTGGGTTGGTCTCCTAAAATGGAAGGAAGATCCTCTCCAACCCTGCCTCTCGCTGATAATCTTTTCTGACCCCACCTTAGATTCCTGGAACCTTCCTTAGCTGGAGGGTTAGTTAAGATTTACTAACCATCCCTACCCCCACCTCTGGTGTTTGTACTTGTGAGACCTTCCATCCTAAATTTTCTACTCTAATTTCCATAATCAGGAATATCAGATTATTCAGAAAGCCTGATTGTAGCAGCATTATCGGACACTTTACATATTTGCCTGATTATATAGTCTGTCTCACATAGCCTTTGCCTAAAAAGGGAACTTGGAAGTAATAGTGAAGTGGCCAGTATCATAGACTTTGGGTAGGAAGCCAGAACCTCTATATGAGCATATTGACAATGAGAAGCTTTTGACACCAGTAAGGACTTTGAGGAAACCAGAGACCTCAGGATTTCAAGGAGGGGAAGCAGAGAAGAGCACCTTAATTTTATCAGCAGTGTTACCATCCATTTAATAAAGCATTTAAAGGCTACAATGACACCTTCAAGTAGGGGAACTCATTTTCCTTAGTGAAAACCTGAAAGTGAAACTTCATGTGCATTGTTTTCTGCTTTTCTTTGCATAGGTTTTCAGCACTGCATGTTACTTCCCTAGCTGATAAAATAATCTATTAATAAACTCAAGACTCAGATTCCGTGTGCAGATAAAAAAGCTATGTGTATAGAAAGCATTCCTACCTTCTCCAAACAGCCAGGATTAGATCAAAGGGCAATTTATGACTCTTGGGAGCCCAACCCCTCCATCCCCGGGCACAAACGGGTTGGACGAGAAAACCAAAGGTCTAGGACTTGGGAGAGAAATGAAATTTCTGCAGCCATACTAAGCAAATCTCTTAGCAGAACCTGAACGGTCACCCCGGCGAACTGAGAATGGTGGGGGCTCGGGGTGAGGAAGGGGTGGACTCGGAGACAGGTGCGGGAGGCGCTGGTTCTGTGATGATCACTAACGATTAGTTGTCTGTTAATGCACAAACCAGAAAAAGCCCCCCAGCCCTGCCCTGAGCGCCTCCAGGGAAGAGACACCCTAGTGCTGGCCACGAGAGCTCTGCAACGACTCGGGCTGCGCCGAACGCAGGACACCACCGGCGCCTGGGGGCGGGTCCCGGCGGCCGCTCTCTCCACCCCCAGAGTCGCCGCCACCTCCCGGCTCCTCGGGTGCTCGGCAGCTCAGACGCGGCTGCGTCCCGGTGGACAGTAGAGGCGGCAGCGAGCTGGAGTCCGTTTCGCTGCTCCCGGCCACAGCCTAGCTGGGAGAGCGCGAGCGCGAGGGAACCTGCCGGCGCTGCTGGTAAGTACCTGGTGGAGGGTGCGGGAGTGGGTGGCACTGGGTCAAGGATCGGAGGGAATGGGCAGTCGGGGGAGACCAAACGAGCGAAGATGAGACAAGTGCAACTTTCCCATTTTCCACCTTGTCTGCACAATCATGGGGGCGGGGTGGGGGGAGGTGATCCTTTTGCTAAGGCGATCACAGCATTCACATGTAAACTAGGGTACTTTTAAGGTGATGGGGGCGCTTAGGTCAACAGCCGCTACCCGGGAGGTCTGGTCACCTGTTTTTTATCCACTTTGCTTAACCCTGAAGATAGTATTGCTGTCTTAAGTTGCCGAACCTTCATCTCACACGCAGTCAATGCCACGTCGTTTTCCTTCGGCTGAGGTTTCTCAGCCCCAGGCTGCCGCTGGAGCCCAGGGGTCAGAAGAGACCTCAATTCTAACCGGTTCTACCAGCATGGAGCTCTGTGGCTTTGGCGAAGTCACCTCACCTCACCGGTCCCCGTGCATTCTTTGCTAAAATATAGGGATAGTTAGACTGGACACCCCCCAAAGTCTCTGGTAACTATTGGACATTCCCTGCTCCTTGGACACTGGCGGGTGGACCCGTCGAACGCAGTCGTGGAGGGTTAGGAATGGAGGTCCAGAATCCCGGTAGCTGCAGCTAAGCTACTTCTTTGGGAAACTCCTGAAAGTGCCTCTGAATTTTCTTTTTCTTTCTTTCTTTTTTCTTTTTTTTTCACTGCCAGTCTCTGCTTTGCAGACCAGTCCCATCTTTGTAGACTTCATCCCAGGGAGCTCAGCGAACAGGTTATTTTGGAAAACCGCTTGGCGGGGCAAATGGGACACAGATAGCAAGCAAGCAAACAGACACGTAGCAAAACCCTAAAACTGCAAGTGATGTTACTAGTAGGAGTCTGTGCAAGACTGAAAAGTGGGGATTCCAGGTTAATGACCACTTAAAACATTCATCTAGAAAAAAGAACAAAAACCTAAAATACTCTTAATAATGGTTTACTCTTACTAATGGTTTAATATTCTTAATAATGGTTCATTTCCTTAAAATAAAAAAGTGTTTCCGAAGAGCAAATGATTCAATTTTGAAGCAAAGTATACTTTGAGATTTTTTTTAAAGAAAGTTTTTGATAATTGCCTTTTTAAAATCTTTACTACGATGTCAACAAAATATCTAAGGCTGATGGACTATCTTATGTAGTATATTTAAAATTTCACTTTTGTTAAAGAATGTTTCTCCTTTTCAGTTAATTTAAACGTAGTAATTTAGTTTTTTAAAAAGGAAGTGTACCCATTTCAGTGATTTTTAAGAAATGTTATCAAGTGTTAAAATCATCACAATCTAGTTTTAGAACATGTTCATCACCCAATAAGATCCCTCATGCCCATTTATTTTTTCATCATTAGCTTCAGGTAAACCTTAATCTGCTTTCAGTGTATATAGATTTGCTTTTCTTGACGTTTCATATAAATCAGAGCTTACAATGTGTTCTTTTGTTTATGGCTTTTTTCACATAGCACAATAATTTAGAAGTTCATCCATGCTGTAGCATAGATCACTATTTCATCCCCTTGTATTGCTGAATAGTTTCCCATTCAACATCCATCCATCCTATGGGTATACCACAGTTAACTTGTCTATTCATTCACCAGTGGATATTCATTCGAAGCTATTATGAATTATACTGCTAAGGTCATTCACATACAAGTCTTTGTGAGCACATATGTTTTCCCTTGGGTAGAGGTTTAGTGGTAGAATCATTGGGTTTGAATAATAAACTCATGTCTTTTAAGAACATTAGAGTGATTTTTTTACACAAGTTCTATATTCACAAAATATAGAAAATTATGAAGAAATAAATATTCCTTACTGGATTATGTGTGACTTTACAAATATGTAAAGAGAAAGCTGGGAGAAGAAACACTTTGCTTTCTTTCAAATTTAGAACTCAATTATTGTAAATAATTTTGAGATAAATGATATTTCTCAGAAATAAAACATTTCCTGGTTAATTTAAAAAAATCTGATTTTTGCAGAGCAAGTTTAGATCCACAACAAAATTGAAAGGACAGTACAGAGATTCCCCATATATGCCCTACTCCCACACATGCTGAGCCTCTCCTCTATTAAGATCACACATCAGAGTAATTTGTTTGTTACAATGGATAAACCTACATCGACATATATAATCACCCAAAGTTCATGGTTTACCTTAGGATTTGCTTTTAGTGTTGTACATTCCGTGTGTTTGAACAAATATTTAAGAGCATGTATCCATCATAATACCATACAGAGTATTTTCACTCCCCTAAATATTCTCTGTGCTCTGCCTTGTGGGTTCCTCCTCTATATTTTGGATTCTCCCTCCCCATAGACCTTACTTCCTGCTAAGTTCTAAAATTTATTATGCTGGTGAAAAGTATTCCTCATTTTGGAGAGTGAAAATCAGCTTGGTAAAATGTACCTTTTCTTATAATGAAGTAAAAGAGGAAATTGAGGTCCAGTGTGATGGTTTCAGGAATGAAACTATGGTAACAGGAAAGAGTTAAACAGTCTTCTCAAGCAAGCTTCTGTTTAAATGACCATAAAATGATTTATTTCAAAATTAATCTTTATAGCCTGGCCTAATCTGTCTCAGAAGAAAATAATATTTTTAAGATCAGTGTGTGTTTATGTATATCTGAATAGCTTACAATTCATAAATTGCATTAATTTATTTTTTAAATGAGAATAAGTGCTTCTATCATGGAGTCTCTGGAGCCAGGTATAATACTAAGTCTCAAAACACTGAAATAAGCCTTTCCCAAACAAATCAGAAATCTAATAAAAAGTCAGATTATAGCTATGATGGGTTTTATCACAATCTTAAGGCTTGTGAAGAGACTCAAGACAAAGGAATATGTTATAAAGGCCATGTTCTCCGCAGAAACCACTCTGTCTTTCAGTTCCCCATTCCTGAAGAAGGATGTGTATCATAAAGAAGCAGAACCGTTCCCAGTAGTGAAAAATTAGAAAGCCCAAACTTCTATATCTTAACATGTTCCAAAACTGTGTATATATTTATGTACACTCTTGTAGCTCTAAGGAGGTTGAACTTAAAAGGTCCAGTCTGCTTTGGACAGACTATCGTAGCAGTCCAAGCAAGAGATGCTGTAGAGTGAGTCTGGGATTTAAGAGGAAGAATTAGAGATGAGCAAGAGAATTCAAAGTGTAGAGATATTCTGAACTGATAGTGATCAGGCTTCATAATTGGGATAGGAATTTAGGGAAAAAAGGACAATGATGTCCTTAATTTCCTCCCTTGAGTACAAAAGCTGACTTTACTTACAAAGTTGGGAGTTTGAGAATGAGGACAGACTTGGTGGGTTTATTTGATTGAATAATGCCTCTCAAAGTTTATTCTGAAACCTCAGAATGTGGCATTATTTAAAATAGGGTCATTGCAAATGTAATTAAGATGAGATCATAATGGAGTAACGTGGGACCTTAACCTAAAGTGACTGGTGTTTGTATAAGAAAAGGAGAAGAGGGCCTCCCTGGTGGCGTAGCGGTTAAGCGCTGCGCTGTGGAGCAGTCGGCAGCGGCGACGCGAGTTCGACACCCGGCCGGGGAGAATCCCACATGGTGCGGCAGACCTCTCCTGCCTTGCCCGCTGCTCCCCTCAGCAGTGTATTTCTGATCTGCCTGTTCTGCTACCCGCTCTGTCTCTGGTGAACCCTCTCGCCGCCCCACGGCTCTGGCTTGTACCCCAGCTTGTATGTATAAATAAAAAATAAATCTTTAAAAAAAAAAAAAAAGAAAAGGAGAAGAGACACAGACAGAGCGAAAACAAATCTGTGACAGTGAGGCAATGCAGCTGCATGGCAGGGGGTTTCAAGACTACTATGAGGCCACTATTAGAAACTAGGAGAAAGGTGGAATGGATTCTCCCTTTAAGTTCCCTAGAAGGACTTGACCCTTTGTTCTTGAATTGCTGGCCTCCTAAACTACATAAGAGTGAATTCATATTATTTTATGGCACTGGTCTGTGGTAATTTCTTACGATAGCCCTAGCAAATTAATACAGTGGATAGAAGGAAATATGGTGAATAAAAGATGAATCAGAGGGGAAGGTATATCCAAGAAGCTTAAAACATGAACCAGAGGGGAAGGTATCCAGGAGGCTTTTGTGTAACAAACTCAAGAAACATAGATTTAGTTGGCATTGGCATCCAGAAGGTAACTATAATGATGAAACCTCCTATATTAAGAACATACAATAAGAAGGAAAATGGAAGCCTGGGAAATAAGTTTCACTGGGAACCCACATTATAGCAACAAAAGTATGTACGTAGAACTTCAAATGACCTTCCTGCTAGCGGTCATAAAGTCATTAGAAAGGAGAAGAGCTGAAAGGATTTTTGACTTGACAAATACAAAGTTAGCATAATGGCTTTATGATTGGGAGGTGAAAGCCAGATTATATTGAATTAAAAAATGGAAAGTAATGAAAAGGCCTTAGTCAGTGTTGATAACTCATAGGATTACAGGTGACACATGGAAGAAAAAATTGGGTGAGAGTGTTACAGGGCAGGAGAAAGGGACACCCCTGAAACCCCAGACCTGCCCTGGTCTAAATGGGTTCTGCCATCCGCCACATCAATACAAAACATATAGGACATTTTGTGGAAACCAGACATTAATACAATTAGAAAAGACAGAGAAGAAAAAGAATATATTTTCTAAGTCAAGCACCCAATGCTAACAAACTCCTTGTGGGTAAAAGTGCACCCAAACAGGACTGGCCCAAAGCAAGTCTCGAAAGCCTGCCACAAGTCTGGAACAGCTTTTGGCAGGGACCCACACATAAGGGTCAGAAACAGCCAGACAATTCTGGGAGGAACCAAAATACCTTTCGGCTGGGACCCTTACAAAAGGGTAACAGTCAGACAATTCTGAAAGGAACAGAACAAAATCAACATAGCCATCGTTAACTTCCCCAAGGGTCTCTCACCCACGTCTATTTCAAACAGTCCAGGCCAGTGCAGCTTCTCTACAAGTCTTTCTGCTCCTCGGGCCTCTTTTGGCTTTCCATCCTTCTTCCGTCTCGTCTTCTGTCTGTGTTCTGTGTCTCCTCTGTGTGTCACCTCTGTGTGTGTTTCTCTGTGTGTCAAGCTTCTTATATCCTGCTCAGTTCCACCCTACCTTGGGTGGGACAGGGAACCTGGGACACACCCTTTTTCCTAGGGACCACCCTGTTACAAGAGTAGAGGTCAGAACACTGGGTCATATTAATTTTTAGTTAATGTTTCAAGGAGAGCTTTGGCACGCTCTTTAATAGCATGAAGAAACGATAAGTGTGGAAGAGGCTGGAGGTACAGGAAAGAATATTCATGGAGCTGATTTCCAAAGGAGGGAGGGTAAAATTAGGGCAAAAGTAGGGGCCTTAAACATAAATTTTCCATTCTCTAGTAGAAGTTTGTCATTTTTCTAAGAGACAGTAGTTAGTTATTTTTCCTTTCTATGGAAATTATTGTATATATTAAGAAAAGGGAAACTGTTTACTGAGCAATATACCAGGCCCAAACTAGGTGCTTTAACATTTTATTATTAATTTTTTAAAGATTTATTTAATTATGCATACAAGCTGGAGTACAGGCCAGAGGTGTGGGGTGGCGAGAGGGTTCACCAGAGACAGAGTGGGTAGCAGAACAGGCAGATCAGAAATATACCGCTGAGGGGAGCAGCGGGGGAGGCAGGAGAGGTCTGCCGCACCATGTGGGATTCTCCCCCGCTGGGCGTCCGACTGGAGTTGCCGCAGCTGCCGACAGCTCTACAGCGCAGCGCTTAACCGCAGTGCCACCAGGGAGGCCCTATTATTATTACTATTTTCCAGTCTGTGGAGTTGGTCTCAGGACTCTTCTCTAATAAGGGATGAGAGTGTCCGAAGTCATTTGATAGAAAGTGACAGAGTTGAGACTAGAAGCCAGGTTTGTATGGTACCTAAATTCTTTCACAACTTTTCTGCCACTTTATCTGGAAATACCCAACACATTCATTCATATTGGATATTTTGTAAAGTCACCTTTGAGCATGACACACACTCAGGATTAATAAGGTTGTGGGGAGGAAAAAAGCAATGTGATAACTTGGGTAGTGCAACCACCACTACCAATCCTGACATAGTCAGAGTCCTTTACCACCAGCAAGGTAAGAGGTCTGTCAGGTCATAGCAAGTTTCCTATTCATTGGTATCATATGGATATGACAATGCGGAAATGGGACCAGTCTTACAGTATGGAGTGGCAGTGGTTTTGCAGTTTTTATTCAGGTAGTGGGGAAAAAAAATTGTCAGGGGAAGTGAAGAATGCTTTTCTAACAAGGTAGATTCAGGTCAGCTCCCTGTGATGTTTGTGAACTTTTGCCAGTGAATGTTATGCTTCAAGTAAAACCCAGCTTAGGTGTGTCAAGTCTGAGAAGCCCAGGCTTTGGGTGCCAGCTTTCAGTGCATTTGGAGGAAATTTAGAACTTTCAGTTTTAATTGAACAATGGGAGGAAACAAAGCATTTTTTACTCACAGATGTTTATTTTTAACAATTCTTTTAAAAAGTATTTTAATTTATTCTATTGCAGCTTTCCAAATTATCTGTCAGTAGCTGTTACTGATCGTAGTAGTCAATTAATTGGCTCACTTCTTTCATTTTGTATATTTTTTTTCGAAATGATTCACTTGAAGAATTAGTGAAATAATGTATTTTGTCTCGTGATAACAGTTTTGATTGTATTTAAGACATCTTAAATTATTAGACTTTTACTATATTTAATGTCATTGTTTTGGGGCTATTTTTTTGTCATAAAACTACTACCCTGTTAAAGAAACAAATTTTTCATTTCAATTCTGATATTTAACAATAATTATTTTGATATTCAGTAACTTCCAGTATTTGATTATTTGTGAAGATTGACTTTGTACTAATGTAATAATGGGGTTCAATTTGTATCCTACTTTTTTTCTCTTAAAAACTGTTACTGTCAGAATAAAAATGAACAGGAACAGAAAATTTAAAAATAATACTATTTTTCCTTATCAAGTAATATAATCTATGAAGTAGTTTTTGACTAGATAAAATTTCAGATCTTAAAGCCTGTAAAACAGCATTTTATAGTTTACCGAAAGATTTCATTCTAATTTTGCTGCATTCTGTGGTAATTGTTGATTTAACATAGAAATGGGAAAATGAAACAAAAGAAAATGATGTCCAAAGCATTAAAAAACATGCTTTAAATACAGCAGTGTTTGATTGTGGAATTCTGTCTTCCAAGAATAATATGTGCTTACCCTTGTAAATTCTTCACCAGGAATCACAGATGTAAAAAATAATCAAGTGATTTTTTTTCTCTTGTCAAGTCACCATTGTTGCATTATAATTAGTTATTCCAGATGTGATTTTCTGGACAACTAATATTTATTATTTAAAGTTTTGAACTTTAAAATTTTGAAATAGTATTTTTGAAATAATATACTTTGCAATGAAATCAGACATTTCAGGATAATGTGAGGAAGAAATTGTTAACCAATTTTCCATCAACTATAAATAATCATTGTAAAATTATACTCTGCAAATATGTAGCATTTAAAAAACAAAATGATATCTTATGATATATCCTATTTTCCACTCAATGATTCATTTTAACATGTATGGCCAAGGCAATAAATTGTATTTTTTGAATGACTGCATTGTGTTCTATTAAAATACTTAATCACCAATAGGCAAATGTGTAGACTGTCTCCAAATTTGACTTTATAACAATATAATAATAATTGTGTTTATAATCTTTATATATTGTGCATACTTACCTGATTAATTCCTTTGAATTAATTTCTAGGCATAGAATCGATGGGTCAGAGGATATTCACTTTTAATGATTCTTTGATATATTTTACAAAATTTCTTTTTAGTAGTCCTGTAGCATTTCTACTCTGGATGCTTCACTGACATACTGTTTCTAAATTTTTTAATTTAGAAATTAGTGGAAAAAGATAGCCCAGATTTGTAGTTCTTTAATTGCTAGTGAATCTAAATATTTTTAGTTAACTAAATGTCTAGTGTATATTTTGGATTTATTTTTATGAATTGCCTTTTTATATTCTTTGACCATTTCAAAATCTTTTGTTTCTTTGTAAGATTTTTAAATGAACTCTTTGTATTTATGTTATGTCATAATTGTCCATCAGTTTCTTGTTGTTAGTTAAATTTTATGAATGTCAAAGCTATCAGTTTCTTCTTATATAATGCATGATTTCATTAAGCTTGAGAACTTTCCCACTTATAAAAATATTCACATATGTTTTAATAGCACTTTTGATGTCTTTTTAAAATTTAAACCTTTAATCTTTTGGTAGTTATTCTAGTAAGGAATCTGTCTTAATTTGTTTATGGCCATTTTTGTCTCAAACCCATTTGCTTTTTTGCTGACGCTTTCCCCATTGAGTTACTATAGAGCCCTGTGCTGCCTACTCCCTTATAGCTCTTGGAGACCAACTTCCTCACAGGTGTTCTACCCCTTGTGATGTCCTGTACACTTTCTACCCACAAACTTTCCTCACTATTATTTTCCTGTATCCCTGGAGTCTCTTAATTGCCTCCCCAAATTACATTGATTCATATCTGTCACTCCTAAAGGAAAAAGAATTCCTCAACTTACAGGAAGAGCTACTAGCTTTTCCTAAATTTCCACAATACCAGTTTGGACGCATGATTTTGTTAGCACTGCACTACAGGTAATTTTTGTATGCTTTAAATCTGATTTCATCATTTGCTCTTTTTTTTTTTTTTTTTTTTTTTTTTTTTTTTTTTTTTTTTTTTTTTTTTTTTTTTTTTTTTTTTGCTCTGCCTTGAGACTATTATGATTTATGTTGATTCTCCCTCATCTAATAATCTCTGCTACTTTTATTCTTTATTCAAAACCATTCTGTCACACCTTCTGAAACACCTGTTCAATCACAGTAAATTTTTAATAAACTCCATTCCTCCCACCCAGAATTAAGAGTTGACTCTCTCTTGGGGCCTCCCTCGTGGGGCAACTGGTTATGTCTCAGCACTGTGGAGCTGTCCGAAGCCACTGCGGCACGAGTTTGATCCCCGGCCAGGGAGCTTCCCACATGGTGCAGCAGACCTCTCCTGCCTGGCCTGCTGCTCCTCTCAGCAATGTACTTTAGTAGATCCGCCTGTTCTGTTCCCCACTCTGTCTCTGGTGAATCCTCTCACCACCCCACACCTCTGGCCTACACCCCAGTTCTTGTATGCATGAATAAAGCTTTAAAAAAAAAAAAAGAGTTGACTGTCCCCTGAGTATCCCACTCCTCCTTGAGCCCTTTCTTTTGTAGACTGAGGGTTTCCCAGGATGCTATGTGAAGTAAGTCCTAACTTAAAAATTCTACACTAGAAATTTCTTACCTTCATTTTTTATATTACCTTCAAGCCATAAGCTATTATTTTATCTGAAGTATGTGGTAATACTGTTTGCGCTTTCTACATGGTCCTTTTCTTTTTTTAAGATTTTATTTATTTATGCATATAAGCTGGGGTACAGACCAGAGGTGTGGGGCGACGAGAGGGATCACCAGAGACAGAGTAAGGAGCAGAATAGGTAGACTGACTGAAACACACTGCTGGGGTCTCCCTGGTGGCGCAGCGGTTAAGTGCTGCGCTGTGGAGCTGTGGGCAGCATTACAATGCAAGTTCGATGCCCGGCTGGGGAGATTCCCACGTGGCATGGCAGACCTCTTCTGCCTCGACGGCTGCTCCCTCTACATGGTCCTTTTAATCTGTTGTGGGTCGAGAAACTCAAAAGCACTAAGTGAGCTAGAAATGTAACAGTTGTCCATGGTAGAATATCCATTTCAAAGTGGTTTAAGGAAAAAGGGAAAATAACTCAGATTCATGCAATCCAGCCTTCAGTCACAGTCAAGGGCTTGATCTGGAGCTCAAATTATTATGTAAGGATTCAGTTTTCTTCTACTTCTTGTTATTCTCCATCAAGTTGCCTTTATTCTTAGATTCTGCTTGGTTACAAAATATCTATCAATAGCACCAGGCCCAATTTGTCAATTTTAAATGCAAAGAGAAACATGTACCTTTGCTTAGTAGCTTTGGCACCAGTCCTAGCATGCATCATGAACCCACTCTATGTATTTACCTGATTGGAAAAAGGTAATAAGCCTGCTGATGCAGGTTTGATACACACACACACACACACACATACACACACACACACACACCCCTGAACCAATCACTATGGCTAGTTGGAAAAAGGTAATAAGCCTGCTGATGCAGGTTTGATACACACACACACACACACACACACACACACACACACACACACACACACACACACCCCTGAACCAATCACTATGGCTAGTGGCTTTTGGAGTCTGATTTATCCAGGTCTCAATTTCATTCTTGGGAGCAAATGAATCACATGAAATAAGTAGAGGGAAAAAGATGTTGGGACCGTAAAATATTTATAAACCTGCAAACGGATGACAAATAAGAAAAAAAGAAAGCAGGCTTACATAGGCGCTTATTAAACTTGAAGCACTGTCTTATGAGTGGAAATTCAACATTATTAGTTACATAGATTCCATGATACTTATTTTGACTAAAGGCCAGTATATTATAGTACTTTGATTCTTGACTCTATTCTTTCTAAAATATGTAAACTGCACAATTTTGTTCAACATAACCCTCTTTATTCACCATTAATGGATTTTATTTTAAATTCTGCCTGTTAAAATAGTATTTTGAAGATATATAATAATAAAAGAAGGAAATATTTCTTCTTTACAAAAATATCTTTGCAGTTAACATATAAGAAAATCATGACACATGATTTGGGAGGTGATAGTGAAAAAAATAAACTAGAAATTTAAAAACTTTGTTGTACAGCTAATTCAGTTTTTCACTAATCATTGGACCCTGATGTCTCTTAATCTGTTGAGATTTCATTTTTTTCCTAATAGAATTATAAGAATATGATTTCACTTCCTCATGAAATCGGTATATTGAAAATAGTATCTATGTTATTTTTAAATTTGGTCAATAACTCCATGTTTTATAGATAGATGTACCCATTCATTTTTAGGTTAGTTTTGGTGGATGATGTAAAATTCCTTTATTTACATTTTTAATGAATTTTGAAACTCATACATGCATCTCTAAGATAGTTAGGTAAGTTCAAATAGACAAGTACCTACTAAAAGTACTCTCCTGAATTCAGGTCCTTATTCTTAGTCCTGCAGTGCAAACAGAAATGAGTGAGAACCCCTTTTTTCTCTGTGAAGCTTAGCATTCCATCTTCTCGGCGGAGGTGAAGGAAGATAATATACAGAGCTTTCCTGTGAGACATATTGTAATAGATGCCATAAAAGAATCAAAAAGTAGTGTGGGGTCTCAGGGAGAGAGAAAAACTTTGAAATTAATCAGAAAGATTTTATAAAGGATGTAGCAGTTGCATCCCAATTGATCCTTGAAGGAATGATGGAATTTCAGTAAGTGAATGCAAAGTTCCTGATTGAGAAAACACCATGGAAAAAAGTACAAACACAGGGAAAAAATGAAACCGAGCTGTGTAGAATTTTAGAAACTGGGAGAAGATACGTGCAGAAATGACACACGGAGGCTATAGTGAAGAATCTCACATGTGGAGATGAGGATTGGGATTTTAGATAAATTTGTAGCTAATCCTTGAAATGTTTTGTGTAGGGAGTCATCCATGTATACAGTGCTACTCAATAAGTCAAAAATTATTTTAACAGATTGTTTATTTGTGGATAAATGTAAGAGTTGTATACAATTTTTAAAGGAAACCAGACAGGGAAAACTGTTAACAGCAAAATCTGCAAAAAAAAAAAAAAAAGAAAGAAAATATTGTGGTTTATGACTTATTCAATATGAATTGGCAATGTCAAGTGATAGTTCTACCAAGATAGCACATTTCTTAGTTATATTGAGATTAGTGTCTTCCAGAACAAGGGCAGTGATGGCCCAATTCTGTTTTGCCCTGGTCAAACTCTCTGTTCCTATAAATAAGTACACAGTGTTCTGGACACTCTACTCCTACGTATGAGCATGTTCGTGCCCATGTGCATGCCCATGTGCATGTGCGCGCACACACACACATGCACATTGGTAAAGGATGGTGAGTTATTGGAGAAGTGATAGATTAGTCACAAAATGAACATATTTAACTATGGGGATGAACACTAGGGAAAAGGGAGGGGAACACAGTATAATGGGATGTATAAAAAAGGGAACAAGACAAGCACAAACTTTGGAATTAGATATGGCTTTAAATCTCAGTTCTCTTCCTTGTTAGCTGTCTTATTTGGGGAAAGTTGCTTATACTTTTGCAGGCTTAGTTTTCAAAAAAGTATTTCCAAGGCTACCAGTTTCCTAGTTGGAGAAGCACAGCCATAGCAATATATAGACCCCACAGGTTTATAGTCCACTAAGTGTTCTCTCACTTTTTAACACAGATAGACTATCAATTCAGATTTCCACTCATCAGAATTTGTGTTGCTTGTTTTAACTTAAAACAATCATATTGCTCATGTGAAAATATTTGGCAATATAGTTGCATAAACATGTATGTGAAATTAAGAAGTTAAGAAAAAGCATAAAAACATGGTTATATTTGAAAGTGGAGGCCTATAGCTCTAGCTCCTGTGATAGTGAGGTAAGAGGTTGTGAAGCTTCGTGATATTATACATGGCTGTTGCATCTTAGGCTTTGTGTGTTGTTTGCTCGTGTTCCTATTATTTTTTTAATTAGTGCTTTGAGGGATACAGATGTTGAACAAATGCTGTTTTGTAAAGCATTATTTAGTATTATAATATAAAGTATTATTTAGGAGGTTTTCAAATTAGAATAACTTTTCTTGCTTTTTAATTAACCCTATTTTTTAATTTTATGTTCTCATCTCTCCTTTAGTTGCATCAGATAGTACTTCCAGAGTTACTAATCTGTAAATTATCTTCCCTGAGACCAAATCGCTAAGCCAATTTTTGGTTATCGGATCATGTAACTTTCTTGAATTTTATGTTATTGTAATAAAAGAGGCTCAGGCAATGGGTCACTCTCTATTTGATTTCAACGCGCACGCGCGCGTGTGTGTGCGTGTGTGTGTGCGCGCGCGCTGTGGCAAAGGTTTTGGTCAGAGGCATTCATTTTCTGTCAGCTTCTCTAAAAATCCAAGGATAGAGTTTAAATTAAGGATGCATTTAAGGGTACCCTTCAGGGTAGGAATCAGCTCTGCTCTGATTTTTATTTAGTACAGTTGGAGAGCACTCAGTGAAATATGTATATAGTTATGTAACTCGTCACTTAGAGGCTCTGGCCTCCTGTTAACCAGGGGCCTCCTGAGAGGGAGTGTAGGGAGAGCAGCTGAGTTAGACTCAGTGCTGTTGCCTAGCAGTCCCAGAGGAGCAGTCATAAGGGGTTGTTGCTGGGCAACCAGGGGGCTTGGTGACACATCAGCCCCCAGGGAGTTTTACAGTAGTGGTGGGCCTGAGCTCCTGGGACAAGGAGTACAGTCTGGCAGGAGGCCAAGCCTCCCTCGAGGGCACCAGTGTTGTTAGCAGTGTGGATTTGGCCTTAGAATCAAAGATGCTAACTTATGTTCTGTGAACATGCAAGTATTTATGGAATTATTGATGTAAATTTAATTAAACATGAACTTGGAACAAGGCAGGTTGCTGTGAGAACCAGATTTCTCATTTCGAAAACTTTCATTGCGTTTCCTTCTTCAGGCTTAGGTAGTTTCAAGGTAAGTTTTCTGGGTCAACAGAAAGCAATTTTTCTTTATGCTGCATGAGATAAACAACTTTGCTTGTTAACATTAGTTCACCAAAGCAAACATTTACATTTGAGAAAGCTAGCAGGCTAACTCTGTTTTGGTCAAGTGAGCCTGAATCGCAAAGTATTTGACTTAATATCAATTTAAGAACTTTATACTAATATTTGAGATAATGCTTGAGTTTTCTTTCTGAATATAAAAATAATTTAGCTAGACCACAGCCTACGTAACTTCTAATATAACAGTTCATAAAGGACTCTTCAGTAGAGTTGATAACATTGTGAAACCAATCAGCTCTTGTAAGAAGGCTGATTTCTGCTTTTAGAAATTAAAGTCACCTGTGTTGAGCAACTGCTTCTCTTGAAGATGTAGGCACATATTTTAAAGGCCAGAATATAGCTGTTTCAATATTTGGAATAACACAGAGTTGCATCAAAGGATAAAGTGTGAAGTAGAGGAAAATGCAGCTGCCAGATTTGAGAAATAATTAACATTGGCCAGCTAGAGAGAAGTGATGTAAACTTTCTTATCTCCCTCCCTCCTCTGCATTTTTATCAGTACTTCTGGCCCTGGGCTGTAAGTGTTTGCCTATCCATTCAAAGGGAGGTAAGATTTTGCTCTGGGTACAAAGGGAAAACCTCTTTGTTAGTGTTAAGATCTGCACTCTTTAAGTGACCTGTATTCTTTTTTTAAAAGTACCTACGAACTTAAAAATTCCTTCCAAGCCATACACTGAGATTTTTGTTTTGCCTACATATATTCACACATACCGCTGTGTCTCAACACAGTAGAGCACTGCTGATCTAGTACATTAGTAGTTATAGAAAATTAAATGTTTTCCTAAGATGCCTTACTTGAAACTATTTGGCATTTAATAGTGATAATATTTATTCTTTTAATCATCTATATCACTGGTAGTGGCATTCTATTTATCATACTTATGTAAGAATATCAGTAAATCTTAAACATTTTAAATACAATAATTGTTCTGTGATTTAAATTATGTCATTTAAACTTTCCAACGTCTTTATATGTTAGGTATTTTTTTTAATTTATATATGTATTTTTTTTACATCGTTGTTCCTCTCAGGTGTAATCCCCATAAAATTCCCACCACCAAGTCATCCGTGAACCATAATCATAGTCTCTTGTGCTTTTCCTGCCCCTGTTCTGATCCTGCCACCTCCTCTTCCCTTCCTGAATATCTCTGATTTATCTTTTGCCTACCAGTTCTGTTGTTTTGTTTTTTCCTGATCTGTTGTTCGGTTCCCCTGTATTCCTCCTATATGTGAAACTGATACAGGGAAAATGAGGCCTTTTAAAATTGCCAAAGGCAGTGCCCCAGTTGCTTACTGGTTACTATATTGGTTCTGTACCCACGTGCACATTTGTAAGACTGCTTAGGTTTAGGGAACTACAACAATTGGATTTTATTTAACAAACAAGGAAAAGCAAAGAATTACTGCAGTCAACATATGGCCGTTTACCTTACTTAAAGCAATGTCCATTCCTTTAAGTCCCAGAAAAGTAACAAAGGTGGTGTCTTCCCGCCACTGCTGATGTGGAGCTCCTCTTCCAACAATAGGCCACGTTTCCAAAATGGCGTCTTCCTTCTTCTGCCGACGTGCGCAACAATCAGACAGTAGGCCAGGTTCAAACTCATGAGGATGAAAGGACACAACTGGAGATGCTCCCAGAACTGCCATGGTGCCCCAGCACAGCACCAGGCCAATAACACCGTAAACAGCAACTACAACAGCCAGACAGCCCAACAGACTGCACTCACGCATTTTAGGAAGGCGCCCGCTTGGGGCCTCTGCCTTCTTCCCTCGGCTGCAGTAAAAACAAAACTGGGAGCAGTTTCTTTCGCTTGGCTATTTGCAAAGCCTCCGAAGTCGCTGGTCCCAAAGTCACTAAAGATTCCAAAAACGCTCAATCCGAAACTCTGTATCCCAGCGGCTCAAAAACTTCTGGCGTCTGATTTCCAAACTCTCAATCTTGGCGGCTATATTTTCTGCCGCTGATTCCTCTATTCCTACATCATGACCACTCCCTTCCCCTTATCCTTCAGTCCCTTGTATTTCTCATCACACTTTCCACCCCAAACTGCAAACTTGCATTTTCCCTGGGGCTATTCATTCTCATCAGCAACCACCCTCCAGGGGGCACCACCTTTACTGGACTTTAGACTCAGCCCGATTACAAAACCATCTGATATTTTTTTTGTTTGTTTTCTGACTTACTTCACTCAGCATAATCCCTTCCAGCTCCATCCATGTTGCTGCAAATGAGTTCATTTTTTCTGACTGCTGAATAGTATTCCATTGTGTATATATGTCATGTTTTTTAAAATCCAGTCATCTGTTTGGGGGCATTTAGGTTGTTTCCATATGTAAGCTATTGTAAATAGTGCTGCAATAAAGATAGGAGTGCAGGTTTCCTTTTGAATTAACATTTTTGTGTCTTTTGGGTAGATTTCTAGGAGTGGAATTGCTGGATCATGTGGTAACTCCATTTTTAGTAGTTTGAGGGTCCTTCACACTGCTTTCCATAGTGGTTGGCCCATTTTGCATCCCCACCAGCAGTGTAAGAGGTTTTTTTTTCTCCACATCCTCACCAGCATTTGTTGTTGCCAGTTTTTTTTAATATGGGCCATTCTCACTAGTGTGAGGTGGTATCTCAGAGTGGTTTTGGTTTGCATTTCCCTAATTATAGTTGATGTTGAACATTTTTTCATATACCTGTTGAAAATTTGGGTTGCTTCTTTGGAGGTATTCTGTTTATATATGGAGATAAGTAGGTTTGACCAGAAAGGTTAAATGTACACAACAGGTTTTATAATCAGAAAATATGTCTTCATAATTCATGCTGGTGGTTATTACAGTGTACTTTAAATACCATATTATTACATGAGGGCAGCCCAGTCAGTATTTACAACAAATTTGGTTAAATGTTACAATGATAAAATGAAAGAATACAAGAGAATAAAGACTATGAAATCTTTCAGATAACTACGTTTGCTTATTTTATTCTTTGGGGCTATAATCTAAAACAGGAAGTCTTTTTAATCAAGTTTCATTTCATCCATCCAGCCTCTATGAATGTGTAAATTGGATTCAGCAGGCATTTAGCACTGAAGTTGTTTCTTTTTTTGGTGAGAGGTATATTATCTTTGCTAGATGTGAAGGAAGAGGAAATAGTTAAAACAAAAATTAGAAAAAATGAACTATTTTTGACTAATTCTCAAAATTCTTATTTTTTAGAGCTTTGATATTTGAAGCAAAATAATGTGTTAATAAACTGCTGTTTTGTCATGACAGAAAAATAATATAGGAGAGAAGTTATATAAAAAACAGGTCAATAGTCCAAGAATATTGTGAGGGATCATGGGGCCTAGAAGCTCAATCGCAGGTTTTAGAGTCAGACAGAGCTGAACTTGAGACCTGGCACTGTGATTTACTAGTTGTGACCCTAGAGCTATATCTTGCCATCCCTAAGCTTTAAAAGAAGTGCTTTGTGTGGTGGGTTGTGATGATTAAAAGGATTAAAATGCAAAGTGTCTAACAAGGCTTATGACACAGAACAGGTGTTTCCAAACTGTTAAAATCCTTTTCTCTCCTCTCCTTCCCAACAGCAGTAGCAACTGCAAGTCAGAAGAGGGTTATCTTGGGTTTCTGAAGAGTCAAGGAGGTTTCACAGTGGAATTATTGGGTCAAAGTTTATCAGTATTTTTAGCATTCTTGGTCAGCTTTGTCAAATTGATGTGTAAAAGTAATTTTACAATGCAGCACT
Source organism: Scalopus aquaticus (assembly GCA_004024925.1). Taxonomy (NCBI): domain Eukaryota; kingdom Metazoa; phylum Chordata; class Mammalia; order Eulipotyphla; family Talpidae; genus Scalopus; species Scalopus aquaticus. The sequence goes on from PVIJ01000304.1 coordinate 232,149, forward strand.
TGCATTTTTAATTAGAAAACCTGATTTTTACTTATTACAACTATTTATGGTAGCAACTTGAATCTAAGAAGACAGTTACTCTGGATGTTTTACTACTTGTCTTTACTATCTGAAACATGAATATATTTCTTGGTCACTTTTATGAGTCTCTTAATTCATTCTTTTTTTAATTATAAATTTTTTTTATTATTATTCATATCTTTTACATTATTTTGTATTCCCCACCACCGATTCACCCGTGAACCACCACCATAGTCCCTTGTGCTCTTTTCTCCCCCATTTTGAGCCCTTACCCTCCCCCTCCCTTGCTGAATGTCTCTTTCTTATTTGATCCCCCTGTAATCCTGTTATAAGTGAAACCATTCGATATTTTTCTCTTTCTTTCTGGCTTATTTCGTTGAGCATGATCCCTTTTAGTTCCATCCATGTTGCTGTGAATTGCATGTGTTCATCTTTTTTGAAAGCTGAATAGTATTCCATTGTGTATATGTACCACATCTTCTTGATCCAGTCATCCATTTTGGGGCATCTGGGTTGTTTCCATATCTTAGCTATTGTAAACAATGCTGCAATGAACATATGGGTGCATGTATCTTTTTGAATTAATAATTTTGTGTCCTTTGGGTAGATTCCCAGAAGTGCTATCTTAATTCATTCTTTAAGTACTCAGATCACTCAAAACTTTTTGAATTAATATTTTAGATAAATTAGAGGTATGCCATTTAGATAAAATTCTGATTTTGGTCATTTGTGTATTTCTTAGTCTAGTTGTAACCCTTCTGTTACCTCAAAGAAGGTCTGTATTTCTTCCATGTTGTCTACCACATGATAGACAACTGCTGAATGAAACAATGCATAAGTGAATGAATAAATGAATGAGACATGTTATTTTATGTACATGCAACAACTATTAAAGCTTTTCAAAATGTAGCAATCTATAAGGATCTGATTGGTAGGCTAATTTAAAAACATGTAGTTGTAATTAAGCATATATAGTATGAAAAAAATAGGAAAGAAGAGAATATAGGCTAAGGGGCTAATGAGAGGGAAACTTAAGTGAAGGTAAATAAAAATCTTTGAATAGAATAATGCTAATTTTGTATGAACACTTTCATAAATGAATACATGATTTTTCCATTTATGTTTTTATAAGAATAAGGATGAGGGCCTCCCTGGTGGTGCAGCGGTTAGGCGCTGTGCTGTGGAACTGTTGGCAGCAGTGACGTGAGTTCGACGCCCTGCTGGGGAGATTCCCACATGGTGCGGCAGACCTCTCCTGCCTCTCCAGCTGCTCCCCTCAGCAGTGTGTTTCTGTTGATCTGCCTGTTCTTCTCCCCAGTCTGTCTCTGGTGAACCTTCTCGCCGCCCTGCATCTGGCTTGTACCCCAGCTTGTATGCATAAATAAATCTTTAAAAAAAAAAGTTAAAAATAAAAGAATAAGGATAAGATGCTTGTAAATGTTTATTTTAAATTTATGATATCCTTTTTACTCATGCAAGATGTATGAATTTTCCGTTCAGTAATCACTAATTGAATACCTACATGCTAAATTGTGTATGTGGACGAAGAAATCATTGTCTCATAAGATATTCACAGGTTGTTAGGGAAGAGTGTCATGCACACAGCTTGTAATGCAGAGTTGGCCATGATAAATGCTTGAGAGAGTTCGATTAATTCCATACTGGAGCAGTTCCAAAGACCTTCACAGAAGAGGTAGCATTTGAATTGGATCTTTAAGGGTGGACCAGAGCCTTAAAATAAGAGCAAAAGGGGGATATGCCTTCTAGACAAGAAGTGGTATGTATCTTATGTGTCTTGTTTGTGTACTTCTTTTTTTTTTTTAAGTAGTATGACTTTGATTTTTTTTTTTTATTTATGCATACAGCTGGGGTACAGGCCAGAGGTGTGGAGCGGTGAGAGGGTTTACCAGAGACAGAGTGGGGAGCAGAACAGGCAGATCAGAAATACACTGCTGAGGGGAGCAGAGGGCGAGGCAGGAGAGGTCTGCCACACCATGTGGGATTCTCCCAGGCTGGGCGTCGAACTCGCATCGCTGCTGCCGACAGCTCCACAGCGCAGCACTTAACCGCTGCGCCACCGGGGAGGCCCATTTTTGTGCCCTTCTTTAGACATTTGTTGCTAACCACATGTGACCAATGGTCCAACCCAGCACTTCTTTTCACATCTTATACAAGAGCTTATGCTTGGGCGGCACTTAGGAATTGCTGGGTTTTTACTATCAGAATGGATGAATGAACAAATTTACAGATCCCTTTTAATATGGGAAAATAAATTTCAGATTTAAAATTTTTGAGGGTTTTTATCTTTACCTAATCGCACCTATCTAATCCAAAGGAAAATTTACTTTGTGAACTCTGATTAACATTCATCTCACCAAATTTTAAGAAAATATAGCCATGGGTTTCCCTCCTAACACTCTGCTTTTCTTGTTCTAAACTTAATTCCTACACTTTTGTTGGCTTTAGATGCATGAGTTTATGTATATTCATTTGTTGTTGTTTTTAATATAAATAAACTTCCTTAAACTGAGATTATGGTGTTGCTTATTTATGAAATGATATTTGGATTGATGCACTTATTTTTTCTTTACAAGCAAAACAAGCTTATCTTGTTATATACTCATTCCATATTCCATAATTAAATACCTACAACACAGAGGTAGGCAGTAGGCATATATTTCCTTTTGGAAAGTGTCCAGTAATATCTGGAGTAATTAACTGGGTTTTAAAGAGGTTGCACTAATATTTTAATATTTGTGCCATAAATGGCAACTTGATTATTTTAATTAAATAAAAATATAAGCCAACTAAGACTTGTGACTTTGAACCCTTCCTTTTTGGTCCCTTTTACATTCAACATGTCTTGGAAATCCAAATATATCAGAGTATGGCTACTTTGGTTTTTTTGTTTGTTTCTAACTCTTGGAATCAACACGAAACTCCTTAGAACATCACATTCCCAAAAGGAAGCTGTAAGACTTAGGAGTGTGATCACAGTATCTTTCTAGGATCCCAATCTGAATCTAGTGTTAAACACAAGAAACAGTTTTTACTTTTGCGGTTTTTGAGGGAAAGTAATAGCAATACTGCATATTTGATATTTCATTGTATATGATCCTTCTTGATTCCTAGAGCAACCTGGAGAAATTTATCATCCCCATTTAATAAGAAAGGATGTATCACTTATGTACCAGGTGATGACTCCTCAATATCAACAGCTGAGAAATGGATGCACTGGAGCTACAACTCACTTTGGTGTTTCTGCCTCCATATTGCAGTGCCCTCAGGGCTTCCCTTTACTGACTGGCTTGCGAGCTGTGCAAAAAATGTGAGAAGCAAAGGAAAGAAAAGAGCAATAAAGTTATTTGAAAACTAATTTAAAAGAATGAATAGCATAATCCTGTTGGTATTTGGGGGAAATGTGTATTTTGAGAATAATGGTGAAATGTTTCCACCACATATTTTCTTGGGTTTTATACAAATTAAAAATTCCACATCTAACAATGTTTTGTGGAACATGGACTGGAAAGGGACTCACTCAAACAGAGAGACTAGTGAAAGAGGTAATAATCTTCATGGGATGGAGGCTAGTATGGGCGAGGAGGCTCAAACTAGTTGGTGTCTTAAGGAATGGGACTGGACAGAGGAGTGAGCTGAGGGACATCTTACCTTAGAATAGATGGTAAATTTGGTATCTTATTGAAAAGGAAGAGAAGAGAGTAGATAGACAGGACTGCTCCCTTCATACATAATATAAAACCGAATTCTCTCTGCTTATATCACATAAAGGCACAGGAATATTCACATGCTGGCCCCAATACTTTGGAGAAAAAGTCACAGATTATCTGATTAATACAAAAGCAGCATACCTCTCTCATCTAGGACGACCAAGCAGTTACTACGTGTCTGTTCTAATGTGTAGTGAAAGGGAACCTGGTTTGCCCAATGATCATTTAAAGCCACCTCTGTAAGGAATAGATATGGAAATGAAAATAAATTATTTTCTGTTTGTTAGTTTTAAAGGGGGGCTTTAGATACAAATATGCTAACGTATATGAACAGGAAAATATGCAAGTTGGTCTGATGCCTACTGATAACAAATTTCCAGCTTTCCTTTTGATGCTGAGGTATTATGTGTGGGCTGGATTTTATTAGGTTCATTTTCTCTTCCAGAATTTCAATCACCATATTGTATAATTGAGAAAAACAATGTCCTCGCTCCTTGGCATTGAAATTCCTAAATGAACTGCTGCAGGGATGTGTTGTTTTTAAGTTACATTTGAGAAGCGTTGTCACTCAATTTATGAAACTGTTTCTAATGGAAATTTGAAAAGCTGAAGAAAAATACATATTTTGCTATATTTTTTATTTTACTATTTAGAAACAAAGTCTCACACTGCTTATTTGTATAGTCTTAGAGTAAAACAAAAAGTCTGCACAGAACAATTAATAAGTTTGAATGATGGACAAAGTTATCAATAATGAAAAACACACTTCTCATTTATTAGGGAGTATAGAACTCCATATTCAAGGAATTTTATCCTGCTCCTACAAAATCAGAAAATCATAAAAGAAAAACATCAGGATGAAGAATGAAAGAATAGCAATGAATGTTGTTTCAACATTGTGTGACATTTTGTCACTTAATTAGATGTTTTTGCCCAAGGAACCATTTGTTCTTTTCTGCAAGACAAGGACTGAGGGATGTTCGTCTTAATCAATCTTGTCCTCAAATTTTGTTTCCTTCAGGTGTCATGGTATACTGAAGAGGAACTCAATCAAGAGAAATCTGGGGGAAGCTGGAAATCCCTGAGTGACTGAAGCTACATAGGAGACAGAAAAGATAGCGGTAGGTATACTTTTGATCCGTCATGCTGTTGAGGATGTCTCTGAAAATATCTTTGTTGTTACAAAGGCAGAAGACAGCAAAGAAGAAGTAGGGTGGGAAGTCTTTATTTTGGAAAACAAATCAATATAGTTAAATTGAAGCTTAATAGTATCTATTGTTATTGTCAAATTAATAGCATATAATGCATGCTGAGAACCTGAAACACATCTCCATTCTGTGTCTGCCAAGAGACCACACTTGGTTTGATATTTCCATTCTTCGCTGTGCTTATTTAAATTGTAATCAGCAAAGGCAGCTAGCCCACCAAAATGTCTTAAATTTATAGCCCTTGGAACAGAAGATAAAATCGGAATATTTTCTATCAGGTCTTATAAACTTAACTATTCTTCCAGTGCCATACCCCTTAGAGACCATAGTAATAGTTTTAAAATCAGTACATACAAGTAAATATTCTTCATGCTTGATGAACATAAATATTACTTTTTTTGAGAAATGGTGATGTGTATATAGTATGTATATTGCATATAGATGGTGTGTGTATATATATATGTATATATATATATAATGGTGTTGTGTATATAACATATTTCATATATATGATACATATTTATATATCATTATATATAAATTCTACAAGATATGTATATATAAATAATACCCGTGTGTGCAGGTGTATGTGAATATATATAGATCTCTGTATATAATCATATATATATATATACTGTATTCACAAATTGTGTTTCCTTTAAAAATGAGGCTATATTCAATTGCAATCTTATTAATATTTCACAAAATTTCTACTATGTTGTTAGGATTTGTAGTTGTGAAAACTCCAGTCCCTTAGCACTCTATTTTTTGACCCTGAGTGAAAGCTTTGCTTCCTTGTTGTAGATCAGAGAACACAGAGTAATCCCAGCTTGTGAAGGCTCTAGCATTCTCCGCCCACTCTCATTCCCTGAGAACAAAGCTCCAAGGGAACAGGAAAGAGTGGAAGGCATTAAATTTCGTTTAGGCTCATTGCCTGATTTCTTCAAAATGAGTACAACTTTCCAATATATACATTGTGATTTCATTTAGACAATGATGAGGGTTCATTTTCTTTTCTTATCAGAGTATTTTTAATTTAATGTCAAATTTTAAATTTTTATGAAGTGAATAACAAGTGTTAATTGAAATTACCTTTACTTATAAAATAATTTCACACAAATAATTTTATCAAAAGCATTTACATTTCCAACATAAACTAAAATCTCCATAATAAGAAAAAAATGACAAGTAAAATTGGAAAACTTAATCCTGTATTTAAGGAAAATTAAAACTAGCATGTAAATTAATCTATGAATCTTTAATGTGGTTGGGACTTACTGTGATTATGAACATAACTTTATAAAACCCTCTTACTAACTCTGTGTGATGTAGAGCAGGGGTGTATGGTTATTCTCTGTGATAAAAGTGCACCTTGCCAAGTACACACATTTAGCTAGTGGGTGGTGAAGTTAGGATTTGAGCCTAATTTGGTCTGATGCTTAAGCCTATGTCCTTTGGCAGGATCTAAAGTACTGTCTTTTTAGATGAGCTAAATATCTTGTTTTCATCAGGTATTCGGAATTGGTTGTTGAAAAATACACACTGTTAAGGAACATTTTATTCCACACTATGAACTCTACAAGGACAGAGAAGCTATGTAACCTGACAAAGTTCACACAGCTAATAAGCGATAAAGCTGAATTAGAATACAAATGGTTTTACTCATGAGTCTTTAATCTTAAAGTGTGTCATGCTCCCTCTCAATGGCTACAATTACTAGAAATGGGGAAACATCTATTTTCCTTTAAAATAATTTTTAAAACTAAAATTCCAAAAAGTCAACTGAAGAACTGTTAAAGATTAAGAGACTTTAATTGGTCACACAAAAGAAAAATGTATATAAATCAATTGATTTTTCTATCCTAGCTACCAACAGAAACCATGATGAAAGACTTCTCATTTATAATAGCAAAAGAATGTCATGTCTATGAATAAACTCTTTGAGAAACTTAGATGAAGAAAATGATAACTTTTAATTGAGAAACATAAAATTAATAATAATAAAGATTTTTATTGTTTCCCTAGATGAGAATAATAAATATAGGATGTTAACTTCCCTAAATGAATTTATGGCATTAATACAATTCTCTTTAAACCCCCCAAAAAATTTTTGGGTAGACCTGGCAAAAATCATTGTTAAAATTAATCTGGAAGAGTGGATAGTCTGGGAAATGCAAACATTGAAAAGAAGAATAATGAAGGAATTTGCTATATTCTAAATATTGAAACATATTGTAAACTTATAATTACTAAGACAGTGTAGTACTTTCTCTAAATCAGAGGCTCAGAGGAGCTACATTAACTTGAAAATTCCCCAAACAGATTTAAGCTTAAAATTGTAGTAAATAATATACATGTTGGTAGAGAAAGTACAGACTAGTCAACAAACACAAGTGTAATAATTGATTAATATTAGGAAAAATATAAATTTGTCTTTATTCACACAATATACAAATAAATTTTGTATTGATTAAAGAAGAAAAAACAGTGAGACACATCTGAAACAACATAGATTGGTGAATAAATTTCTAATCTTGTATATTATGATGTTAAAGGCAAAAACCATAATTGAAGATTGATAGATGTGAATACATATATTAAAACTTTGGTACATATAAGCAGAAAATAAACTGAAGCACATACTTAGCAGTGTATTTGTAAATTTTTTCTTGATTTTTGTTTCGGGGGACAGACAATTAATAAATCAGTAAGTTTTTTCCAATCTCCAAATATACTATTGTTTGAAGGCTTAGTAAAGCAGAGGCTGTATGGGATACTATTTTATACTATAGCTGCTGTAGGCACAGGGAATCACAGAACATTTTATAGGATGAATATATAGTATGTGTTGGATAAAATAAAGATGAAATTCTAGAGAAGAGCAAAAATTACATGGAATTTATGATTGGTCCACTTAAAAAGGTCAACTGAATTTGATCTTATTTGATATTTAGTTGTACACAAAGAATACAGGATTTCAACTAGATAGCTTTATAATTCTTGCGTGCACTGTGGCATTTTGTTTCAGTAGAAGTTATTTGCAACATTATTGAGTAATGCCTGAATTTTAAAATGTGTGAAAAGATGCTATCTCTAATAAAAAAAAAAAGTGAAAAAAAAGTGCAAGAATTTGTTTCCTGTCTTGAATTATGCTGTGGCTAATTGCAGAGAAGTGACATAGTAATAAAATTTAGAGAGAAGAATTTCCTATTGTGGATTATGATGCAAAAGAATTGTTTTCTTCATCTTCCTCCAGAGTAGCTCTTCTCCTTCAATGCTGGGACATCAGAGCAAGTGGAACAAGAGAATTTTATAATGCGTGAACAATGAAATGGAGGAAAATGTTGTATTTAAAATATTCCAGGTGCTATCAGACTGGAATATGACAGTCAATTCACATTGACACTAACAAAACACTAATTTTCCATCCTGGACCCTATTAAAAAAATTACTGGGCTCGGAGCCTCAGATACTTCATAAAGCAGGACCATGAACTTCGTAGTCTTTCTGTTCACTGCCCGTCACTCTTCATGTCCCTGGCTAATTCACTGACTCCTCAACATTGCCACTCCTTCTGAGGTCACTCATACTTTTCTTCTAGGGGTTCATCTTTGCCTCTCCCTGATCTGGGGTGCCCTCAGTTTCAAGAATCAAATAGACCAGTGTTCTGCATTCAGCCCTCTTTCTCTTCCTTTCTGTCCTGATCTTTGCTCCTGGATCAGGTTTGTTATTCTAACTCTCTTTATCCACCAGCTCTATAGAGCTTCTTCCCTCTTTTTTTTTTTTTTTTTTTTTTAAAGATTTATTTATTTATGCATACAAGCTGGGGTACAGGCCAGAGGCGTGGGGCAGCGAGAGGGTTCACCAGAGACAGAGTGGGGAGCAGAACAGGCAGATCAGAAATACACTGCTGAGGGGAGCAGCGGGCGAGGCAGGAGAGGTCTGCCGCACCATGTGGGATTCCCCCCAGCCGGGCGTCGAACTCTCAGCGCGCTGCCGACAACTCCACAGCGCAGCGCTCAACCGCTGCGCCACCAGGGAGGCCCGAGCTTCTTCCCTCTTTGAACCAAGGAATCAGATCATTAAAAAGTGACTTTTTCTCAGGAAGCTTAGAGGCCATGGTTCTAAGAACTGGCAATAAAAATGTTCTTTCTATAAGGACTTGTACATATTTATGTAGTTATATATATATATATACATACATACATACATATATACATACATATATGTATATACATATATACACATGTGTATATATACATGTATATACATGTATATACATATATACACATATATACACACATACATGTATATATACATACATATATACATATATATATATATATATATATATATATACACACACATACATTCTGCTGGCTCGTGAGATGTGCCAGGAAAATTTAACCTTATACAGTTTAGAACCTAAATCTTATATCCCTTTCAAGCAAATATAGTTCGAAGCATGTGTCTTTATTTGTTCATAGATATACATTTATAGTATGCTTACTATTGACTATCCTCAGAAAAAGGCCTGAAGTAGCTAAAGAAACGTATATGACGTCTTTCTCTCTTCATGATTAATGAAGTGGAGAGGCTTAGCTCTTTTATATTAAAAAAGAGTAATAAAATCAAGCAAGCAAACCTAGAGACAAAGGAATACATCTTATTAATTTTCATAAAAGCTAGCCAGATTGTCACTTTTTGAAGTCTGTTGAAGCACTACTTTTTTAAGATATGAGTTCTGGAAGGGAAAGTAAGAAAACAAAACAACCAACAAGATCAGAAAAAACAGGCATCTTTGTAAAGAAAAGTAAAGAGATTATATACAAAGGATGGCGGTGGTTATTAACAGTTTAGTACTATGATCAAAATAATTATCACTAATGTTCATAGTGTTTACAAAGCTCATGTCTTAATTCAATATGTTTTTTATTGAGCCCTTACCATTTTTTTAAAAGATTTATTTATTTATGCATACAAGCTGGGGTGTAGGCCAGAGGTGCATGGTGGTGAGAGGATTCACCAGAAACAGAGTGGGGTGCAGAATAGGCAGATCAACTGAATGAAGTACACTGCGGGGGGGAGCAGTGGGCAAGGCAGGAGAGGTCTGCTGCGCCATATGGGAATCTCCCAAGCTGGGGATAGAACTCGTGCTGCAGTGGCTGCGGATAGCTTCATAGTGCTGAGACTTAATCCATTGGCCACCAGGGAGGCCCGAGCCCTTACCATTTTTACCCTGTGCCAGGCACTGCTGTGAATGCTGAAGATACAGATCTGGAGACATTATGCCATTCCCTGGAGTTTGTGAACTGCCAGAATAGAAATGCTGATGTAGAGAAAAATTGACGATAGGACTGTGAAGAGACTCAAGGACTACACATCAGGAATGGCTGACTTTTTACTTGAGGAGGTGTTGGGGACGTCATGCTAACTTTGTTCAATTACACTGGTCAACAAATTTTTACAAAAGTCATGTTACTGAAATAAAATTAGTCATTTCCTATCAATTTGTATGTGCTCAACACGAATATGACAGTCAAATTCTAATTTGGGCTCTAGTTTTTTTGTAATCTGCAATAAATTGATGTTTACATCACGAAATGCATGCCAATAGTAATAGGCCTACGGTTAATAACCTGTAAAAAAGCAAGTCAAAGACTACTTCTTAGATTTCTTCGCTTGTCTCTTGTACAGCTGTTCAGGAGCATCTCTGGGGAGTGTCCAGCAGTAGTCAGCCAGCATTGTAGTGCACCATTTTCCCTGGTATCTTTGTTGCATTGATGCAATATCTTGATGAAAACGTTCGCCATGTTCTTCACTAACCATACCACAGTTTTTCAGGGGAGAAATCCAGATGGAAATGAAGGAAGTGGATCTTTAGAGACATATTGCAGCCAAGTTTCTGATACTTCATCAGCATCTCTTCTACTAGTTCCTTGAAGTTTTCTGCCCCAACATTCCCCAGAAAGTTTGTAGACACTAGGCGAAAAGCATTCCATGCTTGTTTTGCATCCCCTGCAGCAAGTTGTTGAACCGGTCATCTCAATGCAGATGGAATGTTTGGGTAGACCATTCTCGACTTCTTTTGCTTTGTTATTCCGCCAGAAAGAGGAGGAACCAAGTAGAAATAACAGTCTTTTATGTGGTTGCTTGTCTCTCTCCACACCATGGGGACTGCAAATGGCATTGATGGGCTTTTTCCATTGAACCACTGTGAAAGCTGTGTTGTCCATGTAGTACAGCACATATGCAGGGCCCAAGACTTGTCTTGGTCATCAACCTTGCATCCAAAGTAAAGATGATAAGCCTTCTTCACTTGAGAAGTGATACTTTTTTTCTGGTTGGCAAGTGTCACTTCCCAACAAATAAAGCGGAAATTGTCCACGCTATTAACGCACTTTTTTTTTAAAAAGATTTTCATTTATTTATACATACAAGCTGGGGTACAGGCCAGAGGCGCGGGGTGGTGAGAGGGTTCACCAAAGACAGAGTAGGGAGCAGAACAGGCAGATCAAAAATACACTGCTGAGGGGAGCAGCGGGCGAGGCAGGAGAGGTCTGCCGCACCATGTGGGATTCTCCCCGGCTGGGCGTCGAACTCGCATCGCTGCTGCCGACAGCTCCACAGCGCAGCGCTCAACCGCTGCGCCACCAGGGAGGCCCTATTAACGCACTTTTGAGGCATTACTATTCTGTATTGTGCCTAAATGTATAAAATAATAACAGTTCTATGGAATAGTTGCTTCAGCTGTCTCTCACGAAGTCTGAAATATTTTCAATGCTCAACCTTTCCAACAGAGCTTTGTCTAGTGCACTGCTGACGTCAGCTTACTTCAGCAGCCGCCTGGCAGTAGTATTGCTTTGCATCAGAAAATGATGCAATCAACTCTGGATGATGTGTGCATGCAATGTGATGCAATATTACGTCATTCTAGGCCTATTTAGGATGTTGTTGCAGTCCTACTAGATAAATTTACATGGTGAAACATATAAAATGAATTATATGAAATATCTTCAAAACGAGAGCTAATAAAAAATTTCAGGGTTATATTTATGTTCAGCACACCAAGATACTGACTTTTTAAGTCAGATATGATCTCACTGTTGACCAGTGTTATGTAAGGAATATGATATGAAAAAGGAATTAAATCTATTCTATATGGTTGAGAAGGCAAAACTAAAGCCAGTGGTTGGGATTGGAAGAAAACAGTTTGCTGAAATTATAGCGAGCTATCTACCTCTGGTAGCTGAGGTGATTCTGGAAGCTTGGTATCACTGAAAAGGAATGTCACACAGGGACTCCTATGGTGTAATGGGGGCCTAGTGATGGAGGATTAGTGATGAACTCATCTCCGAGGATGAGTGCATGTTGGATGAGTTTAAAGTTTCTGTGGCTTTGGTTTCAATGTCTGTTACTGACATGTTTGATATGGGAAGAGCTCCTAAAGAGAGCACAGTGAAGGGCCTAAGGACTTCTTTAGAATAAGGTTCACCAGCTTTGCCACTTACCTCTTAGACCTTGGCCAGATTTCTCATCTCTGAACCTTAGTTCCTACATGAGCAGAATAGGGATATTAATAGTCTATGCCTCACAGACTGTGATGAGAACTGAATAAAATATTCAGTCTAAATGGACTGATTTAAACTGTTTGGGATCTAATAGGCACTGGACAGATGGCACTGTTACTATGTTACACTGTTATTATATTACAGTTTCAGCTTGGGAAACACTTGCTCTGACTTAAACACTGCAGAACATTAAAATGATAACCATTTATGTAGACAGTCTCTTTTTCCCTAACCTAGTATTTGTGAAAACAAAATCTTTCTAAATGTACAATGAAAAATTGCAAGCATATGTAACATTAGACCCATAAGGCCATTTTGTTAGAATTTACTTATAATTTATCTGTTCTTAGATGTTGGAAAGATTTTTTTTTTCTTAAATCTTAGCACCAGTTCTTTGTATTACGCTAAGGGATCTATATTGTCAACCTCTATTTATCATATCTCAAAGGGTTTTTGCCCATGTGCTATGAGCTCCAGAGAATCTATTCATGCATGTTGGATGAGTTTGAAAGTTTCTGTGGCTTTGGTTATAACTAAATATATGTTGTAGTCATTCCTGTCTTTCAATCATGTTATTGGTATCGACCAAAATAATTGGCCACATTGTTGGTATCAGCCACTAAATAATTTGAATTAGTCATTAAAAAGAACCAAGGACCTCAGGTGTTCTGCTATTAGCCAGGTTCTGACAACATGAGACAATAAAGCAATTAACAATTGCCTATTACACTAACTCAGCAACCATGGTTGACTACAAGTTATGCTTACCACTGTAATAAATGAGCCATTTCAGTAGTTTGTGCTTACTTTTTCAGGCCTATATTTGATTAGCTCCAGCATCTCTTTGTTTCATTAGTTCATGTTATTTTTCACTAGTATAATGTTTATTTTGAGACATTTAAGCTTTGCTGGGAAGAGCCAAGAATAAAATCACCTCTTATCTCTCAGATTTGACAGATTTTAAATTTATAAAATTTGCTTGAAATCCTCCTTTATAAAGAAGTAAAATGCTACAATTTGTTTCCTTTCAGAAATGTCTATGAATTAGTGAATATTATTCTTATCCATTTTATACTTTTACCCAGGTATGTATGCAACCATTCCAATATTTAGCCCTGGTTTGTGCTTTTACAGTTTACAAAAAGCATATCACACTGCATTCACAGCATTATGCTTTTGACATTTACATCATTATATGTCATTCAGGCTCTGTTCTCTCTTGTGAAATTTGTATTTTCCTCGATAAGACATTTGCTATTCACATCTTGGCCTTCCTTATTCTTAAATCGGGACTAATGGATGACAGGATGATATTGCTGGAAGAGTTAGGAGAAAACATCATTTTAATTTTTAATTTACATCTTTATATATTGTCAACACTGGGTCCTTTTGAAAATGACAAAAGCTAAGCCAAATGCTAAGTCAGAAAAATCTAAATAAACTAGAACTTTCCTAGGCAAATCATAATGGAGGATTAGCCTGAATGTGAAGAAAACAAGGTTGTGGGAGGCGATATGGTTTTCTGGGTTACACAGTTGGTTAATAACAGTCCTTGAAATATCCAGTCCAAAGCTCAAAATCAAACAATTGCATGGAATAAGATGTAGAAAACCTTCTGATTCGTTCTTCTTTTCTTTTTCATCATGCTGTTTCTTACGGTTAAAAGAAGAATTTGAGAAGTAACATAATGGATTCTTTTTTTTCTTTTTCTTTTATTTAATTTATATCCTTTACATTATTGTGTATCCCTCGTAGGTTTCCCACCACCAAGTCACCGGTGAACCATCACCATAGTCCCTTGTGCTCTTTTCCCCCCAATTTTGGTCTCTCTTCCTCCCATTCCCCTGTAGAATGTCTCTTATTTGTGGTTGCCTGCTAGTTTTTGCTTTTGTTTATGTTTTGTATGCTATTTTCTCCTGATTTCTCATTTGGCTCTCTTGTAGTCCTCCTATAAGTGATACCATTCAATATTTTTCTTTTTCCTTCTGGCTTATTTCGCTGAGCAAGATCCCTTCTAGCTACATCCATGTTGCTGAGAATTGCATTAGTTTATCATTTTTGATTGCTAAATAGTACTCCACTGTATACATGTACCATATCTTCTTGATCCAGTCATCAATTTTTGGACATTTGGGTTGTTTCCATGTTTTAGCTATTGTAAATAGTGCTGCAATAAACATAGGTGTGCATGTGACCTTTTGGATCAACATCCCTCATAATCAGGGAAATGCAAGTAAAAACCACAATGAGATACCACCTTACACCAACAAGATTGACACACGTTAAAAAACCAGAATACAAATGTTGGGGAGGATGTAGAGAAAAAGGAACGCTCCTACACTGTTGGTAGGACTGCAAACTGGTCCAACCTCTATGGAAAGAAGTATGGCAGTTTCTCAAACAACTAAAAATGGAGCTTCCATGACCCAGCAATTTTACTCCTAGGAATATACCCGAAGGATACAATAATATTAATCCATAATGGATTCTTCTCATTAGAAAAAAAAAAAAAAAGCCTGATATTGGTCTGAATGCCTGATTATAGTATGGCTTTAATCCATCAGTTTTCCTTATGATTGCCCTCTCCATGCCCAGGTAAACCTAATTACATCCCCTTTCTACTGACTAACCACTGTGTTCCACTTGTCCCAATAGGTAGTGGAATGTGGTTAGGTAAATCAGGTTTCACTGGTGATCAGAAAGCCTACCTTTACTTGTCAGCTTAACTTTGCCCTACAGTTATCTTGTTATCAACTAGCTAGTTAATGAATGTGACGTATGTGTCTGTAAGGTTTGGGTGTGCCAAGAATTGACTCATGAATTAAACCACAGCCTGAAAACCAAGGACTTTCAGGTTCAACTCAGATCTGCAGTTTCCTTTAATCAAACTCAAACTCAATTTCAGAGTAAGCTGGTATTGTCATTGTATCACTATAGATTATGGCTTTATAATAATACTCATAGTACAGGGTGTACAAATAATTCATAGTTTTATTTTTATTTTTAACTTTCAAAACACTGTAACTCATAGTATTAAGACTTTAAAATAATTTCTAATTTTTACTTTCAAATATTTTGTTCCCCAAAAATGCTTTGTACATTTAAATAAAATTAGTATTCTCCTCTACCTTCTATAAATAAAAGTAATATATAAGTGAAATGATATATTGAAAGTGAAGATTAACTTGTTCTCAACTGTCAATCATGTTCTTAAAATAATGACAATTTTATTTTTTTACAAACAAGTACAGCCAGCAGAATCCTAATTTATAGATGCTAGAGAACACAATATTTTTTATTAGTTTGATATCAACCTATTATCCTACCTTGTCAGTAGCATAGAAATTGTAACTATAAACATAAAAAATAAAAACCTATTAGTAGGAAAGTAGAAGTACTTATGATGCTTTTAAAGCAACTATAAAATGTTATAGAATATATAAAATGTTATATATAAACTATAAACTGTTATAAACTATAAAATGTTATATAATAAAAAAACTATTTTTTTATTCTCCAGATGATGCATCTTTAAATTGCTGGAAGACATCATTAATATTTTAGCTACTGATTACGCTGGTCAACATTGAGATTGTTACTGACTTAAAAAGGCCCTATTCTGTAGTACCTTGGTGTGCTGAACATGAATATCACCCTGAAAATTTTTTATTAGCTCTCGTTTTGAAGATATTTCATATAATTCATTTTATGTTTCACCATGTAAATTTATCTAGTAGGACTGCCACAACATCCTAAATCAGCTTAGAATGATGTAATATTGCATCGCATTACATAATACCATCATGCAGACATCATCCAGAGTGGATTGCATCATTTTCTGATGTAATGCAATACTACTGCCAGGCGGCAGCTGAAGTAAACTGTCGTCAGCAGTGCACTAGATAAAGCCCTGTCAGAAAGGTTGAGCATTGAAAATATTTCAAACTTTGTTCGAGACAACTGAAGTGACTGTTCCATAGAACTGTTACTAATTTATCCATTTAGGCACAATACAGAACAGTAATGCCTTGAAAGTGTGTTAATAGCATTGACAATTTCTGCTCTATTTGTGGGGAAGTGACATTTGCCAACCAGAAAAAAAAGTATCACTTCTCAAGTGAAGAAGGCTTATCATCTTTACTTCGGATGCAAGGTTGGTGACCAAGACAAGCCTTGGGTCCTGTATATGTGCTGTGCTACATGGACAACACAGCTTTCACAGTGGTTCAATGGAAAAAGCCCATCAATGCCGTTTGCAGTCCCCATGGTGTGGAGAGAGCCAAGCAACCACATAAAAGACTGTTACTTCTGTTTGGTTCCTCCTCTTTCTGGTGGAATAACAAAGCAAAAGAAGTCGAGCATAGTCTACCTAAACATTCTGTCTGCATTGAGACCAGTTCCACATAGTGAGGGACTTCCTATTCCAGAACCTCCAGCAGAATACTCTCTTGATTCATCTGATGAGGACAAGGGTGAGCCGACCTGTTCTTCTCCTGTTCCATCAGCATGCAGTGATCCAGATTTTCACTGTGGTGCATCATCAACCCCACACAGACTAACACAGGAAGAACTAAATGACCTGGTTCGTGATTTGGACTTATCCAAGAACAAGACAGGATTGCTAGGATCAAGACTCCAACAATGGAATCTTCTAGAAGAGGATGTCACAATGCTTTATATCAAAAGTGCCACCAGCACTTTGGAGCCTTTCTTCAGAAAGGAAAGTACTCTGGCATTCTGTTCTGATATTGAGGGCCTCATGAATGCCTTAGAAATCACTCATGACCCACAAGAATGGAGACTATTTCTAGACTGTTTGAAACTGAGTCTTAAGGCTGTACTTTTTCACAGTGGGAACAGTCTTCCATCTATTCTATTTCTAAACAGCTGTACAAGAGACAAGTGAAGAAATCTAAGAAGTCGGCTATGACTTGATTTTTTACAGGTATTAACCGTAGGCCTATTACTATTGGCATGCATTTCATGATGTAAACATCAATTTATTGCAGATTACAAAAAAAACTAGAGCCAAAATTAGAATTTGACTGTCATATTCATGTTGAGCACGTACAAATTGATAGGAAATGACTAATTTTATTTCAGTAACATGACTTTTGAAAAAATTTGTTGACCAGTGTTATTAAGAGTTTTTAGTGTGTGACAGTTCTGTTTGTGTGGGTATGGCTGCTACATGATGGCTGCAGAGACAATGTCCCTCCAAGTTATATCCTCATTGCCTATATCTGCGAAGGATTCTCTTTGGCTTAGTTGGACATGTAGTTATATTTTAATCTGTATATCATGTGACACAAGGCTCAGCTTTGTGAATTGACTACTAGGGGTCACCCCAAATGAGCTATTTCACTTAAAATCATTCTATATGTTAGTTTGTGGAGTCTCTTATTATATTTAAATGTATATAATAGTTTAATAACATCACATCAACTTAAAAATTTAGCTTTCTTTGACTGTTTTTGCTTGTGGCAATTTGCTAGCCTACCGCATGAGATTTCAGTCTTTCTTGATACCAGGTGAACATTTGAACATATGAAATATTTGATAGAGCAACAAAGTTGGAAGTCCAGTCTCTATTGTATACCTTGCCTTGACACTATAACTGCATGTTTCAGTAAGTCATTCAGAAACACAGCACAGTTCTGTGAATCAAATGGTCGATGACCAAATTTGAGTTTATACTATTTATTAACTGTGTATCCATGGGCAAATTACTTAACCTGTCTGTGTCAAGGATCTCATCTGTAAATCAGAACTGACAATAGAACCTGTTTTAAAAGTTATTAAGACGATTGAATTATTTGATTTTTTAAAGCACCTAGAGTAATGCCCATATGGCTGATTTTTAAATAAAATTTCAAGGTGCTTACACTTCATTGGCTATGATGTCTGTGTGAGAAGATTGAAGATTGCCTCACTTAAAATTTGTTTCTTGCTTTGTTTTCAACATAACTATTATTAAAGTTTTGATAATGAAAACATTGTCACTGTGCAGAGTGTTAGTGACTATATAGAATTGCACTGATGCTTTTTTTTTGTCATTTGTTTTACATTAAGACATTAAGTATAACTGAAGAATTGCTTTAAAATCTTAGTAAAATATCTATCTCATACTTGTATAGACTATGACAACCCTTATAACTGACTCGAAACTTGTTTTTTAATTGTGTAGACATTTTATTTACCTTCTAAAGTGTTAATGTCATTTATTTCATTTTTAAACTCTGTCTTTCTAAATATGCTACAAGATGGCAAACTTTGGAAACTGAATTTCTTGATTGCTTCTTTGTACTGTCAGTGAAAATATTCTTTATCAGATTTCTTTAGTACGGGTCGGTATATGACTTCTATCTTTTTAGGCTTATCACATACTCATAACTGTGCTAAACAATCTGAGGTCTCTTTTAATTAAGCCTGAAACCTGTTAAGTTGGATTTTCTGTGGGATGTAGAGCAGTGTAATGTCAGTTTGAGAGCTTGTTGATTGAAGGATAAATTAGCTTGTTTTTTAAAAACAGAATGTGCCCACCAGGGTGAAAGAGGCTATTGAAACTGGAACTCATTTCAGCTGACGGGATAAAGTCCAATCAAGCTAGTGACCTTATTATCTGGGGAGAATGATGATGGCAACAGGAGAGAGTCATGACAGGTAGTAGGTCAGAGTCCAGGAACACCACCAAGGTGCAGCAGATGGTATGCCAGCAAGAGGGCGGACATGGTGACACAGAGTCTGGAAACAGATGAGATCCAGGTAGATAAACAGACAGGTCTAATCACGGAGAGTGGGGCCTCAAGGACTAGGGTTGCGGCCAGAGCCTGAAATTCAGATCCAAGGAAAACTGGATGGACTAGTGCAGAGGCCCATTTTAGAGGGGATAGGGCATTATCCAGGACCTTAAAGCAGAGATTCTGTTATGCTAAAGAGGCCACAGGCTAAAGGGGCCTTGTGACACCCTCAGTTTTGCGGATTGTGTAGACTAGCGGGAGTTTGGAGCAAGTCCTGTCTTTACAGATGCTGACTTGGTCCTTAGTTTAAACTCATGTCCTATCTTTTGAAAATTGAAAAAATTCAAACATGTTAATTACTAAGCTGTGCTTTACTGTATTGGTTAGATTAGATGGTCATTTTCTGAGGTAAGCAGCCTTGCCATTCTTTTTTTAAAACTTGTTGTAACCTTCAGATTATACTGATTTTTCTTGGGAATCACAATGAATAACAAAGTTTACCTCTTTTTAATTGATTTTTTTTACTGGAAATCATTTTAATATGTTCAATTTTACATGCTGTAATAATTTGAACATACTTTTATAACTTAGGGTTCCATCAGAGAAATAGAACCAGTAGGAGATATACACTGAAAGATTTATTGCAAGAGATTGGCCTAAGTATTTGTGGCTGACTAGGTGAGTCTGAAATCAGGCAGGCTGAAAATTCCATGGCAGGAGCTGAAGCTGCACACAGGTAGAATTTAAGGGAAAACACTTTGCTTTTAAGCCCTTTCAAATGATTAGATCAGACTACACCAATATTATTGAGAATAGTTTGCTTGACTTAAATCAATTTATTTTAGTTGCTAAGCCTAACGACAAAATTTCTTCACAGCAACATTTAGATCAGTGTTTGATTGACTGAGGACTGCAGCTTAGCAAGGTTGACACATAAAGCTCTTTGGTGCTTACACATTTCCCTAAACTTATTTTCAAAATGTAAACCATCACTAATACTTCTACCCAAGAAGATTTTCTTTTGTGTAAAGACTGGGTCTAACTGAAAGCATGCTAATCCTTTCCTCAGAAGTGGATGCAAGGTCATTGGATATTCACTCTGTAATATAAAATAACTGACATAAATTTAGTTATAACATATATTAGATGATAAGCACTTGACAGGGAAGAAAACAAAATATTTGGCACTCTTACACATATTTATAACAAAATAAGGATTACTCATAAACACAGTTCTCATTTCTAAACTGGTCACCACCAGTATTTATAACTCTTTCCACTACCTATTCTGTTTAGTTCTATTCCCTTTGCTCTCAGGCAACTGGTTAAGGTTCTTTGCCGGTCTGAGTCATTAGCAGTTGTTACGTGGTTTTCATCAACTTTAGTTATAGAACATAGCAGTAATGAGATACTCTGAGGGATCTTTTGTGTTTAGACATATTCTTCTTTACTTTCAAAATGTATTACAGTTCAGTTTCCTCTTGGTAATCAGAACCAGTCATCCCAGGCAGGATAGACACTCTTTTCTTTCTTGTTGATTCAGAGGCTTGAGGAGCCTGAAGTGATTGGCAATCTTTACTTTCAGTTCAATTAGAATAATTGTTGTTTCCTAGTAGAAACACTTTTCTTTTTGAAATTAAATGTCCTTGATCTGCAAGTCAGAAAGTCACAGGGATATAAAGTTAGTGGAGTTCTAGGAGCTAATGGGGTAGTACCACTCGCATTTATATGCCTTAATACCCGAACCCACAAATCCTGTCTATGACAGAGTACCATGTAGTGGTTGTAGTTTAGGATATATGTAGCCTCTAGGAGGATATTGCCAAAACCTGGCAAGGTACTGCCACTTCACTAGCATTGAACTGAATCTTCAAGACACATTCCACTGTTCTATCATGTCATCTGCTTCAAAATGATAAAGAATATGGTAAGACCAGTGAACCTCATTTGCTGTGAAGTGAACTTCTTGACCAGAGACTATGCTGTGTGGAAACCACCATGTTACCTAAGGAATTTCGTAAATTTGTGGATGACAACTACATCGTTATTTTGTGGTTTTCATTGACAGAAGTATTGCATGTAGAGCAAATCTATATTCAGAGTGTCTAGGGTTGTAAAAACAAAACACCACTCCTTTCATGGTGGAAGCAGTCCAGTATAATCAATCTGCCGCCAGATAGCTGACTGATCATCCTAGGGAATGATGCCATATCAGGAACTCAACATTGGTGTCTGCTGCTAGCAGATTGGGCACTCAGCAACTGTCAGGTTGCCAGGGTGAGTGCAATCCCATAGTGCTGTTTTCATGGCCATTGACCATGAACCCATCAGGCAATGATAACAGTGGCTGGGGAAAGAGGTATAGTGTTCATAAAATCGATTACCCTATCTGTTTCATTATATCCTTCTCTGCTGATGTCAACTTTTGGTGTACATACAGTATAGTCACACAGGAACACAAATATCTTTACATTATTTGCCCATACAGAGGGGTCTATCCATGTGGCAGATTTCCTTGTCGCCGTTTACAATTGTTTATTTCCAACTTACCATCCAGTCAAACCATTGACCACAGCCTATGAGTCAATACAGTTTTGTACTTATGATCATTATAAGCAAATGAATATCTTACAAGCAAAATTAATATCTAGCACCTCTGCTCAAAATTCTATTCCTAGGAGGATTTTCCTTCAGAGATGTTTCAGAAAGGAGCTTACTACCTTAGTTGTCCACTTTCAAGTGGTGCTCACATAGCATACGAAATCATCTGTACACCAGACACAAGATTCCTCTTCAGTTATCCCCAGTGCATTTAGGGATCCCAGCTTCATGGCATCAATTACACCGTAATTTATGATCAATAGAGAGGAATTACAACAGTGTTCTGAAGGATGCTGGGACTCCCCTTCAAAATTTATTTCTCAGTCATAGTGAAGGGTGTGTCCTGTCCCTCCTGGAATAGGAAGGACTTGAACACTTATGCTACAGTATACCAAGACAGTCAGTTCTGGCATTTGGTCTTTGTTTGGTGTTGGTTAGTCATTCAGCCAACCAGTTAAAATGTAGGTCGCTATCTAATCACTTGAGGTAAGACACTGAATCTAGAATATCTGCTTAATGAGAACCATATCAATAAGTTCATTTTATTCTAACTTTCTGTTCCTTCTGTAGTTATACTATATTCTTCATATCCATTCATATACACATTCCTCAGATTTATGTCTGTATATATTGGAAAAATCATGCATTTCTTCGGTGTGTAGCATACTTTGTATCTCACCCTTTGGGATCTGTTAGAACTTGAGACTATATGTTTAGTAAAATTGAGGGGTGGGAAGTGAAGGTCCTGGGGAGAATCAGCAATGTCTTATAAGGGACCTACTTCAGGAAAAACTATTACAGATTCTTCTGGTAAAATGGGGTAGAGAGGTGATTTCTACTGGCAAAGATAAATGACTCATCTGAATTTAGGGATTTGATATCCTCAGCTACATTGAGATTTTCCATGTGTATCTATTCCAGTTTTCAGGATCTCATTTCTTCCCAATCAATGCCTTCGTTTCAACAAAAACCATTCTGCAAGCTTGGTAATTCAGTTTGTGTTGTAATTTAGCAGTTTACACAATGAGATTCTGGGTTTGAAACGCCAGCCTTACAGCTGTAGGGGAAAATTACTTCCTTTTAGGCAGATGCAGAAGATTTTAGGTCATTTATATAGAATTTGAACTGGGAATTCCAAATCCTGAGCTTATCCTTTTCTTCTCTTTTCGGTAGCACAGATAGAAGCAACCCCAAGGGAGAAATTATAAGGTATGGTTTATGTGATTATAAAAGCTAGGTAGGAAAGTCCAATATATGTTGGGCAGTTTGGTCTTTCAACTGTTCTGGTCCTGCCCACCCAGATTATTGAGGATAATCTTTTTAAATCAACTGGTTATAGATATTAATTACATCTACAAAATTTCTTTACGCCAGTACTTAGATTAGTGTTTGATTGCATAATTGGGGATTATAATGTAGGTAGGTTGACTTATAAAACTGACTGGTCTAATAGTTCAGTTTTGTTCTTGACTCAGTCATCATACATAGGACACATCATGATGTGTCCACAAAGATTATAGCTAATTACTTAAACATGGACTCCAGAAGTTGGTTTTTTGAAAAAGTAAAATGACTTGCTATTTAGTCATTTATCTTTCCTAAAAATAGAATGAAATATTATGGCTGGAGTATGCTTTTTGGAAGCTTGACATGGCTCTTTTTAATAGTGACTTTTCTTAACAGTTTCTCACTCTCCAGAACATCATCTTTTCTCTGGCTTGTGTGATTAATGTCTTTAAATTGGTGCATCCATAAAAAAGTGGGGAAACCATGACATTTGGGCTCAGGAGTCTTTTCTGTTGTCTACATTTATTGCTGATTGAGCAGCTGGTTCCACTAATAGAGTTGGAATATAACTTGTTTAGCTAAGAGTTCTAAAATTTGAAAATCCCAGAATGCTGGTTCCTGGATAACTGCTTTCTCAGTATGCTTAAGTGTTTTAACATGCACTTAAAGAAGTTGGTTGACATGTGACTACAAGGATCGTTCTGCTGGGGGAAAGGGCACACTCCTGAGTGTAGTTTGGTTACTAATCACGTAACAAGGTAACAGGACTTCCTGGATTGTTTGTTCCAGGTAACTACCATCTCAACTGAACTCTTGTTTACTTGAAGTATAATAATCTGGTATGTTGAGCCATTCTTTTCTCTTGCATATGTGCTGGTAGCCAAGAGGCAAGACCTAATTGGCCTGACAGGATATCAGGTGCAATCTCTGCCTCCTAGAGATTTTTGTGAGAAACCTATAGTGCAACTTCTTTGATGCATTACAATTCAGACCTGTGGCAGGGTGGGCAGAGGTGGAGAAAGAGGAGTCTGATTCTAAACATGTACTTTCCCTTCCATATTAAATCCCCTGCATTATATTTGAAGGGATAATTTGAATAAAATATAAAATAATGGGAGAGGGCATTTCCTGGCAATCAACAACTCCCTCTTCCCTCCTCACCATTCCTGATCTCCACTTACAATCAACAGAACATTGCAGCTGGTTTATTTTAGACCAGATAATGTCAGTGCTTGAGGCGACCAGATTCCCTTTGTTGCCTCTTCCAGTCTTTCCCAATCCCTAATCCTGATGTTCTACTCTGGCAGTGTGGTGTAGTTAAAAAAAAAAAAAACACTTAAACTTTGTGTTCAGTTACATCAGGACTTGAATTCTTATGGGGTTAGCTAAATTTTCTAAACTTAGGTTTCCCATTGAGAAAATGCACTAATTTAGAGCAATATGTTGGAATTGAAACTGGACACTACCAGCCCCCCCTTAATCCCACTACGCCCCTCAGGCTCTGGCACTCTGCCCCAGAGCATTATAGCTCACTGGCGTTTTACCACCCACCACCAGAGGCCCCACAGGGGCTCAGGCTGCAGGCAGAGGCTAGCAGAGATGGCAGATGGCAGTGGTTCCCCTCCCTACCATGCCACCCAAGGGCATGCAGTCCCTCCTGCACTTGGTTCAGGGCTGCAGGGAGAAGCGTGGGGCCCCTCTGGGCTAGCTATAGCACTGTGGCTATTTCTAGCTGCAGGCAGCAGAAAGTCCTGGGGATTTGGTGGCATGGATCATAGAATGGATCAATCAGGTGTGAGCTATGAGCTGATTGGTAAATGGTCCAATCAGACTTGTAGTGGGGTGAGCGGGGGCATCACTGACAGAGGATATAAGGCAGGGCAGGTGCCAGCTTGGGACTCTGTGCTTGAGAAGGGCATGCTCTGTTCCTGGCCCTTGAAGAAAGCAGCAGCATCCAGTGGCCAACCTCTAAAGGAAGAAGAGAAACTGAAAAGCTTCCCAGAGGTTGGGGGCCACCACCCTCCAGCCCTGCCTCTGACATCGCCTGAAAAGGGCACCAAAGACACTTGTCCCAGTGTCTCAAAGAGCTGTTTGTTCTTGGTGTGGGCCAACTACTCACAAATAGCTGTAATGATGATGTATCTGACAGTGCCTCCTAGTGACCAGGTGACTTGTACTACTGTCCAGTGCTGTCTAGCACTGCTGATGGCTGACTGGCGCTCTGTATCCAGGAACCTCTGAGAGCTATTAACTGCTCCTGGTCATCTGGCACCTCCTCCTGGTGCTGCTGCCTCCATTGCTGTCTGGTCCAGCATCTGATGCCATCCATCTCGACTTGTGAGCTGCTGCACCTGTGAGCAGCGGCCCCTGCTGTGAGCACCTCCAGCTGTGCTGAGTTGGCTGTGCTTGCTGGAGTTTCAGGCCCTCTTTGGTGGGACATCACCATCTTGGATGAGTGAGCTTTGGTTAGGACTTTTGGACAAATGGACACTATCTGGGGTGAGATATAGATGGCCACTTGTGGCCTTGAGGACAGTTACCCCTGTTTATTAACTATACCCCAGTCTTGCAGTTGTGCACATAAGTGAAAAACCCACAGAGTGATCTGTATTCTACTGGCCCTGTCGCTTGGAGTGCTAAAGCCCCTCTTAGCCTGTTTGAGAATAAGATCGCATGTGAAAAGTACCTGGTGCATGATAGGTATTTAACAAAATATATTTTCCTTGTTCCCCTCTTAATTTCCTAAGCATAAAAATGGCATTTAGGGTGGAAATGACATCTCTAGTCCTTCAACTGTGGCTCTATAACTTCTAAAAATAACCCCAACCTATCATTTACCTCTAGAACATTGCTTATATTAACTGGCACTTATTGAAAGTCTGATAACTAGCATTTTTATGTGATTTTACTAAGATTTTAAGAAAATCTACATTTTGGTATTCTGTCCTTAAACTCTTAAAACAAACGTTAAGTTTCGTAACTAAAAATCAGTTGTAACCTGTTGGACTGTATTACACTATTGGTTAAACTTTTTAATGCTATCCTCTCAAAATAGCATTAGGAAGACAAATTTTGACATCTTCTCATTACTTTGAATTTAATTTTGTGTGTACAAGAAAATATAGTTTGTGTCTGCCTACCTTTTTGTTTATACTGCTAGTTTACTTAGAAATTTAAATACTTTGGTCTTGTTTCCTCTTCCGTGTTCAGCTTATGCCCAGCAATTTTTAGTTCTTATTTATAAGTACCTTATGGTCTCTTTCATCATAAGCATTCAGTCATTCATTCAATAAAAATATATTGAGGGCCCAATAAAACCTAAGGACATGAAACAAAAAATGAAAATGGTACCTGATTTCATGTAGGCAAGTTTAGTAGAGAAGACAGATATAAACATACATATACATATAGCTACTAATTGTGATGCATATTATAAAAAATAGTGCTTGAGAGAGTACCCTTAATATTTATGGTGTTTACATCATTAGCTTTTTATTAAAATTAAGTAGTCTGTTTTAGGTTTCATTCTTCTAGTTCTAAAACAGTGAGAAAGAAATGACTACTTGTTTTGTATAGTTACAGTACTTTGTATAGTTACTTTTGTATAGTTGTAGTACTTTTGTATAGTTATAGTACTTTGCTTGAAATGAAAACTTTGAATTCAAAGATAACAGTATTTTAAACATCATTTACTCTTGATAGTAATCTGTTTTTCATGGTATTGTGAGTTTCGTTTGTCTGGATATGTAATATTCTTAGGAGACTTTGTTTTCTAACTAGAAAATCTTCAGGTTTAGCACCTGCAAATGTTTATACCTAAAAATAGCAGTTGTTTACTGAGCTATTACCTGAGCCAGAAAAACTTGCTGAGAGTAATCTTTGTCTCCATTAAATAACAAACCTGGTAAGTCTGTTACATAAAAGAATATTGTCATAGATAATATATCATCAAACTTTAAGTGAATGCTGTTTTAAATAATAGTAACAATAGCATAAAATTCATTTTTATTTAGATAGCCTGAAAAGTAAGACTTCAAGTGTATTCCTACGTAATTGCAAGGAGTCAGTTCATGAAGAATTAAATGAAATTTGTTTACCTAAGTGGATCTTAAATATAGTACTTGAATTTGAGAAGAATAAATGTTGCCTAGCTATTGTAGTAAGGAACTGCTCCTATAGTATCAAGGTAAAGCTTTTTGAGTTTTGTCACAGTGCAAGCCACCTGTCTGGTTCTAACTACTCTGCCCCTTGTCCTAACAGCACAGCTGGGCTGTGGAGTCACAGCTTAAGACATGCAGCCTCCTGGGAGGAGTAAGGGAGCAAGGTGGTTGATGGGGGAGTTGGACTCCTGGGAGTAGAAGAGAAGGAAACAGGGCATCCCTAAATTGTAAATGTGGTATTGAAAGTGTAGAGGAAGAACTGACATAGGTAAAAGTAAATGATTTTGTTAATTAAGAAAAGGTCCCTGGTGTTCATATTTGCTCTCAGAGTTCTTGGTTTACGTGCCATGCACCGATTCATCTGGTTCACCTTAGATCTATCTAATTTAGATCCTCTTTGGATTCTTATTCGCTATTTCCCATTCATAGCCCTCATCAAAACTGTAAATTCCATATTTGATTTCTCAGTTTCCTTTAAGCTTTAGGTTTTGTAATTCTCTTTTTGCCCTGTTGTACCACCTCCCTCTATTTGTTAGTTCAGTAGATACTTGTTAAAAGAATGAATGACAAAGCTTTCAATTGGTTGCTCTCAGCTTTCCTCTTAATCCATTGGAACTTGAGTCTAAAATGACTGGTATTGGCTCCTGTTCATTTACATCATGAACATCACCAGAATGATCAGAAATGTTCATGTTTTTTTCAGAGAGGTTATTCAGTTAACTCTTAATAGATGATGATTGTTTACCCCCAAAATGTGCTATTTGTCTTAACAGAAGTATCGTAATTTATGTTAGTGTTATTGGTACCAATGATTGATAGTAAGGTGATACTTTGAAGCTAATTTAGCTGTAATTCTGAGTATAATGTAGGCTTGACTTATAAGTGAATGATTCGTACTATCTCAAGGATAGTACAAGGATACAAGGATATCTTCGATGCTTCTTCCTTTTTCATCACAGTTAAGTTAGAGTTGCTTAGGGTCTTTTTTACATTGTTTTTTCCATCTATGTTGTGTATCTATTGCGCTCCTTTTAATCAGTGTTTCTCAACTTTGGAAGATTAAGGAGTGTTTCAATTTAAATATTGACTTTCGTCCATATCTCTGTGCAGTCATACAACCAATAAAAGTTCTCTCAGTGCAGCTTCACAGATTCAGGAACTAAACATCTCCTGGTAGAACAATTAAGGGATATAGTTAAAGATAAGGGCTTTGTCAAATATCAGATAAATAACAATAACCTTAAAGAAACACTTAAAAATTCGAATTCTCTGGTTTTGTCCTGAACCTGTGGATTAAACTCTTTACATCTATCATGTAGATTAAAATATACGTTGTAATTAACTTTAGTAATCTTTCATACAAATATCAAAGAATAAACTTTGTTAGTTTAGAGCTTCTGGAAATCTAAGTTATTTTTAAAATTGGTTACTTTTGTACTGTTTTTTGAATAATCAGGGCATATTAGATGTAACATATTTGCAGAATTAGTTTAGGTGAAGTCATTTATGTTATGGCTTGATAGCACCTATATACGGACACTGGATTACTTACTGTATAATTAAATAATTGAATGATCCTTACTAAATGACAAACCAGATTTGATTTATAAATCTGGAAAAAGTAATAAGCATATATAAAGTATATGTATTAAAAAATACATATTTTTCTAAAATTGAGAAGGAAATATAATGGATTAGGTTGATGAGTGCTTTGAGATTATGATAAATACTATCCCTTGAGATGCCAATAAATCCAATTCCATGACTTTAAACTTTTTACTAATTGCCTTAATTCACTTATGCTTTCATACACTTATTTTTCCTTTTTTTCAAGCTTGCAATTTTTGCTCTCATCATGGGAGTTTAATAAGGTTGGAATTCAAGTCTGACTTTTTTTAGTAGTAGGGACTCTGTTGTTGCAGAAAACTTTCTAAATTAAGACCTTTGGAAAGCCTCATATTCTTGGCAAGAGCAGGCCTGACTCAAGAAAGTGGCTGGCTGCTACATTTTCTTACCTGAAATCTGAACTAGAAGGCATCACTTAAGAAAAAGGATTTGGAGGAAACAGATCTCTTCAGTAGGGAAGGTCCTCAGTATTTGCTCTAAGTATGCTTTTAGTTCTACATTTTATCACTAAATAGGTGCAGTCTGTATTGTTAGCTCAGAAAAGTTGTGATCATTAATGAGATATTCCTATGAATGGATTTCATCAACTTTGGATATGATCAAACATGAAAAATTCAGTAATGTAGTCATCATAAGGCACTAACATTATTAAAGGAAAATGGAAGAATTTATATTCCATGAGAATGTAGAATGAAAATAACTCAGGTAATCATTCCTGGATATCTTTTCCGGGAGCTACTGTGTCCTCTAATGAGAAGAATTCCACTGATATGTACCTCTTTGCCTTTATTCCTCTGTTGTAACATTTTGAAGTGACAAGTTGTTAGGCTTACAGAGAAACTATTTTTGGGAGCAGGTTCCAGAATGGGTCAAGTCTAGTTTACCAAAGCTCTTGCAAACTTTTATCCTCAGGAAATGAGAGACATGAGTAATAATTGGTCAGTGTCTTTGAGTTGGACACCAGGCTTGAACTTGGATATTGACCCTTTCACTTACTAACTGGTGACTTGGGTATTTTCTCCCAGCCTCAGTTTTCTCATCAGTGAAATGGAGGTAATCATATCTACCTTGAGATTGTTAGCGGAACTATGATAATAATGTTAATTCCTAGCATATTTCAGTTGCTCACCAGTTTTATTATGTTTATGCCTTAGCCTGGATCCCATCACATGGAAGACTTAAAACAGTATTTTGGGATGATCATTTCTTCTTTGACTTATTACTCAAAAGGAACAATGATAAATCAAGTCTAATAATTGGTAATGATTGAAGGTAAAATCCAGAGTAACATACTGTGTGCTCCTCTGTAAACTGGAGATAGTTGTTTCTGATTCATAGGATTTTTATGAGCACTAGATAAGATTGTAACATGAGAGGGCTTAAAACCTGTATAACTTACAGGAATGAATCAACAATATTATATCAGTCCTAGTATTACTAGCACCATTATTATTACTGTAGAGTGGGGATTAAGTTCAGATTCCATTCAAGGAGTACTGGCTTTAAATCCCTAAACTTTACCTCTCTGAGTTTATTCTCATTTACAAAATGCAGATGACAGTGGTTTGTATTCAGTAGGACTGTTTGAAGGTGAAAAGAAATAGCATACAGAATTTTGCAAAGTTCCCGGCACTTTTGAAGTACTTGGTAACAATAACAGTTACTTATTTATTTAGCATTCATTTGATTAATTTTTAGTAAGCTTATACAACCCTCTTCCAAGCAATCTGCTAGAGATTTGGGGATATAATGGTGAACAAAACAGAATCATAGCCTAACATAACTTCCAGTTTATAGTAATATCTAACAGTAGGCTTAATTTATGTAATATTTTTAATCAAGGCAATTTTTTTTCAAGAAGAACAAAAACTAGCCTTTACCAAATAGAAGTCATATGGCTTTTTTAAATGAGTAAAGATGTTTTTATTTGCATATTATTTACAAGGAAATACATGCTTCTAGTATTTTAATTTGTCTTCTGGATAAGTTTAAAGATATCAACCTCATTAAGATTTTTTACTCTATTAATAAAATTAACAAAACTTTACACTTAAGTGTATTTTTTAATTTCTAGTTACAGTGTTATTATGTATATGTGGATCCTTTTTAGAAAATTTTCAAAATTGTTGGCATCAAATACTCAACCTTTACCATGCTGTTTACCTCACATATGGTGCAGAGTTTAATTGTGCTTTTATTCATTGTGAACAATATCTTTTGATAAGTTAAGTATAAAATCATTATGTGAGACTATTTGGCTGTTAATATGCTTTATCCAAAACTACTTGGTATTTTTTTCCACATAAGCACTGACTGAGCTTTATCTTTGTAGAATAAATATTGTTATCTCTCAGGATCATGGCAAGAATTTTGCCATTTGAAGGGAGACAAGTCTTTTTTTTTTTCCTCTCTATATAAAGATTTATTTATTTATGCATACAAGAACTGGGGTGTAGACTAGAGGTGTGGGGTGGTGAGAGGATTCACCAGAGACAGAGTGGGGAGCAGAACAGGCGGATCTAGTGAAGTACACTGCTGAGGGGAGCAGTGGGCAAGGCAGGAGAGGTCTGCTGCACCATTAGAAAGCTGCCTGACCAGGGATCGAACTTGTGCTGCAGTGGCTGCAGATAGCTTCATAGTGCTGCAACTTATCCTGTTGCACCACCAGGGAGGCCCAGAAGAGAGACAGTCTTAACTAGCATACAAAGTTCTAATTTAGTAAATTCTCAGCTCAACATTTTTGGCTCAAGTTGTCTATGTATGTGACTAGCACTGATTTAATGAAATATCAAGAAGGGAATTTGTAAATGTAAACATGAAGTAATTTGAAACCAATTAGCTGAGATTTCTGTTCATGCTCTATTTAGAGGACATGCATTTTTTTTAAAAGTAAATAAGAACCTTTTATATAAAAAGACATAATGGTGACTAATAGAAAGAGCTATTCAGATGAAAAAACAATGGAAACATGTATCCTGTGCAGCATGATACTAAATTCTGAAAAAGCGTGAAGATTAATTATATACTTGAGTTTGCCTTTACCAATGAGTTGGAAATGTCAAATGAATTTCTGGATGAATGAGAAGGCTAAGCATTGAGTCATTTGCTGGTGTTTTCTAAACACAGCAGAAGCAACAGGATTTGACATATATAAAAAAAGTCCCACAAAACATACTTATAATGTACATCACTGTTGTTGGCAACAGTCAGAAACAAAGAATCCGTGTTGCCTTTTTTCACTGAAAGACAATGTGATTTGAAAAGAGCACTGAGGAGGGTCTTAGATTTTGGCTAGTTCTCTCTCTGTTCTTCATTTTGCCAGCTTATTCCAGGGCTATGGTATATAGGTTCTGCGTTCTGAAATGAGAGGATTGAAATGAAAGAGTTAAATATATTTTTCTTGAAGGCCCTGCCCAATACTAACATTCTGTAGCTTTTTTATCTGTTCTTTTAAAAACTAAACCACAGACAGATTCATGTCCTCCTTACTTAGACTTCATGGCCACTGTGTTTAGAATGATTAAACATCACCATTGGAAACCATAATAGGCATGAGTATCTTGGAATTAAATAAACACATGGCTACTTACACTAAAAGTTCCTGTCTATTAAGCACGAATTCTTGGTTAAAATAAGAGTGGATGACTTTTGAGCCATTGGTCTAAAGGATATTTTTGTCTACTATTAAATGACCAAAGAGAATATGTCCTCGTATAGAAATACTTGATTTCTTCGGGAAAACAAATTTGAAACTGATTTGCAAATAGGAGAAAAAAATCTCAGTGACTGACATATTCCTAGAGTCAGTATTACTGTTCATCAAAAAAACTCACCCATTTTAACAAATCCTCCTGTAATCAAACAATTTGTGGATTGAATATTCATAGTTAGACATTTCTTACTATTTTAGAATAATCAGAAGATAGGCCATATACACTGTATGTTAAATGTAACAAGTTGGCACCCTAATTCTACATTTTGTCTAAAGAAAAAAGAAACAAGCTCAATTGGGATCTGCTATCAATGTGGTTTTTCATGGATAAACATAACTGGCATATTACACGTTAATCCCCTTTCAAAGATTCACACTAAAAATTAACATCTTCTAGGGATGTTTTATAGTTAACTTAAAAATATTTTTAACTTAGAAATATTTATTAACATAAAAGTCATCCATTTAAATATAAATTAATGGTTTCTAATATATTTATATGCCATCACCACAATCAACTCTAGGTCATTTTCATCACCACAAAGTGAAACGCTATACCCATTAGCTGTGACTCCATTTCTCCCCTAAACGACCCCTCGCCCCCAGCTCCCGGATGTCACAGATTCACTTTGTCCATAAATTTGCGTACATTGGATTTTTCCTATAAATGGAACCATGCAACCTGTGTTCTTTCATTTAGCATAATGTTTTCAAAGTTCATGTTTTAGCCTGAATCAGAACTTCATTCCTTTTTATGGCCCTATAACATTACATTGTAAGGGCATACTACATTTTATTTATGAGTTCATGAGTAGACATTTGGATTGTTCCCACTTTATTCTGAGTAACATTACTATGAACACCCCATGTTTAGGTTTTTGTGTGAATATATGCTTTCTTTTGTCTTTGTCCTAATACTTAGGATTAGAATGACTGGGTCATATGGTAACTCTGTTTAACAATTTAGGAACTGGCATACTGTTTTCCAATGAGGCTTCATCATCATTTTACATTTTATTTACTTTTTTTTTAAAGATTTATTTATTTATGCATACAAGCTGGGGTACAGGCCAGAGGGGTGGAGCGGTAAGAGAGTTCACCAGAGACAGAGTGGGGAGCAGAACAGGCAGATCGACGGAAATACACTGCTGAAGGGAACAGCGGGCGAGGCAGGAGAGTACTGCAGTGCCATGTGGGAATCTACCCGGCTGGGCGTCGAACTTGTGTTGCCCCTGCCCACAGCTCCACAGCTCCACAGCTCCACAGCTCCACAGCACAGCACTCAACCGCTGCGCCACCAGGGAGGCCCATCATTTTACATTTTAAATGGCATTGAGAGTCTTTCAGTTCCTCCACATCCTTGCCAACACTTTTGTTTGCCTATGTTTTATATTAGTTATCCTGGTGGATATTAAGTGGTATTTCATTGTTTTTTTAATTTACACATTCCTGATGCCTAATGATGTTCTAATTCCTTTTGTATGCTTAATGGTCATTTGTGTACCAACTTTGGAGAAATGGCTGTTAGTATCCATTGATTTTTTTAATTGGTTACTTACCTTTATTATTGCAGTCATTGTTACATGCTCTCGATATAAGCTGCTTATCATTGGAAAACAGTTTGTCCAGTTCGGTGGCTGTTCTTTCCCATTTTTGATGGTGTCCTTGAATGCAAAAAAGTTTTATATTTTGGTAAAATTCATTTTTTCTTTTGTCACTTGTGCCTTTGGTGTCATGTCTAAGAAATTATTCTCTAACCAAAGGTTATAAAGCTTTGCTCATATCTTCTTTTAAAAATGTTCTAGTTCTACCATTTAGTTTCCACTTTGAGTTACTTTTTCAGTATGGTGTAAGATAGCCAAACTCATTCTTTTGCATATGACTATCCACTTGTCCTGAAACCATTTGTTGAAAAGATTATTCTTTCCCCTATTGAATGGTCTTGCTATTCTTGTTAAAAATCAATTGACCATACTTCTAGACTACCACTTCTAGTCTGTCTATCTACGTGTCTATATTTATGTCAGTGTCAACTGTCTTGATTACTGTCACTTTGTAGAAAGTTTTGAAATAGAGATGTATTGTTCTGCCAACTTTGTTATTTTTAGGATTGTCATGATTGTTTTAATTTCCACCTGAATTTCAGAATTATTTTGTCAATTCCTGCATAAAAGCAAACAGATTTTCATGAGACTGATGTTGGAGTCAGCTGATCAGTTTGGGAAGAGTATTGCCATCTTAACCACATTGTCTTAGATCTAAAATCCATCTATAGTTCTGTCATCTTTTCTTGAGTGGATCCATTTCAAAGTGGAGAAAAAAATCTCCATCACATTCTTCATAACACTCTTTTTACTAGAGCTGTGTTTAATTACTGGAAGATTTTTTTTCAACTTTATTAACACAGGCTAGAGAATGGCATTTTAGTAGAATTGATACTTGTCTCAGACTAGAACAATGAATTGAAATCACTAATATGAAATTTGCCAGATTTAAAAGTTAATAACTATATCTAGTTTCAGAAATGTAACAGCTCAACAACAATTTGGGAAAAGTTTTGAAAAATTAAGATTATGTATAACTAGTACTTTAGTTAAGAAAATTTTAAGGCATGATAGTTAAATTTTTAGATCTCCAAAATTCTACTTACAGAAGATACAATGAAAAGAAGCAAAATAAGATGACATTGTAAGGGGGATAGACTCAAAACTATGGGCCTGCTTTTTGTATATTATTAATATAAAACACAATTCTAATATAATTATTAATTTATAGTATTACATAAGAAATTTCATCTTACTAACATTTTATACTCAGAATAATGACCATAAACACTGCAAGAAACTATTTTAATAGTTTTAATGAGGCAAAGGATTCTGCCATGTCCATTATATTCTATTTACTAAATATTAAAAAGGAATTACAGCCTTTTAGAAAGATTCTTATCAACCAGGTTTCCGAAGGATTTGTTCTTTCTGTCTAGTTGCGTGTAGCCCAAATGAAACAATGGCATTGTGAGTACATTTTGGTTAACCCATTTTATAATTGTCTTTATTTCTTTCTTGTTTAAAAACAAAGCAGAAGGGTGGAGGAACACTTCGTGAGTGAAGTGGCAATTTAAGCTAAAATTGAGATTAGTAATAACTGCTAATAATTAGCAACTGCTTTCTCTTTAAAATGATGGAGTTACTTACTAATGAGTGAACTGAAGTTTAGAGAGGATATGTAACTTGCCCAAAGACACAGAGAGCATAAGTCCACAGTGTCTTGAGTCTAATTCTATGTTTTCCTACCTTTCAAGAGAAAAGCTTGGCAAGAATTTTGAAGATTCGAAGACTCAGTCCCTTAAACCTATCACTGTCATTTCCTTTTTCCTGATTGTACCATTTCTTCTGCACTTCTTTAGTATGCAGAGCTTCATGGAAATAGGTACTCTAGTGACTCTAATAGATCCTAGTACATATCTTTGTTCTTTTGAGTGTGTTAGAACTTCTAGTTGTGAGTTAATCTGTTAGTACTTGAGATCTGTTAATACTGATACATCACAAGATACCTGGAAACTTTAGTTACACAATCTGTTATGAGATATTTTGTTCATCTCCAGCCATTTTTATATAGTTTTAAATCTAAGATCTATTAGTATGATCTGATTTTGCTCATTCTAGGAATTATCTACACACTTAAGGATGCTCTGATTTGACAGACATCTCTAGTGTAAGCAAATGTGGCCTGAAAGAAGAGTCTGTTAAGTCTCTGTTGTTCCTGGGTCAACACAGTTTATATTCTTGCCTGTCAGGAGCTATTGGTATTACTTCTCTGTTCCCATATGAATGTCTCCAGGGACTGCCATACAAAATACCACAAACTCATTGGCTTAAAGCAATAAAGATTATTCTTTCCCAGTCCAGAGGTCAGAAGTCAGAAATCAAAGTTTTGGCTGGGCAAGCTTCTTTAAAGCTTCTAGGGGAGAATTCTTTCTTGTCTTTTCCAGCTTCTTACTCTTCTTTCTGCTTCCATTTTCACATGATGTTCCCCTGTATATCTCTGTCTTCATCTTATGTTCCCTCTTTTTGTAAGGATGCCAGCCATATTGGATTAAGGGTCTAACCTACTCAGATGTAACCTCATTTGGTTATATTTAC
This sequence comes from Scalopus aquaticus, assembly GCA_004024925.1. Lineage (NCBI taxonomy): Eukaryota > Metazoa > Chordata > Mammalia > Eulipotyphla > Talpidae > Scalopus > Scalopus aquaticus. The sequence goes on from PVIJ01000304.1 coordinate 268,945, forward strand.
AAAGACTATTTCCAAATAAGATCACATTCATATGGGGGTTAGGACTTCAACATATCTTTGTAGGGACACAGTTTAACCCATAACAAGAAATTTAGTATTTGTGATACCACTGGAGTATGATTGACTGAGGTCAACCCCTCAGAGAAACACAGGTGACCTGAAAATTAATCTATAGCTATTTAGAGTTAATGTTCTTTTCACAACTTCCGTCACATAATGGTTGCATTTCATGATTATGTGGATTTTCTCCTGTTTGAAGGTTCACAAGATAGTATTTCAACTGGTGCAGCATGATATGACAACAGCAATATTGCACTGCAGTGCCAATATCAACAACCACAAAATCAGTAGACTGAGTAGATGATGTGACTGAACTAGCTGCAACAATCAGCTAATGGTTGATGTATAAAACACAGCTTCCAGCAGCAGCTGCTTCATTGAAAATTGGTTTTAATGAATCACCACTGCAGCTGCCATTTTTCTATGAGCAGATAAATCCTGACATGAACAAGGTGCATTTAGAGGAGGTGTAAATTTAGCTAGTAATGAATGTCACTAGCTTAAGTATGAGACATGCAATCATTTTCAAATGCAAGGAAGGAGATAATTTTAATGTTAACTATATTTTATTGATTTTTTTTCCTTTTTGTGTTTTTTGCCCATAACTCTGCCTTGCGTGCATTGTGTTAAAGTGAAGTACATCAACTATGTTAAAATGAAGCCTATCTAAATCAGTTGTCTTCTGAAAGCAATTACACTTACTGTATAGAATTTAGTGTGCCTAGTAAATAGCACTAGGAAAAAATATGTCTTTGTGAAAGGTATATTAAGATGTGGCATCAGCAATTTTTAAATTGAGCTTTGAGTGTTGGACAGCAATGTGATTGGTATCGTAAAATGCACAAACCACCTAGTGCCATAGCCTGCTATAAATGCCTCTCCAGTTCTAGACAGATCATGACTAGAAAAGTGAAGCATTTTTTTAGGTGACCCATATACCCGCGTTGAAAAAAAAAATCCTCAAAATGACAGCCCTAACAACTATAAAGGGAAATAAGGCTAGGCTGCATCCTTAATACAGATAAAAAGGAGAACCAGAAATGAACATTTCAGTCTGTCTCTTTATTGATGGAATAAATATGAAACCTTAGCTTGGTCATTTTTCTTTTTAGAGATTGTCCCTAGGGATAGTGTTTGAGTTGCTCTTCAAAAGACCCTTTGAAAATGGGTTTATTGCAAAATATTATTTAAGATTATTTTTGTTAATATTATTCTGAAATTGGAAGCTAATAGTCTGTATCTTATTTAGTTATAAAAGCACTGAATTTTCAACATGTTAAATAGTTAATAAAGAATTAGATTTCTTTAATACAGTCCAATGTGTGCTTTTCCTAGATGGTAGGAGAAAGTGGTAGAAATGATTGAAAATATCACAACAAAGTAAAGAGTAAGACCTTTAGTTCAAGAAAAAGCATAAATCAATATCATTCAGAGATTCATACAGAGTTAGTTTTGAAAAGAAATGGAGGTCAGGTAGAAGGGGGAAAGTTAGTTATAAAGACAGTTTTATTAACGAAAAAATAATTAAAATACATTGAAATTTTCACAGACCTTTTCTGGTTCTGAATTAGTAACTATTTCGAGGCAATTAGGTTTTGGATAAATTGATTTAAACACTGCCTTTCCCCCTTCCCCCCAATACACACCCCGACTAAATGGCTCGTGATGTCTGCCTCCTAAAGTATGGTTTCTGCTTTGGTACAAAGAACATCCTAATAACAACTATCTTTTACTAAGCAGTTTTATATGTTAAGTATTATGCTCAGTACTTTTCAGGCATTGTCTCATTTAATCTTCGTAACACCTTGTGTGGTGGAAGTTTTATTTCCACATTATAAATAAGGAAACTTGGGCTCATATTGCCCAAATCCCACAGCTGTTATGTTCTAGAGCTAGTCTGTCTCCAAAGTTCATGTGCACAGCATTAAACCGTCTGCAGCATTAGAATCTCTTCCAGCTTTAACCTTCTCTGACCAAACCTTTGTGACCATCTGACTTCTTTTGCCTGGTGCTTTCACTATTGACAGAGTGTGTCAACCACACTCAAGGGTAATAATGCAGATGCCTTAAAAGCTGCCACAGGCTGTCTATGAAAACTGAAGCGCTTACTGTTTTATAGGTCATTATGTCTATTTCATTAGAGCATCTTGGCTTAGCCAAAAGGGTATCTAATTATAATAACATATATTTCAAAAGAATTTTTTAATTGGGGGTCTACTATGGGTTATTTTATAGCCCTCCCCCACCTCCCAACTCTGTTATTCTAGGAGTCTGTCAAGTCACTTTCTGGTAGATATGCAAGATGACAACACACCCCCAATACAGACCTATCTTCAAGGACACATAGGCTTTTGAACAAAAAGGTCAGCCTCCTTTGAATAAATCAGTGATCTTATGACAGTTGGGATGGAACATCTTTTGTTTAAATATGATGCTAATAGGAATTCTTATAAAAAGCACTAAAAAACTCTGCAGCATACCCGAAGTGACCTCTAAAGTAAAGTTCAACTCTATTTTCTCACATATTTTTACTCACTGCTGATCCTGTAGGGTGACTTACTGAAGAACTTGTGAGTCAGTATAATTTTATGTTTAGCAGACCTGTACTCCAGTCTTGCCTCTGCTTGGTGCTGATTCTGTTATATTCTCAGACTCCCTCAGGGCTTTGTAAGGTTTCAGTGAGAGAATATTAAAGGCATCTGGAAAATCATGGGTACTCAGCAATTATTTGCCCCTCTGCCCCACCCCCCCCATGAGTTGGTATATCCACTTTAATATTTAGCATAGTTATAATTGGCTTTCTTTTGTGAATATAAATGTTTGAATGTCAGATCTAAATCTGCCAGTAGGGAAATAGAACAATATTAGGGTTAGTACTTAAAATTTAAAATCAATTTCTCATGTTGAAATGTATCATAACTACTTTATTAACTGTGATGCTTAACAATTTTTAACCTTGGAAATACCTATTAAAATGTTATAAGTGTATGGAACTTTATGAGGCTTATCAGCTGATTTCCTGGTGTTTGAGGAATATGATATAGGCAAAAAAGTAAATATGGGCTAAAAAGTATATTGTTAGAAAAATTTTCAAGTTACTCCCTCTACTGAAACTTGGCAATAAAGCATTAAACAACAGTATTTCATGACAAATGTGAGTCTGGTGAATCACTGTTGTGGTTTTTATAGTAATATGGTAAAAGGCTAGAGAAAGGGACTTTCCTGATAATTAGCATGCTTTTAAATGCCAAGAATTCTGGAACCATACAAGTCATACATGAGGAGATGAAAAGGACATGGAAATGAAACTTGACCAATTTTGCGCTTTGAGTACTAAGTACCATGGAAAGGTAACTTAGGGCAGACCTTCCTACCCTGTTTTTGTTGGAAGAATGAGTGGTAATGTCTGATCATAAAAATGAAGGGGGTGTGGAATTCCCAAATTTGAGCCAATATTAAGATCTTAAAAGACAACTGATTATGAAACTCAAGTAAAACACTAGAAACAATAAGAGCAAAACTATCCCCTAAACAGTTTTAAAGCCCATGGATAATGCGATCACTATGTGGAGAGGAAAAGGCTATTACTTGCAGATTTCTCTTCAAAGGAAAGGTGGAGAATATCAATTTCTCATACAAAGAGAATTAATATGATTGGTTTCAATGAAAATGTAGTGGCACAGAACCCTTGAATTTTCCCTGGTGCTATTTCAGTAGCTATAATGTATACTCTGCAGGCTAAAGCTAGGGAGAAAAAGCTAACATGGTGAGTTTCTTCAATTTGAAGTGAACAGTGAAATGAAAACCAGAAATCTTTGGTCTGACTCCAAACCAGGTGGGGAAGAAGGACTGTTAGAGGCATAATACAACAAATTTGCCTGAATGTTCTGGAAAGTTGGTAACCTTTCAGTGATTGGAATGTGTCTGGCAAGTAATAAAGATTCCTAAACTGTTACTTTTTATATGCAGTGGTTGACTTCCAATGTTGCCAATGTTATATTAACTTCAAAGCATAAATGTGAAATTTAGGCCTACTATATCTTTGAAAGAACTTAATAAAAGCTGGGGAGGAGGTCTTTGTTTTAGGTTGTCATTTCAAAGCATAAATGTGAAATTTAGGCCTACTGTGTCTTTGAAAGAACTTAATAAAAGCTGGGGAGGAGGTCTTTCTTTTAGTTTGTCATTTCCTTGTGTAAACATCAGCCTCCTAGGAAGAATGACAGCAGCAAAAACAGGCTGCTTCCATTTCCCTTTGTTTTTCACACCTCATTCCTTCTTTACTGTGAAAATAGAAAAGAGAGAATGATATAATTACCTGCTGTTGTTTTTGTTCTCTTGGAATTCTGGAAATTTAAGTTGAATCTAAAGTGTGATTGAGACCTGGCTTGTTAGAATAATACTTTGTTAGAATAATACCTTTCTATTTCAAGAAATGATCACTGTAATTTCTTATGGGAACTTTAAAAAGATTTAAGAAGCTTAGACTACATCAAATTCCTTTAAAACCTGTTTGCTAGCTTGGGTCAAGAGGGTAAATTCTATTCATCTGTTCCTCAATTATTATCCTGCTCCTATGTAAGATAATAACATTCTTCCTCCTTCCCCTTGCTGATAACTGTTTCTTCCTTCTGCCTTCTCCAAGAACACCTTATTCAGTTTTTACCACACTCTGATATCTCTTTGTTCAAGATTCTATCAATTCTCATTTTTCAACTATATATACTAAATACAACCTTTGAAATTTCCATTTACAATTTTCTCCTCTTGTCTGAGCTCCAGGCCCATAATTCTGGTTACTTACTGTGCATATCTCCTTAACTCTTTTGTTGCCACTGAAACTCAACCAGATTGCCTTCTCATCTATTTTAATAGGGACTTCATTATTATCCTAGTTTCCTAGACATAAAACCTTTTAATTGTTTCAGCTTATTGTTCTCTTTTGTTTGCCAAAGTAACCTATCACTACATTGCATGGATTGTTCCATTTCAAAAAATTTTTAATTCATCTGTATTACTTATGACTTTGGTCTGGCAGTTATAACAAAGTCCAAAAATTACAGTGGATTAAACACAATATGGGTCTAGCTCTGTCTTATGTACATGGTGTAGGGGTGGTATCCGGGCTTGGCCATTTTAGGGATGCAAACTTCTTCCATCTTCTGCTTTGTCTTCCTGAAGGTATTGTTCTTGTCTCACCACCACAGATACAGACCAGCTTTCAGAAAAGAGAAAAAGAGGAGAGAGGGGCCACACTCCTTCTCTTTTAGGGTATACTCTAGAAATGGAACACATTACTTCTGCTCATGTCTAGATGACAAAATCCAGTAGTGTGACATCTCTGGTAGAATGACAGACTTTGTAATATGGTCTTTACCTGTGTACCCAACTAAACTTTCCATTTCTATAGAAGATGGGGAGAATCATTATTGAAAACCAACCGGCAGTGTCTGCCACACCTACCTTACTCTAAATTTACTGTCTTTTCCTGTTGTGGACCTTTAATGCCCACTGCAAAGATTACTTATAGAGACTTTTATCTTGATTTACTATTTCCTCACTCTCAGTCCTCCCATTCTTTCTTTTAAAAAACCACTACCCCCCTCCCAAATATCTACTCAGTAGCCGACAGCTTAAAGTCTCTGTTTCAAAACTCTTGATAATATTCTTCTTTCTGTTTTTCGTCTTTTTTCAACTTTAATTAATTATTCAGGTAATATGTGTTGAGTGCCTACTATGTGTCAGGCATGGAATCATTTGTTTTTCTAAGCTAGTTAACTTGGGTTCTATCGTTAGAAAACTTCCCCAGGAATGTACAAACTCTTTTAAAATCACAATAATTCATCTCTTTCGGTTGTTCTTACCATTGCTGTACTTGAGATGTTAAAAATGTCTTAAGAATGGCCTTTTAAAACTAAGTCTTTCCGTCGATGTGGTTGATTTGCTTTTAAGGATCAGCTGACTTTTACCTGACACACTTTGCTGCTCACGTTTTTATACAATTTAAACTGTTTTGCTTTTAAAAGAAACAAAAATAAAATAGAATGCTTATTGAAGTGATTATTGCTAGATTTATTAGCTCATTGAAATTGTAAAATAGTTCCAGTGTGAAGCTAGACTGAGCATTGCCTCATGTATTATAGTTTTTTAGTTTCTTGCTTGTTCTTGAACAACTTAACTTCATTCTCAGTCCTACGGACTCAGTGTGAAGGTCTGTATCACAGAATATACCCTGCCTGGGTTGTGATTTCCAAACTACATTTTTTTAAAGATTTTATTTATTTATGCATACAAGCTGGGGTGTAGACCAGAGGTGTGGGGTGGTGAGAGTATTCACCAGAGACAGAGTGGGGAGCAGAACAGGCAGATTTACTGAAATACACTGCTGAGGGGAGCAGCTGGCGAAACAGGAGAGGTCTGCTGCGCCATGTGGGAAGCTCCCTGGCCAGGTATCAAACTCGTGCTGCAGTGGCTCTGGATAGCTTCGTAGTTCTGCAGCTTAACCCGTTGCACCACCAGGGAGGCCCCCAAACTATATTTTTATATTCCTTCAACAATCCTAGATATTATTAAGGTAGACATTTACATAACACAAGTAAAGTGGCAGCATTGTTATGTTTGTATTTCATTCTTTCAGAGAAGTCACAGGACCTTGTCCACTAGTAGGGTGAGGTCATGAGACTGTGTTGTACTTGTGCAAAGTCAAATATTTATTTAATATTCTGATATTTTGTTCATCATGAATTTTTGCACTTTTTTTGGTAAAATTAGATAATTAAAATTTTATTTATCTTGACTTCTAACATTTTGGGGACCACCTGAAATAGTATGTCTGAGGTGTACTGAATTCTTATTCTCTGTGCAGATCATTTGCAAGTTGACATGGCTGACTGCTTGAGTCATTCAACTTTCAAATTAGAAAATGTGTATTTCAAAAAGAAAATAAGTGTAAGTCCTATCAGGTTATAGTTGCATTTATTTTTGCCACTGAGCTCAGATTGGGATATGTAAGAAAGCCAGTCTGTGAGAACAAGCCAGAAGTATCAAAAGGGAAGATGAGCCAATGCCAGGATTAATCATTTTAGCCACTTTATTAAAACTGCCTTGACATGGCTGCTCTTCTTCCATCTCCAGTGTGGTAGTCTCATCTCTAAAATGGCAGTGTGGCCACAACTCTCATACTGTATCCGTGGAAGGGAGTGAGAATGTCAAACCCTGAAGTTGCATTAACCAGAGCAACTCTGCTTGCATCTATTTTATATATTGGCCATCTGCTAAAGTATTCATTTGGGGAAAAAAATTCCTCAGTTGAAAATAGTTTGCAAATTCCTGGTCTAGAAGATTTTCAGGATCTCTGCTAATTCACAGTCCTGAATGTACACCTGTTTTAGTTGATGAATTTGCTGATCCGTGCACGCTTTGATCAATTCCCCAAGCAAGGCATGCAGTGCTTTTTTTGTGAAACCACTGTTTTGTTTTGTTTGTTTTTCACCATGGGTATCTCTTAGCTCCCATAAATGTCACCAAACCTTCTCTGGATTCAATTATATTTCCAAGAGGGATAACAGAGAGAAAATTAAAACATACATAGTAAAAATGTCTTGCAAATTCTATCCAATATTGAAGTTGAGGAAGAACAGTAGAACATCTAGCTATATTTCTTTCTTTTAATTTCTGCTAGTGTCTTTAGTGTACATAATAATTATAACAAATTAGTCTATTATTATAGTGGTACTTATAATTTATATAATTAATATCAATAGAAGATATGTACTCAAAATTTCTTTGTTGCTAGAGGCATGTTACTGTTCTGAAAACCTTTTCAGGAATTACTTCTCTTTCATTAGTTAAATGTTGATAATTAAAAATAAAAAGGATGAGTAGATACTCTCAGTCTCCTAATATTCATTTGTATTTAAGTTTAGCATATTTCCTATATTCAAAAATATGTGTGAATTTCATTTTCAAAGTCATAGTTATATTTAAATATACTCTTCAAAGAAATAGGGAGGAGAAGAATTATCTCACTCTTCTATTTCTTATTTTGTTTTTAGTTCTAATGCAAGAATAGAGATAGGTAGAAATTGTAAAGTAAAAACAAACTATAATAGGAAAGGTATTAAATATATAGGGATTTTTAGAAGTTTCCATTTTAAAGACAAAAAGCAGTATTAGTTTTATCTGACTGTAAACTCTGTTCTTGTTTACAGTTTTTATTAGATCTTTGCCAAGAACTTGTATTCAAATGGTTGAAAAATTAGGGTCAGAAAAGTGTGTTTTCTTATCTTGTTTTTTAGAGGTGCATATTTGCATTATATTACACAAATTTTGAAGCTTGTATTTTTTATTTTATTACTGCTTCTACGATCACTTTTTTCATTTATTTCTCCTCTTCTCGGCTTCTTATTTATCCATCCTGTACAAATATGACTCAATTGAAGGGAAACAGTCCCAGATATTGAGTAAGAAGAGCCCTGAAAACTATGTGGGGAGGTAGGTAAAGAACTAGGTTAAAAGATGTCTGTCTTTTGGGCCTCCCTCGTGGCGCAAGGGGTTAAGTCTCAGCACTAGGAAGCTATCCAAAGCCACTGCAGTTTGAATTCAATCCCGGTCAAGGAGCTTCCCATATGGCCCAGCAGACCTCTCCTGTCTCTCCTGCTGCTCCCCTCAGCAGTGTATTTCAGTCAGTCCAGCTGTTCTGCTCCCTGCTCTGTCTCTGTGACTCCTTTCACCACCCCACACCTCTGGCCTACACCCCAGTTCTTATATGCATAAATAATCTTTAAAAAAAAAGTCTGTTTTTGATTTTAAAATTCTTCCAGAGTGATAAAGTATGCTTCAGATAGCTTTGAGTCTGAAAATCACCTTATGCACCTTGACATTCAATAGATATTTGTTGCGTAAATATCTACTGTATGCAAAAAGCACTGTGCAAGATGAATGAGTCAGTACCTGCCTTCAACAGGCTTAAAAATCTTTTTATGCCAAGTGGGGACAGGAAGGCAGATATTAGTCTGAAATTAATAATATACGTGATGAGTTTGTTGATAAAGATATGCCAAAATATTTTAGAGCACAGAGAAGAGAACCTACTTGGCGAAGGGGACAGAGAACACTCTGGAAAGGGCTGCACAAGTTAACCCTGAATAGATGAATGTGGTCATTAGCCAGGCCATGGAGAGGGGACTGAGGACAAAGAAAGGGGAAATATCAACAAGGCTAGAGGGTGCCATAGGCTGAGTGTGACTGCAGAGTTTTGGTATTAGTGCACGTTGGCCTCATGAGAAAATAAAAGAAAGGTAGATTGAGGCCAACTCCTGGTGGGCACCATGTACCCTGCAACTTAATCCTGTCAGTGCTGGGAAGGCCGTGAAGGATTAATTTTAGGATGATCATGAGCAGATTGACTTTGAAATAATTCCACCTGACATCTGTGTAAGGAATGGAGTTGTAGGAAGCAAGAATTACTGCAAGAAAATCATTTAAAATGTTGCAGGAGCCAAGGAAGAACGAATGGCTGTCTGAACTAGGGCAATGGGAGTGGGATGGAGAGAATTTGCAGAGTCTAATTATTGCTGTGAGGGACTGATAGGAATAATGATGGTTCATACTCCTATTATTTCCCATCCTTCTTCATCAGGACCCACTTTGTTAACAGGGGTTTTATATATATATAATTTAGCTTCATTTCTAGCAGCAAGATAGTTGGTTGCTTTCATAAGGTCCCCATGTGGTTGCTTGAATATTGGTACGTATCTCATGTAATAAAGATCCAAAAGATTCCCCATAGTAATATACCAAAAGCATTATATGTTTCTACAATCAAAATGTAGTCATGTCAAGTATTTTCTTAGTTATTTTTCTTTGCCCATACATTTTTGCTGTACTTACTTTCTCAACTTGATATTGATCCCTCATAGCACTGGACATAGCAGTAATTGTCCACTGCATATTTTCTCTGGCAATCCTAGGTACTAATACCTGTTCTTTGAAGTGACACTACTTTGACTTTTGTTAGTGACTTTCATTGTTGAGTCAGAGGTTCTGCTTTTTCCAAGAAAGTCAAGCAAATCATGCTATTTACATTTCAACACAATTTTAAAAAGAGAAAATGATTGAAATTTGATATTCTAAATTGATTTTCACATTTTCTGGTTATTCATACATTTTTTTTGTTATTATTTGCAGGAAAGAACATTTATCAGAGCTTCTTCCTAAACCTGTCTTAGAAAAAAAAAGGCAGCATATTTTAATCAGATTTGTAAGTATCCTTTTTTTCTTATTTAGGAAATTAGATGGATTTTGTGAAAGAAATGCCTCTTTCATTAAAATACTTGGCAGGATACAGCTATACAGTATACTGAGCTGACATGCAACATTTGAATGAGATAAGACACAAAATCACCTCTTAAAAACCAAAGAAACGAAAACTCCAATAAGTAAACTTTCACCAAATCTATCTATAGCCAATGAATGTTTGATTAGTTTACTTTGCAATTGCTCTTTCTTGGTATCAATTTCATTTTTTACCTTAGTGAAATATCTGTGTGAAAGTTTGTAACACCAATGGGAAGGAAGAGGAAAAGAGTGGAGTGGGAGCATAGGAATGGGAAGAATTTGTATTCTGATACAAACTATGTGAATTTGGACAACTTTGTATTCTTTCATTAATACTTCTAATGAAATTTTAAAACTTCAAAGCTAGGTCTCATAATAGATGAGGTCCACTCGGTTTTATCACATGTATGAAATTCTTTATATTATTGTACTATACCACAAAATGGTCCACTCAGGAAGGGAGAATCTGGGAGCTCTGTATTTCAATTCAACAAGAGACCAAGACAAGCACACCTTTTTAAAATGGATATTTATGAGATGAATTGAGAAGAACCAGTGAAAATAGAAAACCTTTGTCCTAAAAATATTTCTGTAGTAATAGCATTTTATATTTTATGCCCTGAAATACATTTTAAGTCTAGTGTAGTCCTATTCTAGCACTAAAGCAAATAATCAGCATATCAAGTTAAAGAGCACAGAGTCGAGGGCCTGTGGTGTAAAGCCAGACAGCAGGCGTGGAGCTGGGAGAGCTTCTTAGGAGGTAAGAATGTGTGTAAGACTTTGAGCAGCATACTTCTAGGTTTCTCATCTGTAAATATTTGTGTTTGATGGCTATTGACTAAAAATGATGACTACCTTATATCATTTTATGATTCCAAGAAATCCCTGAAACATCGTTGCTTAGTAGTAAACAGACATTTATCTTGGCAAATCTTATGACTATTATAATGACATTAACATTTGTGTAGTAGCTAATAACACCAGCCAACAGGAACTGAAACATATTTTTAACTTGCTTCACCAGATAAGATCTCAGCAAATTGTTTAATTAAAAGGTGTACTGCATTCTTATGTACACATTCTGCAGCCATATAGGCTGTTTCGTAGCTATGTGGCATTAGTTTTTGGTTCCTGACATCTATCTATGACCATGTGGGCTTATTTGAGTTACCTGAACTTTTTAATACTTCAATTTATTAGTGAAATGAAGGTAAAATTGCTTATAACAGGCTTGTTATGGGGATTAAATATAATGATGAAACAATACAACATAAGTAATAGTAAACTTATGTATCTCAATCAAAATTTACTATTGATATTTACTATATTATTTCAGTAGACTTTGAGGTTTTGTCCACATGACTTCATTTGTCAACTTATATACAAGCTATTTTATTGATGAAATTGGCATTTATAAAATCACTAAAAGAATTGTAAAATACCTGTTCATGGCCGTATTTCTAGATATTTTTAACAGACACCTTCGATACTTCATTGAAAGTGATCTACAGGTTACCTTTTGAGAAATGCTAATTTTCCTTTAAAAAAGAGACCCAAATTAGCTGGTTATCAAGGTCATATGGGGGGGGGGGTCTGTAAAAAATACATATTCTTAGGACTTTACCTAAAAGACTGATTTGGCAAGTCAAGGGTAAGGCCTTGGAAATTGTGTTTTCAAAATTTTGCCGTTCTGACTTTGGTATTTGCAGACCACCACTTTACAGCCTTTACAACCATCTTTGACTTTTTATTGTTCAAGCTTTTGACTGTGTGGATGAGGGGACATAGTTACCAGTTTGTGCTTCAGTTCACCCAGATCAAGTTACTGAAATGAAAATTTTGGTTGTCTCCATTGCATGTATTAACCATATGGGCACTTTTCTCACCCTTGCTATTGTAGCTTCTTTAAGGAAGTCTGAGTGACAAGCCCATAAATCACAGCATCCCTGAATCAGATGGGACTATCAGAGATGGGATAGTTCAAACTTATTTCACAGAAGTGAAATGCGAGACTCAAAAATTTGCCAAAGATCACAGGGCTAACATTTGAACTTACATTTGGCTTTCTGCTCCCAGCTCAGTTCTATTTCCATCAAATGGGCTAACTGATTCTATCATCTCAAAACCTGTAGACTGACTGTGGACTTCCCAGCAGGGCCTAGAAAGTGCTCTGAGTTATCTTCCCTATATACTACTCAGCACTTACAGAAAGTGTTCTATCTGAAGGTGAGAGCTTCTTTTGTTTGAACTCCATCTTCAGTCCTGACCAAAAAGAAATCTGAAGACTTCCAGCAGGGACACCGTCCTTTCTATACCTTCCTTGACTCTTTGTCTTGGCCAGAGGCATTCATACCTTTTCTCTCAGTGCAAACTGTTCCAGTTGTCTTACTCTTGCATCCCTTTTTTTTTGGGGGGGGGAGGGGTGTCTTTCTTCATTTCTTACACTTTATTTAGCCTTACTTGGACTTAATACATCTCTGGAATGCCATGAAGTTAAACAAATATTAAATATTTCTTTGTCCCAAGAATAGTCTTAAGTGCCAGGAATATAAAATGAGTCCAGCAGCATCCTAGTTTGAGACAAGTTCACAGTGCTGTGGGGAAAGGCCAGTGTGAAAGGTTGCAGGAGGGCTTGGGAAAGCCACAGGAGCCATGGCTACCCCTCCCCAGGGGAGTCAGAGAAGACTTTGGAGAAGGGTGGTGCTGGTGTGTTTGGGGTACAGACATCATGACTCACAGTATAAATGTGCAACATTTTGAAACCACACATAGAGTATGATTCTAAGACCTTCTGAAGAAAGCTAATGCAATTGAGATGTAGAAAAAGGTACACTATGACACATGACAGGAGACCTGCGTCTTCTCATGCTCTCACCCCAACCCCTGTAACCTTCGATAAACCAGTCAGACTCTCCAGGACTCCCTTGATTGCTCACTCAATTCATTCAAATAGTGAAATTCCTATTGTCAGTGTCTTTACTAGGGGCACAGGCAGGTGGAAAAGAAGTACTTCTGAGCCACAGTGCTGTCTGAACTGAGGCCTCAGTTTTGAGTAGTTGTTGACCAGGTGAAGAGAAAATTTGGAAGGAGAGTGCCCAGTCAGGAGAAACTGCAACCAGGATTTGGCCAGAATCTGGAGGGCAAGAGAGTATGTCTGTGAGTCACAATTCCAGCATGGGCAGCGATTTGTTTTAGCTACTATTATCAGAAGGGAAAGTCTGGGCAGTAAGCAGAGTGTACATCATGTAGGGTGCTATTTGTCAGACTTAGGAACTAGATCACTCTTTATTTTGGAGGCAGGGGAGCAGCAAAAAAGCTCAAAGAGGGAGATTAGCTTAGCTGGTATAAAAGATTCTGACCAGAGTGCTAAATCAGATGTATTTCATCTAAAGCAATACCTTCAATTATCATTCTGCTTTCCTTTTTAGCTTTGATACATATAATTCTGTGAAAATGGGTCAAGTGCAGAATGCACATCACTTTAGACTTTATAGATTATTAAATAGAAGGCATAATTTTAACCTTTTAATTTACCATCATCTCCCCTTTAGAATCCTGCAATTGCCTTCAAACTCATTTCTTGAATCCGTTCTTCTTTTCCAGTCTATTCCATTTGCTTCAGTCAGAGTCATTGTTTCTAAGTTCAAGTTTGATTGTCACACTATTGTTTAAAAACCTAGGGCCTCCCTGGTAGTGCAATGGTTGAAGCACAGTGCACAGCGCTGTGGCAGCTGAGGTGTGAGTTTGATGCCCAGTAGGGGAGATTCCCACGTGGCTCAGCAGACCTCTCCTGCCTTACCAGCTGCTCCCCTCAGCAGGGTACTGCTTGTTCTGCTCCCCACTCTGTCTCTAGTGAAGCCTCTCACTGCCCCACACCTCTGGCCTTCACCCCAGCTTATATGCATAAATAAATAAATCTTAAAAAAATTAAAATAAAAACCTTCAGTGATTTCTCATTGCTATTAGGGTAGACCAAATCCTTAACTCACCTCAATAATGTATCCTCTGTTAACTCTTCCACTTTGTCTTGTGCCATTCCCTACCTCCTTCTTTGTATCACTCTGATTTTCCTTTAGTTCCCGAATGTTGTTCTCTTCTACCTGAAATATTCTTTTGGTACCAGCTAGCTCCTTTTCTTCCTTCACATCTGAGTTCATATTGCTAGGAGTCAAATTCTCATCCACTCATATAACACCTTGTAATTTTTCATCTAAGACTTACCAGTTTACGTTCATACCTATTGTGTTGATTATTTTTTCACTCCTTAAATTCCAGAAAAGAAGTTATATTACTGTTTTGCCAAGCATCTCATTAGCATTCAATATTTATTTTCTAATGAATCAGAGGTTTTATAAATGAATGGAAGTGATCTGGATTAACTAGTTTATATTTGATGATTTGTCTGGTTTATTACTGTTAAGAACTTTAAAAGAATGGTTTCATTTCTGTGAAACAAACTGACTCTTAGTCGTATATATTTTTAGTAACTTAAGGATATAGAATTTCCCCTAGTGTTATATAATAATTATTTTTCCCTTTCCGAAGTCAATTTTATCTAGTTCACTAAATGGAGCTGATTCCAACAGCATAGGGGTAATTACTAAATTGACATTTTTTGAATTAAAGCAAATCAAAGCAATTAAAACATGCTAATGGCAACTATAAAAGAACAATATGTCATCATTTAGTGTACCAGTGAAAGATGGAAATATGTTATAATTTGTTTTTAAATTTGTTTCTAAATGTCACATTTTTATTGGTCTTGCTAATTAAATGAGGCTTTTCTGTCCCAGCCTCACTAAAAATGATTTAGAATTTTCAGGAGTGATATACTTTTCTCTAAAGAATAATTCTCAGTAATGTGACCGTGGTCTAACAAGACCTGGATAGGCTTAGGGAAGGATGCCACTAATGTGTCAGCCCACAGACCTCAAGTTGAAGTGCTCAATATTGGGTCCCAGGACTCTGGATTAAACAAATGATTGGATTGTGGAATGGAATCTAGTGTGGATTCTTGTATTCTGTTCTCTAGTTATATTGTTGAGACTTCTTGGAATTGTCTACTGAATGTTAATAGTCACAGTACCCCACCTTTCAATCTCTGCTTGTCTACTGTGGGACTTAAATGATCATTGAACATATTTTTTAGCTTGACTAATCTACAATTCTAAGTGAAAACACAGAAGAAATAAAGGTAGGTAGAAGAAGCTTGCATATTAGAGGTTGTTGTATTAAGCTCAACATGGGGATCCTGGTCTCCTCAGACCCCACAGAATTATGAGAGGGGTCCAACAAAACCATGTAATAATGTCACATAACATCCATTTTACCATTATTTGAATATATTGATTATTCATATAAAAATAAAATTATTTTTAAAAAATTATTTACTTCATAGTTATATTTTATCCATCGTATATCTTTGCAGTCAACAGATATCTAAAAAAAAAAAGTAGGTTCTTTAAACTTGAGAGGTCATCTTACCATTAAACCTCAATTAACATAGCTGTAGCACCCATACTACATGACATACAGTCTTTGTTTCCCCACACCTAGTATTTCTGAAAATCTTCAGATTCTGTTAATCTATCCTGAGTGCAGCTGTCACTTTTAACTGGTCTGATGCTCTAGTCTCTCTGGCTTCTACTTACCACTTCTGCTAGCACTTAAGGTTTTTTGATATCTGAAACACTCTCTAGTCTAACCACATTAAGATTGACTTTAGGGTCTTCCCATTGTTGTCCAAAGCAAAGATGGTTGTGGTGCATAGTAAGCCTTACCAAAAACTGGAGGATTGTGTGAGAGAACTACAGTGAAGGCAGCTAGAATTATTATTATTATTTTTTAAAGATTTATTTGTACATACAAGCTGGAGTACAGGCCAGAGGCGTGGGGCAGCGAGAGGGTTCACCAGAGACAGAGTGGGGAGCAGAACAGGCAGATCAGAAGTACACTGCTGAGGAGAGCAGCGGGCGAGGCAGGAGAGGTCTGCCACACTGTGTGGGATTCTCCCCAGCTGGGCGTCGAACTCGCATCGCGCGCTGCGGACAGCTCCACAGCGCAGCGCTCAACCTCTGCGCCACCAGGGAGGCCTGGCAGCTAGAATTAGATAGAAATAGATATTCAGCATCATTGCTGGCAGAGTTCATTCATTGTGCCTATTCAGATGTTCGCCTGGAGGTTAGCTCTGTTCTTAATGTCCAGTCTGTCACCTTGTTTCAGGTAAGTTTGTTTCACTCTTATCCTGCCTTCCTGGAATCTAGCACAAAATCCTTCTCCCTGCGCAGAAATAAATGAGTAGATGTGACGATGTTCATATTCTGGTATAAGGTATAGAATTCAGAACCTGCTGAATACAACTTTTAAATTATAATATTAAGTAATATTTACTTACAGTATGAATATCATTCCACGGTGGGGTTCCCACTGAACAAAACTTCTGCTCCCTAAATCAAAGCCAAGAGGACTTTGTGTTTCAAAGGGGTGATGATGATTTTTTTCATAAAACCTTAGAAGAATACAGATTGACTTCTTATCAAGGCTCAAGATAAAGATATGATGTATTTTTTCTTCAAAGATTTTCCCTAGTAGACTTCCCCTAACCTCACAAGGTCCTGACCATCATAGAAAGGACTAGCAGAAGGCCTGCCTTCCTCTGTCACATGCACCCCACAGGTTGGGTATTCTTTTCTCTTTACAAACTATATCAACCATTTCACAGATGATCTGATAGTAAAAAATGACTTTTATCCTTGGAAAAAAGTCAGAAATTGACATTAATTTAGGATAAGTATTGGTCCAGAAGTACAGCGGCACTTCAAGTTCATGTTCTGACTTGATTCTGAAATTAAGCTGAAATTTGGTATTGTCCTACTGGCAATCTGATCTCCTTTTCATCTTCTTTGAAATCAGGGTTGCTTTTTGCTTACTTTTTTTTTTTTTTTAAAGATTTTATTTTATTTATACATACGAGCTGGGGTACAGGCCAGAGGCGTGGGGCGGCGAGAGGGTTCACCAGAGACAGAGTGGGGAGCAGAACAGGCAGATCAGAAATACACTGCTGAGGGGAGCAGCGGGCAAGGCAGGAGAGGTCTGCCGCACCATGTGGGATTCTCCCTGGCCGGGCGTCGAACTCGCATCACCACTGCCGACAGCTCCACAGCGCAGCGCCTAACCGCTGCGCCACCAGGGAGGCCCTGCTTTTTGCTTACTTTTTTATTGATTTGCATACGACTAAAGTTCCTTCTGGTTCTAAAATTCTCAGATATTTCCAAGTTACTTATGGATTGTCAGTTGCTTCATTTTTCTCTTGGTTGCTTTTAATAACAATGATTAATTTGACTGTATCCATTCCATTAAATTGTAAACTAAATAAAATAAATTGGATTAGGTAGCCTATGTGACCAAGGTCAAATAGACATTTGATTTTCTTGTGCAAAATGTTACACCTCAATCTTAATTAGCCTATTGAAATATTTCTAAGTATTTCTAAATTCAGAAAACATACTTGTTAATCTTCGCCCAGCTACTGAACTTCACAGGTCATTAAAAATGTGTTATGAAGTTAGTCACTTGTCCCCAGTTATAGATGGTGATAGAATTAGAAAATGAATCATGTTTCCATCATTACCACTAATTTTAAAAATGGAAATTACTATGAAATTAAATTAAAGGG
The DNA here is from genome assembly GCA_004024925.1 of Scalopus aquaticus. NCBI lineage: Eukaryota > Metazoa > Chordata > Mammalia > Eulipotyphla > Talpidae > Scalopus > Scalopus aquaticus. The sequence goes on from PVIJ01000304.1 coordinate 287,015, forward strand.
AGCTATTGTGTCAGAGACCAAATATTTAAAAATTGCAGCCTTAAATAAACTAAAAATTCTATGTACAGTTAAAATTACTACTGTATATATGAGAAATAGAGATGAAAATGACCCAACATGTTTCCCAGGTAAACCTGGAAGCAAGTTACAGAGAAACCTAAAGAAAGAGAATACTTTTAGACACAACAAAATTTACCTTATGCGTAAGCAAAGCAATAAAATGACCATTCTAACTTGGCCTCAGTTTAACAAATGCCTATGGAAAAAAAAAACAACAATGAAAATATTCTGCAATGATTGGAATAGCTTCCTCAGTTAAAATACATAAAAGAAAATGGTTTTTCAGATACCGGAAAGTCTTTTAATTTAGAATTTGCTGAGAAGCAAGTTTTCAGTTTTAATCTTAGCATTTAACAATATTTTTAAATGTGAAGATTATTCAAGCTAACAAAAGATAGGAACTTCTGCTTTTCCTCCATGTTCCAACGTAATCTAGGGTTGAATATGCAGCTGGAACTTGAGACTTCTCTTCCTGATGACACAAGAATAACTTGAACCAGAGTACTCACTCAAATCAAACATGAGTTGATTAGATTTAGCTGATTACTATAAGTAAAATGTATTTTCAGTCAATTTCATCCATCTAGCTCAGAAAATTCCAACTTTGGAGGTTTATTGCAGTGAATATACCTAATCAGTATGTCTTAAACGTGAATCAAGTTGGCTTTTAAATGCTTATAAATGAACTAGTGCTTTAATCATTATTTCTTCTTCAGTTCTTGCCTATTTTTGATGAACAATTGGAAAGTTTAGTTGGGTTTTATTTAGGCAGGTTTGTCTGTAAGGTAAGTCGAAAAGCTAAAAGCTACTTACTTACTAGAAAGAAAACTATAAAAATCTAGTTCTGCCTATGCTGCAAATGGGAGACAAGGGAATACATTGCATGATAGGGACTAGAAAAATAGACTCAAAGATTTAAGGAACTGACCCATGTGCTGCAGTTGGTGGTACTAGGGACACGGATTGGACTCCAATACCCCCACTAACCTTTCAAACAGGCAGAGAATAAAATGCTAATTATTCTCTCCCATCTTTTCCAAATAGCACCCCTTTTCTATTAGCTAATTTATGGAAGTACCACCATTAGTAATTTACTTCTTTCATCTAAAACTGTTTGGAGTTCTCCCTGAAGAAAACCGCACAGAGAGCATGCTCTTGTGAATTAATGAAGTAAGTTTTTTCCAAGAGTTTACTTGGCTAGGATGAAAAGGAAGAGGACATTGGAAGAACAATGGCAGGAATATGGGCTAGAGAGAGGAGATTGATGAAGGCAGATGGCGAAGGGTGCATCTTTCCCAGATGGCCTAGGAAAGTCTGTCATTGACAAGAGGTTGGACATACTGTTGTAAAGAAATTGTTTTCTGACCTGTTTTAAAGCAATCATTTAGTATCTTTCTTACTTGGTAGGCTTCATTTATTCATTCTCATTATTTTCCTTTTATAATAGCTATTTTACATTAACCACATTTCAAAAAATTGCTTCTGATTTTTTTAATTAAGAAGATGCTCCCCAAATATCAGTGGAATTAAAGGAGATTTTCGTCAACCCTTTTTAAGTGCATTTTCTAAAAAAATTTCTTGGAGATATTCTGAAATACATTTGTTAGTATCATCCAGGCTATTCTGACTTTTGAAGCAGACTACGCCAAGCAATTCTTTCTGCTATTTTCAGTGTGTCCATGCTTCATTTATTCCTCATCTACTCCTAATAGTGAGGGGTTTTGAAAATCATCTGTAATTATACTTATTTGCAAATTATTAGAAACTGAGTCAGCTTTTTAGTACTTTTTTCAGTTATTTTAATTATGACTGATATAGGAGAATTTTTCAATACAAAAATTCTTCAACATTCTTATCAAATGTCAAAGGGTAACAGTGAAAAATCTAAGATGAAACAGATCAGAATGTCAGGAAGATTTCAAAGGTCTTTTGTGGTTCAGATATCCTGCTGGCCAGGGGTATAAAAGTGGCAATGCTTAAAATGCCAACAGAGTTCTCTTGATCCGATTCGATAATGTAAGTGTCCTATCCACAAAGACAGGATCTGCACATAATGTGGATTGCACAGGGTCAGCCTGAAGTTCAATCTGAAAACTCTCATTGAAAACCAAACATCCACTGTTCACACTTAGAACCCATTTGTTCTTGCCTCCCAGAAAGTATGCTCTTCAATATAGAACATTTCGTGAGCAACAGAGATTTACATTTAGACTTAGTGGCAAACTTCAGGATTGGTTATCAGAGTGGAAGGTGAAAAAAACCATGGGATGATTGATCTAGGCAAGGCTACCCAGTATATTTCCAAATAGAGCAGGTCTCCACAAAGTTAATTTTGCTATTTAATTTTTAGTTTACTATAAGGACATTTTTAATAAAGTGTGAAAGTAGATCTGCAAGGTAATATTCATGCATGAGTATATTTTGTTAATATTACTAGTAAATGTTCCATTCTTTTGGGTTGTCAAACAGGCATACTTGGCGTTAGACCTTGAGGCAACGTAATTTATGGATTTATATTTTAGTGTATCATTAAAGAAAGATGCAGGAGAATTAGACCTCCCTTTACTCTGGTTTATTCCCAAACTTGTATGACAACAGAATCTTTTTGGATGCTTGTCGTGCATGTGATGTCAAAACATACTGAGTCAGAGACTCTGGGGAAAGGGCTAGGAATCTGGATTGTTAACAGACTTCCTCTGTGAGGCTTATGAGAGGGCAAGTTTAGGAGACACTACTTGGGTTCATCTGGCATAGGATTGACTTTACCTAAATAGGCTTTTTATTACCCTTTCCCCTCTTCCTGTATTTCTCTCTCTCTCCCTGTAAGATTTTTGTAAAATTTTAAAGACAGCTAATTTGCCTTTAAGTTACTGTGTTTGTCTTCAGGCTGGCATAGATGAGATACGATTTTCCTGGAGGCTTCATTTAATCAAGTGTTAAGGTGAAAAATTTGTCTCTTTTTCTGTAGAGTGGCTCATAAAAAAGAAGAGGAATTAATTTACACTGCCGGGTGTCAGGATGTAATATGATTATGTTGGCAAAGCTATAAAAAGAAATTAGTTAAAGATTATAAAAAATTTGAAAGAGGTCACTGTTAGGACAGATGGATGAGGCAGAGTTGCCTGCTCATTTAGCAGATGCGGAGCTAGAAGGATATTAGGACTAAGATGGCTGTATCTAGGGAAGCTTGGAGAAGGTCACTGAATGGTAATTATAGTTTTTAAGGGGAAAGTTCAGAATCTTACAGGAAAATGTTTATTTGTCTTACTGTATATAAATGACTAAAAGTTTTAATAAATACATTTGTAGGTAACTGTCCATTTCCCCAGGGACTTGCCTTTGCTACTTTCTTTGGGGCCTTGTCTCCAGAAATGTTTTAACACAAATAATGATGTAAACCAGTAGTAATTCAGCTTAAAAAAAGATGTTTTTACCTGAAATGCAAGTTTACTTTGATATTTTAACAAAAACCCTTTAAAGTTCAGCAAAACAAAGAGGATACAGATGCATGGGAGGTTATAGGGAGGCCTGAGGTGACAGCAGTTTATGGCCGCCACAGTGATGGGAAGGACAAGTCGCACCTCAGTGAGGGTCAGCTTGGAAGCTGATACATGCAAACTGGGTGTCTTTTCCCCCTGTACTTCAGGCTATATTTCAAGAGCGAAAGAACAGTGGAATTAGTGATAGGGTGATTTAATCACGTCCTTATTCATCCCATTAGTGAAGGGGGGCTTCCCATCTTAGGGTAGGGGGAGAACTATACACTTGACACTTGACACTAGGCAGGTTGAGTTCAGATGAGACAGACAGCAGTTTAATTGTCATAGCCTTGGGGAGGAGGATACTATGTGGGGCTTCATAGGAATACTTTGGGGAACAGAGTGACTAGGGGAGAGACAGGCTTTGTACTATTCAGAGGATGTCTTCCTGTCCTCTGGGAGGATATTATTGGATTGTTTGAATGATTCTACATATAGGCAAGCAACAGAAATCCACTACTCAGAAATGATCAGGAATTGTGCCTAGTTCCTTTGAAAAGGTTATTTGGTTAAGCGGCCTTCCCTGTGGGAGCACTGTAAAAGGGAAATTTGTGGTTTATCTATTCAAGGCCCGTTTTATCCAATGCCTAGGCAGAGTCATTGGTGGAGGGAGTGGATATCTCCAGTGTGGGGGGTGAATTTTCTACTTTGTGATTTCTTTAAGGAGCCCATTAAGACTAAGATTCTCCATTAAACCAGCTGCCTGGGATGGCTGCTTAGGACCTACAGGGGAAGTAGAAGATTGAATGCTTCCAACATTGTGTGCTCTGAGAAATGAGTGTCTCGGTCACTATCAACATTATCTAGAACTCCAAAGGGGATAGGGAGTATCCTGGTGACCTCAGTATATACAGAGAAATCTGCTACTTTCATTAATTTTTTAGGTACCTGTGGAGCAAGAGGTTTCCAGAGGTTTTCCTCCAAGGGGAGCATGTCTTACTCAATGGTCTAAGAATTTGTCAGAGTGTACAAAGGTGGCCAGCTGTTGATCGCCTGTGTGCCAGTTGTGCTGACCCTTGGGTCCTCTTCTTTATCAGAGGCATTCTGGTTTAGGGGGCAAAGCAGAGCTGTCCACTGAATTTGATCATGTATGATGGTGATGAGATCAGTAAAATGTATGAGTTGTATGCATGCTTCAGTATGTAGCAGTAAAATGATGATATTCAGTAAAATGTATGAGTTGTTCATTCATTTGATCCTAAGCGGCTCCCCAACTAACCAATGACTCTGGCAGGGGGTGACCCCTCCAGCACTATGGCATCTGTCAAGGACTAAGAACAGGGGAGGTTACTCCCTACTAGAGCCAAAGGGCCTTAAGTTCACATCCTGTGGCTCCATCCTGAGCACTTGGGTTTCTGCTTCAGTAACAGCCTGTTGGGTAACTGGTGCAGAGAGTCACAAGGTCAAGGTCTGTAAGGACCAATATTTCCAGAAAAGCCCAGCATGTTGCCAGTGTGGCTGCTGTAATGGTGTGTAGCGCCAGGTTAAGAATGGCAGTTCCATGACTCAGAAGACCTTAGATGACTTGTAGCCATTGCAAGTAGTGAAAAGACTCTACAAGTCACTAGGTAAGTCTGCTAAATCCTCTACAGTGAAGGGGGCTCTGAGGGCACTAAGTAGAGTGCTTGTTGATTTCAATTTTGATAGATTTCTGGAGTCTTTCAGAGAAGGGGGACCTCTTCAAGGTGAGTTGAGTTGTAAGTTAACAGCACAATGACATTAAATAAAATTTGTAGATGAGGAAAATATTGCCTCCTTAACAAAAAAGAGATTGAAATATGTTGAACACATATTAACCTTATGGGTAATGGGAGGCATCAATACCTGCTTCTTGATAGTGTCAGGGATTTACCAGGTAACTCTCAGGAATTTATAGACCTTGCACCATGTGTAGGACAATGTTTTATCCTTTTTGTGAGTTCTTTGTCTTTAATGAGTATGCCAAACAAATCTTCTTAGAATTAGAATGTCATCAATGTAATGTCACACAGAAAGATGTCATTAAGATCTTGCCTGTAAAGAAATGTGCAGTGGCAGTGTTGCTGAGGTATCCATGAACGGCTGTTGAAATATGCATTGAACAGAACATGTTAGCAAAAGTATAGGAGAAGAATATTTCCTGGTTGCTGATTGGGCAGAGTCAGCAATTTCAATGCCTAAGTTGCTGAGTGTAGAGGTCTTAATGGGTTGGGACCATGGCGTTACAATCTCGGCAATCCATGATGGCGCACCATTCATCTCTTCCAGATTTAACAACAGGCCATCTGGTGGTTAAATGGAGAAGCAGTGGAGGTCATCACCCTTCGCTCTTGTTAATGTAACAGGCTTTAATCCATAGACTGTCTTGAATTGAGGTGAATAATGTTAACTATTTTAACTTTGTGGGGAATAGGTATCCTGAGTCTCATTTTCAACTTGTAAATGTCTGAAAACTTAGTTTTCCATGGGTCTGTGCTCTGGTGTTTAAGGTGAGGCGTGACTATTTGTCTGTTATTCAGTAACTTCCCTAAGTAAATGCCCTGTTATGGGGGATATCATATTTATACTTAGTGGAATCCTCAGGTGTAGCTATAATTTTAGCCTTGGTGTTGGTTAAGGGTGTGGAAGTTGGACAATTGGTGAATTTCATCAGCTATTAAAGTTAATTTAGAACCTATATTGTAGCGACACAAAAGCTAATCAGTGACTTTTCATTGTTACCTAAATTCATTTAGTAAATTTTGGATTTCCAGTTGGGTCAAATTGTGGGCCTTTGTTTTAGATTGTTTTGTTGCTTTTCTCCCTGTACTTGGGTTTCTTTATTTCTTTCCTTTTTTGGGTTATTTATTTTTGTTGTTGTTGTTCACTAGATAAACTTGGAGAAGGAGTTGGTCCTCTCTATCCTGATTATATTTATACTTTACTTTCTCCAGGAAGCGTTAAATCAGAATTAGGGGTATCCCCCATAGCAATGGTTAATTTATATGGTTACAAAATTTGAGGCTTAAATTGGGCTTGAATTAATCTCTTCCTGGTACCACAAGGACGCCATGGGTATGTTTCCCTAGAATTCTGAGCATTAGGATCTTTGTTGCAACAGGGACATAGGTAGCAGAGTGGTGCCAGGGAAGAAGCAGGTCCTACAACCCAGTCTTCTTGGACCAAAATCAATCTCTGCTGTGGTCCTTTTCAGTCATGTCCTTTTCTCTCATTTCTATACAAATTCCCTGAATATTTTGGATTTCTAGCCTGTGACATTGTAGCATTCGAATTCTGTCTATATAATCACCTGTGGCTCAGGAATTCTGAATGGTTAGGGGAAAAGGTTTGGATCTCCCTCATAGGTAGCTGCTTCTTCCTCCTAGCAGTGCCAATCTCCCTGGAGTCTGGTTCTATTTCCAGTAAAAATTACCGTGTCTATGGCTTGGATAGCAGCCATCAGACACATGAGTATAGATTAGGCCTTCGGTGTGCTGGTGGACAGCAATACTGGCTAAGCCTAGGTGCATTGACTGTGGTGTTTGCATTGGGAGAGCCATTGAGTACCAAATACTCCTTCCTCCTCCCACCTTTTTTTTTCTCATCAGCCCCTGGACCACAGGCCACCATGGATGTGCACCTCGATAACCTTGAGGTTCAGGAGAACACAAGCAACATCGACAAGGAAAAGAGCAGCACAGGAGATAAGCAAGGTCACTACCCTTGTGTGAACAACAGCAACAAAACCAGGATACCATGCTTAATTCTCTGCAGGGTGATGATCTCTTCCTCTTCACAAACCTTATAAAGGGTTGTCTCTGAGGGTGTCCCAGACCTACACAATGCAAACAATATCTATTACGGTTCCCCAAGCAACCAGTCACGGTCACCAGGCTAGACACAATGACATAGCTGGAGCCTTAGTAGTCATCACTGAAGTGCTAATTGATTAAGGCACTGTATTTTCACTACCTTTACAGGCAGGAACCTGAGATATCATCTTCCAAACCCAGACTAAACCTGACAATACCTGGTTACTTCAGGGAATAGGCACATAACAATAATTCTCATCTGGAGACAAAAGTAATTTGGTCACGGTAATTTTCTGGTGGAAAAAGATGGCAATGGCTGACAAAGACAACAGAATACTACAGAAGACACAGATGCAGCTTTCCAACAATTAGTTGCTCCATCTGAGGTAGCCTTTACCAGGTAACATAACCAGTTAAGTAAACCAAGGGCAGTCAACTCAAGCTGACCAGCGTCCTTGGGCATTTGATGCAGTTCATGACAACAGTGATTTTTATTACCTCCTATTCATCCTTTGGTGAGGGAGATTCCTGCCCTCGATGGGTGCAGGGGTGGCTAAACACACACTTGTCACTGCACGGATGAGATCAACTGTGCTCACAGCCCAAGGCAGATGACACTGTGTGCCACTCAGGGCCGCATGGGGCCTGTACTCAGGAACCAAGAGAACTACCAAGGGCTGTGGGATGCGAACTCTGCAGTAAAATGAGGGTATGGTGTCTCCTGTTTCCACAGCAGGATGTGATTGGCTTATTTGAATAATTCTGTAGGCTGCCAAAGAATTGAAAAACTACTCCCCAGGGAATGTCTTGCACCTTGTTCCTTGATAACAAGGGTTGTTTCCTAGGGTGCCTTGGTCATGGCAGTAGGTGGGGAGGGAAACGTGTGCTTAGGCAATTCAAAACTCTCATTTTGCTGGATGTTAGGGAAACATGGAAGATTGATCCTTAATTTTAAACCTTTACCCATGAAGAAATGATCCTATGGATGATCGTGTTGGCCATGAATTTGCCAACGGGAAATAAATTTTAAAGGGGAAGGGAATGGTTTTGCTTCAAATCACAAGAAAATTTTCTACTGTGAAAGAAAATTGGGAATCTGTGAGTTAAAATAAATTTTGATAAGAAGAGTAGTTATATTATTGCATATTACTATTTCTGATTAAGGAAATAAATATCTTGCTATTACTTGGATGAAAAATTATTGAAACTTAATCCAGAACTTTTCCTGCTTCTATGGAAGACTTCATGTTCTCAAAAACCCCTGATCCACAACACTCTAAAATACAGGATAAAATATTTTCGAATCTTTTTAAATGAATATCTGTGTGGATAAATAAGAAAATTCTTCACAGTCCCACGACAATGAGAAATCACAAATCCAGAGGCAAGAGAATTCTTTACTCGGACACTTCCCAGGGTTTCCAAATGACACCTGACTTCTGTTTTTGATAAAATCATGTTCCGGGAACGAGGGAAGAACTTAGGTGCTACTAAAGGTAGAAAACCAGTTTGGGTCTTCAGCATAAAGCTTATGTCATAAAACTTCAGAATAAAGCTGAACATAACAGTGACACGTTCAGTTAAAAGCTATTGCTATCCATAGAGCCTCAGCCTTCAAAGGAAAACAGTAAGGGTACTTTCCCTATTGCCCTTGCCTTGGGTAGAAAGGAAGGAAAATAATTTTCTGATAATGACCCAAAGTAGAAGCTCACACAGATTTGCAACTGTGTAGTCTTTATATTTTCTGGAAGATCTCATGCTGAGAATTTAAAGGTAGCCAATTGGTGGTGCCTCCAAACACCCAGTGGAGGCAAATTCAGGGTCTATGGAGAGGAAAATGCTTTAATTCAAGTCTGAAGTAATCTCAAGGAAAAGATTTTAAAAACGAGATGAGCTGCAACCAAAATCACAAAACATGGAAGGAAATAAGTCACTATGAGAGAAATGCTAAAGAAACAATAAATAACAGAATCAGAATATAAAAAATATAGATATTGGAATTACAAGCAGTTAAAATATAGACTCAATATATTTGGAAAGAATAAATGACTGTTTTTAAATTTAAATTATTTCTGACTAAGGGTTAAGGTGCTATAAAAACAGTGAAGAACATCTATAAAAAAGCCAAACAGGCTACCTAGAAATGAGAAGCATAATAATTGGAAATTAAAAATATGTGTATATCTTTACAGCAGAGTGAACACACTCAAGAGAGAACTAGTGAACTGGAGGTTAAATCTGAAGACATTATGTAGAATGAAGCACAGAGACACAAAGAAGTGGAGAATATTAAAGACTTGTTGCAAGACATTATCAGCAGAATGAGAATGTCTATCTCATATGTCTAGCTGGAATTCCCAAGGAAAGGATAAGGGATGAAAAACAATATTCAAAGAGATAATGCCTGAAATTTCCCCAGAATGGATGAAAATCTCAAATGCAGGGATTCTAACAATTTGTAAATGAAAAAGGAGGTGTTAAGTAATAACATTTCAGAACATCAAAGAAAGACATCCTTAAAATAAACCAGAAAAAAAAAGCTCTCACAAACCAAGAATGACAGTTATGCCATCAGTATATTATTCAGAGCGCTCCAAAGAAACAGACCCAATAGAATATATATTTATCTATTCTAAAGAATTGACTCATCCTATTATGGAAACTGAGGAATCACAAGACCTGCAATCAATAAGCTGGAGACCCAGGAGTGTCGATGGACTGGATCCAATCCTAGTTTGAAGGTCTGAAAAAGAGAGTGGATGGTGTAAGTTCCCGTCAGTGTCTGCGTCTGGAGACAGAAGATTATGTCCCCATTCCACGAAGGTCAGGCAAAGAGAGCAACTTCTCTCTTACTCAATCTTTTGTTCTCAACAGACGTTCAATGGCGCACACACCCACATTGGGGAGGACAATCACTCATCTATAGATTCAAAAGTCAATCCCATCCAAAAACACCCTCATCCAGAATAAACTTTAACCAAAAATCTGGACACTATCTGGCCAGGTCGACACATTAAATTAACCATTATAATCAGCAAACTTCCTCACAGCAAAAACAAAATAAAGTAGGATAACATTGTAAAGTTCTCAGAGAAGGTAACTTCAACTCCGAGTAGAATTCCATGCAAGAATGAGAAAAAAAACAACCAACCAATAATTCCCAAAGGAATTTCTAAAGTCTGTCCTCCGGGGAAAAGGTAATTATCTCAGAACTGTAATATGCAAAAAGAAAATTTTGTGGCAATATAGTGATATTGTAGGTAGGAAAAAATACTTATTAATGGCTACATGCTAAAATATTAAGATGTGAAATGTTATGTTATTATCAGCTTGCCTTCAAATGGTTAACAAAAGTTGGGTGTGCATACTTAGAGAGCGCGGGAGATTAAGCATAGCAAACTGTTAACAATTATTGAACCAAGTGGAGGTCATATATCATTTATTCAACAATATGAATATATTTGAACAGGAAATTCACAGGAGAACACTAAAACTTCAAATCATTTAATTAATAATCCTAGATATTGTTGTAAATTGTGATAAGCACCATCTGTTTTTCCATGATCAACAGTCTTCCCATCAATATCCAGTTTTGTGATGTTTCCTCTCTGTGCATCCTCCAAGATCACCAGGAGTGGTTCCGTGACCACATCAGTCCTCGGTCACACCTACGTATATGTGCGTCTTTCTTTTTTTATTTAAACTGATTTCACTTTTATACATGTCTGTTTCTGGAGTCTCTGCTTCATTCTGTTTGTCTGTCCTGGAAGAATGTCACACTACTTTAGTAACTAGTACTTGGTAATGGACTTCATCTCTGATGGCTAAGTCCTTAAGCTTTATAATGTCTTCAGGTCTGATAGAGTGTGTCGTTCTAACTTTTTCCTTTTTTAAGGAAGAAGCTATTCTTGGTCTGTTTCATTTACATAGAAATTTTGTAATCAGCCTATCAGTCCGATTATGTAGATATGCTAACAGAAATTCCTTTTTTAATAGCCTCCTAACAGTCTCCTTTACATGAGTTTCTATTTTCAGACAATGCATCTTAAATGCATTTTTATCATATAACTTAGAAATTTTTGTAGTTCCCCAGTGCTTACAAGAAGAAATAGAGTATCCTTTTTAATGGCATCCTTTGTGAGAGAGACACTCGGGGTTGGGGGCACAAAATGGAGTAGATAAGGACATAAGGGGCCACGGAGATGGATCACGGGTGAATTGGTGGTGCGTTACCCAAAGGGAATACAAAATGTAAAAGGTATAAATAACAATAAAAATATATATTAAAAAAATAATGACATCCTTTGTAACCTGGATTCCAGTTTTATGATTATGCTCCAACTTTTTGTACTCTAAGTGGCTTAGCATTCCATTAGGGCAGATGTTTCCTTTTCCTTTATTTGGAACTTGCCTTTTACACGCCCATCTAGATGACTTAGCTTAACATATGTGTAGAGCTTGAGAGCTGGATGAGATCTCTCATGTCCTTTCTACCTAAAGTAGTGTATCTTAACAAATGTTTATATCATTTTTCAAATTACATAAGTCTTCATTATAGACAATTTGGAAACTGAAATTCAAAGAAGAAAATTGACAGCATATATGACATAGTAATGCCACCCAGAAAAAAACCTACTGTTAAAATGTTGGTGTCTGTCCCTTATCATGCTTTTCCGTGCATGTATTTTTATTATATGTATAATGATTGTGAACATTTTTAGTGGACATAACTAATGTGACATGACTTACATTATTTGTTATTTGATTGGAATTTTTTCTTGTCTCTATGACCCAAAAATCCTTAAAACAACTTTAAAATTGTTGCTACTGTGATTTTTATTGAATTTTGTACTTGATGAAACACTACTATGATTTCTTCATCTGCAAAGAAAAATGAAATAGTAAAGGGAACTTAGAAAACAAATCAGAGCTTATAAAATTTCAATTATTTTCCCGTTTTCTCAATTGGAAGAAAAAAAACAGTGAAAATTGAATTCATTTAAAAAGGGACAGAGGGGCCTCCTTGGTGGCATAGGAGTTAAGTCTCATTGCTGTCAAGCTATCACCAGTCACTGTGGCCTGAATTTGAACCCCACCTACCCTCCCAACCCTCACAGGGAGCTGACCCACATGGCACAGCACACCTCTCCTGTCTTGCCCACTGCTCCCCTCAGCAGTGTATTTCAGCCAGTCTGCCTGTTCTGCTCCCCACTCTGTCTCTGGTGAATCCTCTCACACCCTGCAACTCTGGCCTACGCCCAGCTCTTCTATGCATAAGCTAAAAAAAATTAATAAATAAAATAAAAAGGGACTGAGTCAGCCCCAAGAATTTTATTTTAAATTGTTGAACTATAAGAAAAAGACAATATGGAACTTTTAAATTTCTGTACATTTAAGAAAGCATCATACCTATATATCAACTTCATGTAATTAAGAGTTGTGAATTATTTCAGACCTCAGCTATCTTCCTTACAGTTGCCATTGCCTTTGGCTTTTTGACTAGGCATATTTTACATAGTTGCATGTGCCCTGAAATGTTAACTTTCTAGAAAATGTTTTTCTCAAACCTTTCATTAAAAATTTAGAATGATCTTAGCCGGGAAGAAAATGTATTTTTAAGATATAATAAAATAATAAATAAATGTAATCTAGCTTTGAAATATATACATGTAAGATATGTATGTGATATGCTTGGGTATATGAGCACTAAAAAAATTCTAGAGGTATATACACCAGAATTATAACAGAGCTGTTCTTGGTAATGGGATATAAGGCAGTTTGTTTTCTCTTCCTGACTTCCAGAATTGCCATTTTTTGCAACAGTGAGCATATGCTGTTTTCACATGCAAAATGAAAAGAACTCATTTAACAAAGGAAAAATGGAAAGATAATTGCTTCATTAAGTAAACACATTTTATAGAATATCAACTAAGTGAATGCCAGGCCTGGCTTTTAGTGCCATAAATCCATTTATGAAACTACTTCTAAAAACTTCTACCTTGTGAAGTTTACATTCTAGTTTAAAGAGATAGTAAACAATGAGTTCAATAATAATGGGTTATAATATATGTTAAACATATAGTATATGCTAATATTCTAAGTCCCAGGAGAAAGTAAAGTTTAAAAAAGGGATTAGGAGCTACCAGGAAGTGAAACCATATTTAATGGGGTGGCCAGGGTGAACTTCTCTGAGAAAAAAATCACTCTTACGAGATCTTTTGTGATCCTTCTTTTCTTGCCACATTATGTCATCGTGACATTTCTCAGATTCAGAACTGTGTTCAGGTGTCATGAAGAAATTGAGAATTTTAATCCAATTTTAACTATTAATGAAACACTTAAACGTGGTTTGTTGTTGAAAGTGTGTGGGTTCACCCTTAAGGAGGACATCTTCCGAACAGTATAAGGGAGATGCAGTTTTCTGTGACAGGTGGCTGATCTGGTATTGATGATGCAGAAAGAAGTCAATTTTGAGATGTGGAAAGGGTGGGAAAATTGTAATTATTTTTTAATGCTCTTTTTTTAAACACCAAGTTCCTAGCAATATCTCTGTTCATCTCCTTTTGTCTTTACAACTCAACGTCAGAGGCTGTTTCTAGTCACATCGATACCATGGTTCAATAGGATAATTGATCTTCATCATGATAACCCACGTCGTGTCTGTCAGTAAACACTATAATTGATTTATAAGCAAATTTCATTTGTGTAGTTGCTAAGCAAACACATTTATATCCACTAGTTTGTGTGACTCCAAGGTGGTAGAATAAGTAATATAATTCTGCTTGTGATAAATGTGGAAACTTAATTAACTGAAAAGCAAAATATCTCATTGGAAGTTGCAAGTCAAATAGACAGCAATGCAGGATTCAACTTAGTAATGTTCATTTTTAGGTAACCATATGGACTACTTACAAACACTGATTTAAGGACAGTTATACTAAGTATATGTTGATATAACTCAGAAATGCTGTCATTGCTTAGACTTCTGCTTTTAAGTCTTTATTTGAAATAGTTTTCTCTTGATTGTGTACAAATTTAAATTATTTGAGGAACTCAAAGAGAATGCAAAGTTGTTCTTAGTACAAAGAGATGGGTGGGTGACCAGACAAGACAAATTGTTTTTGATTAAAAGTAGTTACTATTAAAACATAATGTTATATTTTAATTTACGTATTACCCTACCATTTTATTATATGAGTGTAAAGTGAGTTGTACTGATAGAGTCATACAAATATTTTGAGAGGTGGAATAAATAGGTAGTTTCCTGAAGTAATTGCTGCAAAAGTTATGGCTCACATTTACACTTAAAATTTTTGTATGTTAGTAAAATCATCCTATTCTGTATTACAATGGATTTTTCCTTTTGAAGATAGATAAGCATATATAAATTAAAGGTTTTCTGAAAAGCATACGATTTAACTTCAATAGCTTATGTCCAAGCTTAACCCACTGCTTTAAATTACCTTTACATTGGAAGAGTAAGTATGTAACAATATTTTTGTCATAGAGGAGTTACTCTCAATAATAATTTTAAGAAGACAAAGTCTAGAGAATAAAGGACTCTGTTTTCTCTCTTGCTGAGAATAAAAAGGGTAAAGGAGATTCAGTTGAAAAAAATAAGCTATAAGTTCTAGATTATTGAAAATGTCAGTGGATTCCATATTTATAAAAGGAAAAACTGAGGAATTGTGAATTGTGTGTAACTGACTTCAGGTTGGCAACTCATTCAAAATTAATGAATTTACCTTCCAAACTGGCCAGTGCCTGAATAGTATTAATTATCTAGATGCCCTAGATGAGGGTGGTTCTGTTAAGAGTTTTTACATTAATTCTGTGTATGGCAGTTGATGTTGGCCACACATGTAAGTCATTGTATTTTCTGTTTATAGCCCACCTCCAAACCCACTTTAATGTTAACAAAATTCATTTTAATATTTAATAATTGAACTTTCAGTCTTTATTGAGAATATTAAAAATTAAAACACCGTCTTTGACAGTGTTTGCCTGCTCATAGTTTATAGGTATTGGCTATCCAACATTTGTTTCTTGAATTTATTAGATAACTGTTTCAATCCATGTACCAGACTGACGTTGGTCAGAACTAACTTCCTCTTTCTTCCTTTCTGATGATGTCATTAAAGTGACTTGACATTTTCAAATCTCTTGCCTCATTAAAAGGGAAACCAGTTTCTCAGGATTTGCATTTAATCCCCTAAGCAGAAAGGCTGTGTTCATTCTGAGACAAACAAGCAGAACCCATAAACCTCAAAACAGTGTCATTTTCCACTAGTGCAAATTTAGTCCTTAGTCTTCTATGGACTTGAGGGGGTTTTGTGCTCCTTTTGAAATCGGGGGGAACTTTGTGCCTAAAAGCAGTTGGAAATGGCAAAGATGAGAAAGCAACCTCTGAAAGCAACCTCTCATTTTCTTTTTTGGGAATTAACCACTCCCTCCTCTGCACTTGTTGGGGAACTAACTGGTAGGCAGCCTTCCCAAGTTTTCAGTTAGGGCAGAGAAAGTCCTTACATATTGTGCCAAAGCCCACAGTAATTTGCATGGTGTAGTACATTGCACAGAACTGGAACTAAACACTTTTAAAATTAAATGCAAATACTTCTTCAGATAGACTCTAGTACCTTAATAAAATCACACAATTATATGAGTCACTAATTAACAAAGATAATGTGAGAAGTAAATGAGAATAAAGGAGCATAGCATAGTCAGATAAAGTGGAGAAAAAGTATGAGATTGATTCCTTCCAATCCTCCTAAGTCTGATCACTTAGAAAGAGGAATAAAAAGGTAGGAGGTAAAAGATCAAAAGGATGTAGGATATAAAAAAGGAGGAATGCTCTACTAGGACTTAGAAACATTCAGAATTACTCTCATCTAAAGGATAATTGAAAATATCTCTCTGTGCCCTGGATGCCACCCAGTTCACATGACAGACACATACTTCAGAGACGGTAGTGATAAAAATGGAAAGACTCTTATACTCGGCTGTTCTATGAATGCATTGCAATTTCTGCATCTGGAAGGTTAGACTACCTGGTCATTTCAAATTAAAAATCCTGCAATAATGAGAAAAATTTAATGGTCCTTTTGGGAAGCTGCAAGCGTGGAAGGAATCCTTACGGCAAACTAACTCCGTATAGTACTTCATGGAGGCTACATATTGGTTATGCTTTCTAGCAGGAACCAACGAGGATAGAATAATCAGTTAAATGACACCCTCACAATCAAGGGAGTTACATAGTTTATTGCAGTCTAGATTTTTTCACCTTACTGTATTAAGTGGCCCTAGCTCAATTTAACAAACGTTGTTTTACTGGTGTATTTACTTTCTTTGAAAGGATTAATGAAAAATCAATTTAACTTTGTATTTCAAATTTATACACCTAAACTGTCAAAAATTCATTATTGGTTAAAAAAAAAAAACTCCTGTGTGGTGGGAATATAAGAGAGCCAAATGAGAAATCAGAAGGAGAAAAGAGCACACAAAACATAAACAAAAGCAAAAACTAGCAGGCAACCACAAATAAGAGACATTCTACCGGGAAGGGGGAGGAAGAGAGACCAAAATAGAGAAGAAAAGAGCACAAGGGACTATGGTGATGGTTCACGGGTGAATTGGTGGTGGGGAACCTATGGGGGATACACAATAATGTAAAGGATATAAATTAAATCAAAAAAAGGCAAAAAAAAATCTATGTGTCTACTAATATATGTTGAAGGATCTATAGGTATCAATATCAAGTAAAAATTTAAGTATGAAAACAATATTGTGTCAATAGCTAAAATCCTCTTTGGCTTATATTTGAGGCACAGAAATACCATATATGGCGGATTTTTTTTTTAAGATTTATTTATTTATGCATACAAGCTGGGGTACAGACCAGAGGCGCAGGGCGGCAAGAGGGTTCACCAGAGACAGAGTGGGGAGCTGAACAGGCAGATCGATGGAAACACACTGCTGAGGGGAACAGTGGGTGAGGCAAGAGGGGTGAGGCAGGAGAGGTCTACCGCGCCATGTGGGGATCTCCCCGGGCATCGAACTGGCGTTGCTGCTGCCGACAGCTCCACAGCGCAGTGCCCAACCGTTGCTCCACTGGGGAGGCCCTATATGGTGGATTTTTAAAATGAGAAAGGGTCTCTAAATTAAAAAACTAACTTACACAATTATCATTCCATGTAAGCTCTGTTTACATTTAAGTGGTCTTGATACTTAGGTGAGAAGGTGATGTGTTAAGGGATTCACATGTTGGACATTGATACAGTAAGATCACAGGAGAAAATACCTTTATCGCTCTGGGTTCTTCTCCCATTGAACAAGCAAACAAATTAGCATCAGCTAGATTAGTAGAAGAAAAAAAACAAATTTAATGATACACATATTGAGAATTTTCTTGGCTATAAATTCTAAAGTAAAAGGAACAAACTGAGAGCTTGTATCTTGGAAATGGGATAGGGCTGGGATGTCAGTGAGAGAAGAGAAGGTTTCACATGAGAAGGGAATGACAAAACCTTACCTCTAGATGTTTGCCCTACTGTAAGAAAGGTTTCTGCTGTAAAAAGTTTATTTCTGGAGATGATCCTAAAACTGGGTAATGTAAATTATTTAAGGTTATGGTGGTATTTTATTCCCAAGGCCCACTGAGTCTCAGTTGACCTCCGTTACACATACGAAGGTGACATGTATTGGAAAAAACTTCTTGTGAGCTTGTAAAAATCCTGTTTTCTGAGTATTTTCAGGGAGCTCAATCTTATAATACTTTTATTTATATTATTAAGAATAAAATTTGGAGTCAAGAAAAATAAAAGATCAGAATGTTTTATCTCACCAGGCTATGACTTTCTCCGATGAACCTAGCACTGAGCCTACTATTTCATAATTTAATAGGGATTCAGTAAATGTTCGCTAGATGAATAAATGTTATTGTTAGTCCACATTAAGAGGTGATTGTTATCCTTCTTTCACCTGTTTGAAACAGATTTGTCTGCTCCAAAAAAGAAAATCATAAAAAAAAAATAATTTGTAGTCAGAGAACAAATGAAATCTAGCATAGGTTATTAAGATATTGAGAGCTGGAGAGAGACAGATAAAGCATTTGGTTATCAGCTGAGACCAGTGTGTCTCTGTCTTTCACCAAGAAAAGCATCGACTTTCCAAAATGTATCTTCTTCCTTCTTTGTTATTTTAAGTGTTTTTTCAGATAGACTGACTCATACCACAAGGGAACTGATTTAGTGGGTAAGAAGTTTATTTAAAGCCTTATATGCATAATGAGTAGTGGCTTCACAGTAAGAGATGGGGTGAATGATATGAATCCAGAGATTAGAAAAAAAGGCAAACAGTGTTGTAAACTAAAGCTACCTCAATGAAAAAAAGAGGAGAAAGAGGCATCTAACTTCTTGCTGTCTTGACTTCATGTAAGGAAGCTTGAGAAAGGGTGAGTGAGTTAAGATGTCTGTTTGTTTGTAATTAACTAATATACTCTTAGCAGGCTCTTTTGAACTCATGGAAGCTGACTAGTGATTACACAAACACACACACACATATACTCATAAACACTCAAGTGCTCAATTTAGCTTCAATAACTTAGTTCTCTTCTGTTGTGTTGTGCTAGTGTTTCTTTTTTAATACTTCGGAGATTACAGAGATGCTATTTTGTGCGTGTGTGTGTGTGTGTGTGTGTGTGTGTGTGTGTGTGTGTGTGTTTATGGAGAGAGAGAGAGAGAGAGAGAGAGAGAGAGACTGTGTAATGGTCTTTTGTTAAAACATCCTGAAAATTGTGTATTTTCAAAAAAAATGGAAGTGTGTTCCAGGAGATATAAATCACATTACCTTGCTGTGGGCATGCAGGAACTTCTGTAAAATCTCTAAATGTCCAAATGGTTTCAACTCCTGTAAACAGCCACAGTTGACTAAGCAGAACTCATTCCTGTGCTAATACTGTAGAAGAAAAAGAGGAAATGTTGCAAGTGAGTCAGCTGCTCCAGTTGATAAACATAAACACAATTTACTTCATAAGCCCAGAAAATGAAAAGAACCTGGAAGTTAGTCTCGCCTTTGTATTTCTTAGTAATGTTTCCTCATCTTTCTATGGATTATATATTTTTTTAAATGTTGCAAACCACTTGAAAAAGCAACATATGTGTATATATGTAGTGTTGGTGTATGTGTATGTATATACTACATAAATACAACATAAGCCTGAGGCAGTAACAGTCGAAAAATAGATGACTATTTGGAGGGGAGAGGGGCTTGCACATAAAGATATACTATTTTTTGATAATTTGCAAAAATATTAATTTTTAGAATCTTTCCATGCTGGAACATCTGTATATTCTTAAATTTGCTGTATGAAGGTCTTTCAATGCTTTTAAATTATGAAGGTAATAGATCCTCATTATTACTAATTAAAATATTTAAGGCACTATCAAAATTGTTATTTTCCTTGTCCTCTCATTTGCAGATAGGATTCTTATTCTTTTCGTAAAGATCAGAATGTATTATATTCATTATTTCACCCACACACACTCTAAATGTTACTTTTAAGTGTGCTTTTATCTCACAGATCAGCAGCTGTGCAATTTTAAATAAGCCACTGAATCTCTTCAGTCCCAGTTTCCATGTCCCCAGAATAAATGTTATTTCTCCCAGAATTATTAGAAGGTTTAAATAAGATGATATGACATTGTTCATACATTATTGAATAAATTCTGGCTTCCCATTTAGAAAACTCAAGAGATCTTTCAATAGGTAGATATTTCTTGTTAAGATTAAAGGGGGATCCATAGGAGGGTGGTAGAAGAAACAAAAACTTGGTGAAATATGAACAATTATACCAATAATTAAATATATGACTATGTAGTTAGAGTATCTACATATTTGATCTCATAGTTCTTCACAAGAATCCTTCAAATTATTCTAATTTTGAAATTAGCCCATTGTATATAGGGAGGTACTATAATTTGGAGAACTTAAATGGAATGACCAATCTCACCTTGCAACCTTGTGTGGCATGAAATCCTTTTTAACTAGTAATCCAGTGTTCTTTATATTACTCTATGCTCAATTCCAGAGAGATATGTCAAAGCCAGAGAATTGGCAAATACTAAACAGAAATCTGATTTTAAAATTGTGTCAGCAAATTTAGCTTTCTCAAATATTTCATGATTCCTAGAAAGAGGAGAGTGTCTGGGGAAGGAGCCTAAACTGCTCCTGAGGCCCAAACACAGTGTGCATTTCTTGGGTGCTGTGAACCAGGGCAGTTGCAATTCTAGTATCAAGTGTACCCTGTTTTGCTACTATTTCTCTAGAAAACATCATACAAAAGAGGATTAGTTTTAAAATAAGTAAGACCTATTACCTCCCTCCCTATGTAGTAAATAATCTCTTGAAAATTTCATAGAGACAATTGCTAGAAAGATAAAAGATGCTTAAGAAAGCACTAATAATTGCAGTGTCCAGTGGAGGACTAGAAAAGGTCGAACAGATCCTGCTCCCCCAAACCTAACCATGACACTAATGAAAATTAGGTCTGAGAATAAAACAGATGGAAATACACAGCTGTCACTGAGGGAAAAAAACTTTGAGATAAAGTTAAATTTCTTGTTTCTAAAGAGTAAGTGTATTCTGTTTGGTCCCCACAAATGATAGTGATTTGGTTTCAGCCTGTACATTTGGCTACAAGCAAGTGCTGGTAGGCTAGTCTGCTGAAGTAGCGGAACAAGTCAGTTTTCATTTCCTTTCAAGCCGTGCTTTGGCTCATCCATCTATACAAAAGCAGAACAAAAGGCAAGAGATTACTGTATCCTAAAGCGTCCAAGTGGCTCATAGGCTCAGCGTTATTTATAACTCTCTGGCTCATACTGAGAACTTCCTGTCTATTCAGTGAATGTGAGAATGTGCAAACGGGAGCTCAGCACTATCACAGGAGACACAGAAGCAGCGTGTGATCAATGATTAGATTCTCAAACCTGTTTTGTTTTTGCTATGTTGTGCCTTGCAGCCACTTTGTGAATATTTACCTCAGAATAGGTTCATCCTCTTCTTCATGTGCCCTTCTATTTGTAGATGTTGCTATGAGGACAGATTCATCAGAAATGACTGATGTAGAACATGTGATCACCAGTTTTGCAGCTTCCGCAAGGACAGGCCGCAGAAATGCCATACCAGACATCCAGGGTTCAACTTCAACAGGTGAACTCTCAGAGTTGCCCCTCAAACTGGAGAACCTCTCCTTGAAGAAAGGTAACACTCAATGTCTCTTAAAATCAGCAGTACTTCTCTCTTCCTAGTCAATCTTTTCCTGTAGAACACATTCTCTTTTAACTAACTGAAAGCACTTCTTTCTCTTACTCGTTGACTAAACCTTTTGTTTCAGACAAAGTGTATTTTTCAGTATTTTGTATGTGGACAATTTCTTTTTATCACACGGAGTGCTTGGATATTTTTTTTATTTACTTGATTGTTAATTTTTATACAGTATTTGATTTCTCCTTTCAGGTGTAGGAAGTAGACAGATTTGAATTTTGTACACTCAGAAATTATGTTGAAGGAATATACTGAAAATATATTCAGTTATATTGAAAACACCAGAAAATTCAAAAGGTAGCACAACAAATAGTGATACCTATTCATGCTGTGCATAGCACTGTACAGAAAATAGGTTTTTTTTTTGTTATCTGACCTTCAGTTACCCTTCCTCAACATAACAATAGAAAGTAAAAAGCAATCATAACCTCTTTGAAGAGTTTATTTCCTTTTCTCTACGATTATCTTTCAATATATTTCTAAACATTCACCATCACATTTCAAAGCCAAAAGGTGTTTGGAACCATATTTCGTATTTTAGCTCATAATCCTGAGCAAGATACTAGATCATCATACTAGATAATCTCTGAATAATCTTTGTTCAGTTGTTATTATGAGCTTCTAGTTGATTTTATAGCAAGAGAACCACTAAAGGGGCCCTCACCATCTCCTCATTAGCCCAAGTTAGAGAAAACAGAGCTGACAGCTCTTCTCTGAAAGCTCTAAATACTTCATGGGTAGCTTGATTAGAATCAATGATAGCAAGTGCTGCTTAAATAATTCTGTAAGTAATTTAAGTGCTTCATATTTCATACTGGCTTAGAGTACCATTTCCTACCAAGCCTGTTTTCCTGTGAGAGTTGTTTCAATAAACATTTATTAAGCACCTGCCTTGATAATCAGAAGGCAACTGAGCATGATTGCTATGATTCAGACCCACTCTGGATCCCACTTCTCATTACTGTTTTGTAGCGAAACAACATGTGTATTTTTCTGCCTCCAAATCCTTTGTCCCATTCTTTCTCTAACCCTGAAAAGACTTTCACCCCACCACTACTCCACTGCTGTTTCAAGATCGCAAATGACATCTCTGATAAAGTCAATGTTCGTTTCTTAGCCCTCATCTCACATGATCTTGTAGAAATCACTTTTCTAAACACTTTTCTTTCCTTGACTTCCAAGACAATCCGTTTTCCTGGTTTCCTTCCTTCATACTGACAGCTGTTCCTCAGACTGTTGTTCCCCCTACCTCTTCATGCATCAGTTGTACCAGTCTTTGGACAACTCTACTAAAAGCTCCATTTATTGTGATATCATCTAGTCTCACTGGGATAATGACCATCCTTCTGATCACTCACATGGTTGTATTTCCAGGCTGGAGCACCTCTGAACTTTACCCTCATAGATATCCCTCCTTGAATATTATAACAGTAAATTTCAAACTTAATGGATACTAAAGTGAGCTCCAGATATACTCCCTGGAACCTGCTCTTTCCCATCTCAGTGAATGATAGTTTCAGAATTCTCTCCTGCTAAATTCAGCAAAACATTCAAATTACTCTTGTTCCCCACTGTCTTTTACATCCTATATCCCATCCACTTGCAAATACTGCCAGCTTTACTGTCCAAACTGGCCCCAAAAATTGCTATTTCTTTTTTCATCTAAAAGACCTACTCTCTTAGTACCTTTCTGACCCAATCTCCCACTCCTTTTATTTTACTCTGTCCCACTTGCATTCCTTCCTGTGTTAATGTCACTGATCTTGCTATTCTCTTTGCTTGGTATTCTTTTCTCACCGCTATCCAAATAACTAACTTCTTTACACTCTCAGGCATTTATTCAAATGCCCCCTTCTCAGTGAGGCATTCCCAGCCAACCCTATCTAAATCTGCAACCTCCAGGCGCCAAGAATTCTCAATAATTCCTATTCTTTAATTTCATCCTGAGCACGTATCACTTCTCATACCCACACATTTTACTTTTATTGTCCATGTCCCTCATCAAAAGTTCCCTGAGAGCTGTAGAATATTTATTTTCATTTCTTGGTCGATAATTTATGCTTAATATTTGATGAGCAAAAGTTGAAGAACTGAATAGAATCCATCATATTTATCTTCCAAGGTATCATTGATGATTGTGGTAGGAGCAGTTTGGGGAAAGTAGTAGACTTACTAGTTTTATTTTAAAATAGGGACAGCAAAAGATGATATATTTTAAAGAATAAAAAGAAGTGTGTAGAAGAATTGCTGTTTAATAAAAGGTTTTTGAAGATGGTAGTGATATGAAGAATTGGCAGAACTAGGAGAAAGGGAAAGTCAGATGAAATAGAGAAGGGGAATTGAGGCGAAATGGATAGTTTCCCAGATCAAGAAGTAATTAGATCTGGATAATATGAGCAGCACCAGGGTCAGCTCCAAGGGTGTGCAGCTAATGGAGTAATGCAAGATATCGGGCCCAGAAGAGACTTGCACTAGTTTTTATGCTCTACTGGTGCCATCTTGGAATTTTCCTTATTTTCTGAGCAAGGTGATGCTGTGCTTTCACTTTGCACTGGGCCCCAACAATTATGTAGACAGTCCTGAGGAGCACATCTTTCCAATAGGAGGGAGAGCAGGAGTAAGTACAGGCCACAGGAGCTTTTAGACATTTTGTTGGCAAAAAATTGAAGGAGGCAGAAAGTTGAGGGATGACTTTGATGTGTGTGTGTGTGTGTGTGTGTGTGTGTGTGTGTGTGTGTGAGAGAGAGAGAGAGAGAGAGAGAGAGAGAGAGAGAGAGAGAGAGAGAGAGATACGAAGTGACATCATCTCCTAAGAGCAAAAGAGAAAGTATAAGAAAGCTAGAGAAAGTGTGATCCAGTACAGAAAGGTACTAAACTATGAAACCTGTTAGCCTGGGTCCAAATTGTGGCTCTGTTATTTACTGGCTTTTGATTTTGGGCAAGTCCTTTGACCTTTTTGTTTTTTTGTTGAATAAATAAGTAGATGGAGATTGTAATGATACCTTTTTTAAAAAAAAAAAAAAGATTTACTTACTTATGCATATAAGAGCTGGGATTTAGGCCAGAGGGGTGGTGAGAGGAATCACCAGAGACAGAGTGGGGAGCAAAACAGGCAGATTGACTGAAGTGCACTGCTGAGGGGAACAGCGGGCGAGACAGGAGAGGTCTGCTGCACCGTGTGGGAAGCTCCCTGGCCGGGAATAGAACTCATACTGCAGTGGCTTCATAGGCTGAGACTTAACCCATTGTGCCACCAGGGAGGCCCCTGTAATGATACCTTAAAAACTCCTGGTGCATAATAATTTTGGAGAATAGGAGACAAGAGTGATTAGGAGAAATAGATTATCAAATCTACCCATCTCTCTTTTCTTTGTATAGTTTCTATATCTGGGTTGGAGACAAAGTATTTATGATTCATGGAAAAATGACTAGCACTCATAAGGGGAAAACCAACTATTAATTTTTTTTTTGATTAAAACTTTTAATTGCGGTAACATTGGTTTACAGTGTTGTGTATGATTTAGTGGTACAGGATCACACACTTCAGGGTTTATTACCACACCACACCTACCAACAAAGTACTGAAAGTCCTCCATCATAGCTAATTGTGCCCCCTCCCTTCTGTGCTTACCCTATTACCCCTCCCCCTGTGGTAGTCTTAATTCTATAGTCAGATTTCTAGGGTTGTTATTGGTTTGATTTTATTTGATTCTTTGTTTTGTTTCCCTATATTCTACATGTAAGGGATACCATTGATATTTGTCTTTCTCCTTGACTTATTTTGCTTAGCATAATTCCCTTCAGTTCCATCCATATTATTGCAAAAGTCGAGTCTGACATTTTTTTAGCTGAGTAGTATTCCATTATATATATAAGGCACATCTTCCTAATGTGGTCATCAGTCTTTGGGCACTTAAATTGTTGCCATAGCTTGGCTATTAATAAACAGTGCTTTGATAAGCCTAAGAGTGCATATAACTCTTCAAATTAGTGTTTTTGCACTCTTCAGGTATATAGCTAGAGTTGAACTGTTGGATCATAAGGTAGATCTATTTTTAATATTTTGAGAAATTTTCCATAGGGTTTGAACCAACCTACATTCCACCAGTAGTGTATGAGAGCTCTTTTTTTCCAGATTCTCAACAATACTTTGTTCTAGCCTTTTTGATATGGGCCGTTGCCATAGTTGTGAGGTAGTTTCTCGTTGTGGTTTTGACTTGCATTTCCCTGATGGTAAATGATAATGAGCATTTTTTTTCATGTTTTATTCCAACATAATTCAAACTGTGTTTGAATGAAAATTATGTTTTTTTATAGATGTAATCAAGAAAGATGAAGAAACAACACAAGACCAATTGGAAAAACCCCCAAATGAAGAAAAATGAAGGCTTATAACCTACTGCAAGTGCTGAATTTCTGCACTTTGAAAGACTTAGTGGTTCTGAATTCCTGAGATGTTTGATCTGGTAGTAATTATGGTAACATTGCAGCCCTAAGCAAAATATGTATTAGATAATTTTGTTGTGATGCTACTCACTTGGATTGCAACCATGATGTCCAGTATAGGTTATTAAAAAGGCAGGTTGCTTCTAAATTGCACCCACAGAAAAGTTTAAAAATGATGGTCACTTTAAAAAATATTGTCTATAAACCCAACAAAACCCATTGTTCTCTTTTGAAATTAATTTAGTCAGATATATATTTTTAATTCCATGTTTATGGTAATGGGTAGACCATTTCTTGGTAAATATAAACCAAACATCATTTATGTAAAACTTAATAGAATTTGTAGGAAATTATGTTTTTCGGTGAGAAGGGATAATAGAATATTCAAAAACACTTGAATAGAGTATATTTGTTCTTAACAAAAAATGCACCATTTTTCTCCTAAAAAAGATTTAGAAAAATGGCACAAGTTTGATAAATTAAATTTTCTCTAGGATGTTTTTGTCTCATATATTTTGCTTCTAGTCTGTGCATACTGTGATTTTTCATGTAGGCTCTTAAAATGCAAAATTTGTGACAAATTGTTTATATGGAACATGACTATTAAATATGAATTTCACTATCTTCCTTAACTTTGGTGTGTATTTGTATCTTTTACTTTAATGTGAACAAAACATTTTACTATTTGTTTCACACTGTCTTTTCTTATTCATAGTAGTTTTATATATATATATATATATATATATACACACACAAGTTTTATATATATAAATAATTTCCTTAGGAATGCAGTTAATTTTATATCTTTCCTAAAGTAACTAACACAATAGTGGGCACTTAAATATTCAGTGCGTGGTGTAGGCTAGATAGCAAAATACTATATATGTGTGTGTGTGTGTGTGTGTGTGTGTGTGCGTGCGCGTGAGTGTGTGCGCGCACGCACGTGCATGTATATGTATAGGTCTAAGTATATATTTTACAAGGAATAAAAGCAAAACCAAAGCTTTAGTAAATTTTGATTAATTAGATTTTTAGACAACTGTATTTTGAATTAAAAATTTTTGACTAACATTTATTTTCATATATGAATGCAGTTATATTTTATTTGCTTTGCCATGTCTATATACAGTAATCAAACTCTCTTACAAAATTGCTACTAACACAAATATTTCATTTTATCTTCTAAAGTATACTAGCTGAAAAATGGAGATACATTTTAAGGGAAGATGTTAAGAGTCTTTGTAATATAAATCACCCCCTGCTTATTATCTCATTGACAAAGTCTACTTTGATATCTAATATACGCCAAGAGGGTAGATTTCAAATAACCTGATTGTTTTTAAGTTTTCAAATATAAGTATTTTCAGTATAACACTAAATTTTAATATTCAATAAATATATTATAGTCATGAAAATAGTGTTTCTGAATGACATGATGTATTATATAAGAGTATTAAGAAGGGTGAGAGTAGAATAGTAGTTTTCCATTTGAGGGGAGTGGTGATTTTGCCTCCTAGAGGACATTTGGCAGTCTGGAGACTGCAACACCAGAGGACCAGGAGAGGAGGCACTACTGGCATCTAGTGGGCAGAGGCCAGGGATGCTGCTATGTTGTTTAGAGTCCCACAGTCCTACAGAGCAGAGCCTCACAGCAAGAATTATCTGACCAGCTGTGTCAGTAGTGCTGAGGCTGAGAAACTTGGAGTAGAGTTAAACTGTTAAGCATGTGAATTTTAGATTCAGGTGATCTGTGTCTGAATTCTAGCTCTGTTAGTTACTATTTGTGTGTTCTTGGGTAATGTATACCTTGTCACATAGTCTCAGCTTCATCCTCTGTAGATTAGTATTAATAATAGTGCATACTTTATAGGGAATTAGTAAACGAGAGCGTAAATGTAAAACACTTAGTAATGCCTGGCAAAGAATAACATTCAATAAATATTAGCTATCATCAATATCACCCTCATTTTTATCCTAGATGTTTTTGCTATTATTCTCTGGTAGTGGAGGTGGTGAGTGGCTAGGTTTGTTAATTTGGCTACTTTCTGCCTTCCTCTGTGATTGCACAAATAAACCCTAATTCTCAGTGCTAGGAGAACACATTGTAGGAGAAAGTCACAGTTCACAGTATTTGTCATGCAGTTCCAGTTCACTCACACTAATGAGTGGCTGATAGATGATGACTATTACTCTTTAGCAATGAGTCACCTCACTAGTGTTTTATGATAGTGATTGCAACAAAACAAAATTTTGAGTCAGTAAATGAGTAACATGAAGTTGTAGAAGAAAAAAAATCTAACATTGCTCTTGGGGTCACAATACTATTTGGTTATTTCTCATTTGAAAGGCTAGAAATGAAGCCACGTCCCTCCTCATTAGCGCTATAATATATTCTGAATGTTGTGTATCCTAAATCACTCATCACAATGTGCACATGAATGTCCTATTATATACATATTTATAAGTATTTTATATTGCATATGCTATCAGACTTGTTGAATAATTGCCAACAAAAGGATTTTCTTTTTTTTCTGGGAAGGAGTACAGACAAAGGAGAATGAGGAGTCAGTGCTAGTTTAAAAACAAAATTGAATTTGCTTGCCAACTTTTAAAAAAAGCTAGTTTTGAGAACCTGTGGTATTTTGTCATAGCAGGTAGACAATTTCAACAAATCTACCTACTTGGGGCTTATTATAAAAGTCTCCATGTACATTTTTGCCATTGTCATTTTGCAAGCTGTTTGCTTTAATCAATAGCTATAGGTCTTAATTAATATAGTCAGATAAACCTGGAAAAAAGGGGTGTGATGTTGCTATAAGGCAGGTCTTTGGAAGCTTGACACTACAATGGAGAAGAAAAAGAAACCATTCTGTGTTATGTGCCCAAAGTATATTTACGATCTGGGCTGGAAAGGTTTGAACCTTCTGAGTCTGGCTCTGGGCAGAGGCATTCTACTTGCAAAAAGAGATGGTTATTTGCTTCTGTTCTGCTAGGTGACTTGAGCATCTTGGGCAGATGATGGTGGAGAAAGAGAGGAGTCACCAAAGCACAAAGCCAGCCTGTTGCCTGTTCTATGGAAACTGATGCCTCAAATAAATAAATTATAGTTCTGCCATCGATTCCGTGACTGGCTATTTGTCTCTCTGCACTTCAATATCTTCAGTGTGTAAAATGGTAAATTATTATCCTGAGTATTATATGAGTGAATACTGTTAATTACTAAGGGAAATGCCTGATACATAACAAAAATTATTATTATTATTATTATTATTATTATTATTATTGTTATTATTATTATTTATGTAGAGGGTAGTAGGGACTTAAAGGTGAAAGTCTTGGATCTGTTGATTCTTTCCTCTGCTATTTACCAAAGTACATTTTCCTCCTTTTCTTTTAGACTTTCCTTTCCATGAATAACACCTACTTAACTAATAATTAGGACTGGTTAATCGGCATGGATTCCATTTTTTTTCCCTCAGCGATACTGACAACAACTCTTAGAACATCAAACATCTGCAGCTATTTAAAAACAGAAGCACTGACTCAAATAAGGGTTAGATAGGTGCTGTTGTTACTTGTAAAAATCCTAAAATGGGTTTCTCATTGAGTACACATCAGTAGGAATAATAATAACTATAATTATTTTAACTCTGCACTTTGAGTGAGTTCAAGATCCCTTAGAAGCT
Organism: Scalopus aquaticus; assembly: GCA_004024925.1. Lineage (NCBI taxonomy): Eukaryota > Metazoa > Chordata > Mammalia > Eulipotyphla > Talpidae > Scalopus > Scalopus aquaticus. Next base: position 316,835 of record PVIJ01000304.1, read on the forward strand.
TCATAAAAATAATTATGCAAAATAGTTGTTAATATTTCTTACTTTATTAATGGAGATAATGAATATAGGGAGTGCTTTTGGAAATTCATGGAAGAAAGGAAGTGACAAGAATGGTGAAGCAAAGGATGCTCAGATTCAGAATGTGTACTGCTTCCCTTGCCCTTTAAAGGCCCTTCTACCCCATCTCAACTACTAGTCCAGTTAAATTTGTTTGAATCCCTTCAGGTTCACAGGGAAACCGAAAAGTATATAGGTAGAATAGCACATAAGTCCTCATGAGACACTTATGTTTAGCATAAGCAGTTTTGTTTGGCATTCATTCATTCATTCACTCGTATTTTACTCTATTCTAGCAAAGATTTTATTTGATGAGCAAAATAGTTAATTTTTCAATAACTTCAATAACCCTGAAAAAATGGAAATTAGTAAGAAACCTGTGGTTCTTTTTGGAAGGGAGACAATACTCAGAATTGAGGCAAAGGGATAAAGGCTGAGCTGAAGAGGAGAAACACTGTGCTGAAATTTGAGTTGCTTCATGTTTGTCCTAGGACTTGCCCAACTGTGGAAAGGACACACTGGAATTTTGTGGGAAACAATCAAATCTGGCAGGAACTGCCTGTATATATCTTAAAAGTACAAGCACATAGGCAAATGAAATTATCTCCTGTGGTCCATGTCAGTGTGTTTTGAGGTTGAACAGCGTTTGTCAGTACCAATGGCAGAGAATCACCCAAAGTGCTAATTGGGGTCTCTAGAGGGAACCATTCTCAGAGCATAAATTAGAACAGAAAGTCTTTCCCCACTACAGAGTGTGTAGCATTGCATTTGGCAGCTTCCTCAGCGCTTTTGACATATTAGATGTTCAACAATTCCTGTTTTATAGTAAAAAGTTTTACCTAAATTGTATTTCTATTAGTGAAAAAAATTTTTCAAATCTTTTTTATATAGTAGGATTGTGGAGAACAATAGAAAAAAAACAGGGAAGGAAGTATCAATAATAACTGGATTTTGCTCTACATTTTTTTTATTGTTATTTATGTCTTTTACATTTTGTATTCCCCTTGGGCAGCCCACCACCAATTCACCCATGATCCATCTCATGGTCCCCTGTATTCTCCTCTCTTCCATTTTGTGCCCTTATCCTCCCCTCCCCCCTCC